>CM076575.1:431517876-431845269 GCA_034641835.2 Pinus albicaulis | reverse complement strand
CAACCCTACAACACTTACCCCATTCTTGCAACCCAACCCCTGATACTGCTACCATCACTTATCGACTTTGGCCAAAAGGCAAGGAAGTGGTGTTGTTTCTTCCATTCGTCTCATTGGCGTTCAACGAGACAGAAAGTAAGTAGGTTATTTCTTTAGCTAGGAATAGCGACAGGACAGGCCGAGGAGCGAGAAACGAAACCAAGCTACTACTACTATGGGGTTGGGTGCAAAACAAGAATGAATCAACTGACAGATGGGGTTGGGCGCACAACAAGAATGAATCAACTCACAGATTTAGGTTGCTCGACAAAAGCCATGCTTCAAAATCGCATTTTCTTCCTCTCTAAACCTGCAACAGTCGAACGCGGTCCTTGCTCTGCTCTAAACCTGCAACAGTCGAACGCCCACGACCCTCCTTGCTCTACCTGCAACAGTCAAACACCTGCTCTAAACCTGCAACAGTCATGGTCTTTGCCTTCCCATGACCCTCCTAACTGCGCTTGGCCATAGAAATTAAAAAAAAATACCCCAAATTATAAATATTTTATATAATAAATAAATAAACCCCCTCCCCCCTAGTTATACATGCAATATAATGTTTTTTGATTTTTTAATTTTTTTTACCACAATATGAACGCACGTGATAATATATTGGTTTGTCAGTGACGCCCCCGTGTTTGGACATAAGTATATCTATAAGGCCCGATGTTTGGAGGAACACTTCCTGGAATCAAATGAATAGCATGATCATGATCAATAATAGGTGGGAGTCCTTTGGGAGTTTCAAACACCTTGGAATGATTGTCCAAGAATTGTTGGAGATCTGCAGAAATAAATGATTTTGATGTTGGAACTTCTAGTGAGCATAATTGTGAAATTACGCCTTGTTGTTCTTTATTTAGAAGATTTGTCATGACATTAGAGCTTATTATCTTTCCCGGCTTCCCCGGAATACCCCGTAATTCCACTTCCTTTCCTTCTGAAAAAAAATTCAAGAAAAGTTCTTGAAAATTAAAAGCTACCATCCCCAAAGATTGTAACCATTGTACTCCTTGTACAACATCAGCACCTCCCATAGGAATGGAAAGCATTGGAATAGTTAATACATATTCCCCCATGGTTAGCTTGATATTATGGAATTTTCCATGGTAATTTATAGTTCCTCCATTTGCAACCATCACTTGACATTCTGGTGCTGGGTATAGGAAACAATTTAATTCCTTGGCTACCTTACAATGAATAAAATTATGGGTGCTACCTGAATCAATCAACACTATTAGCTTTTTCTTCTTGATATGTCCTTCTATATTGAGAGTTTGAGGAGTGGTAATTCCTTCCAGTGCATTACACGATATGGTCAGATTCATTTCTTCTCCTTCTATGGTTGGTTCCTGGTGTAGATCCTCTTCTTGTTCATTTTCTTCTTCCTCTTCACAATCTATGTAATATAATTTCTTCTCAACACACTTATGACCTTTAGTGTATTTTCTATCACAACTATAGCAAATCCCTTTTCTCTTTTTTCTTCCAATTGTTGTGGTGTCAACCTTGTAGGTTGTGGAAATCTAGGTGTAGCAACACTTCCTTCTTTATAGAAGTGAGTGGTAGGCTTCCTTGTCACCATAATTTTACATTCAATTTTTCTTGCCAACCTGAATGCCTTCTCCAATGAATCAGGTTCCAAAACGCGAACTTCAATTTGGATGTTATCCTTTAAAGTGCCTATGAAGAGATCAATCCTGTGTTCCTCTAGAATATTAATTACCCTTATATTCAATTTTTGTAAGTCCTCAATGTGCTCCCCCAATAAGCCCTTTTGTTTGAGATTTATCAATTGGCTAAAGAAGGTGTTGCTCTTTGTATCCTCATAATGTGCTATCATTTTTCTCGATAAAAATTAACCAAGTGACAATTTTTTTACGGGAGAAAAGCCATCAATACCATACAAATGTATTTTGTTCTAAATGTAAAGTTGCAATATGTACCTTTTGTGTGTTTTGCACGTTATGGAGATCAAAATATTGCTCCATCTGTAGTATCCATGTTACCGGATCCTTTCCATCAAACTGTTTTTCTTGATACTTCAGTGTATTGATTAAGTTACTCATTTCATCTAGTATTGAGTTTCAGTCTTCTACTATCTTTTCTACCATTATGAAACATTTCTTTCTTGTATCAACTTTGTCAAACCTTCCATGTCTTCTTTTAGATCATCTTCATAGCTGTTGTATTTCAGTGTCATCCATCTTAGCTTCCATGCCATCCATCTTCTCTTCCATGCCTTTCTTCGAAACTTCCATTTCATTTTTTGTTGCTCTTTGCGAGAGTGAAATTTGTTGCACTTGCTCTTGTAATTTTGATAGATCATGTTGCAATTCTTCATCTTCATGAGTCATAGTAGAGCCTTCTGAAGGCTTAATGGGTGTTGAATTATTTTTATGGGGAATTTTTTTGAACCCAATACTGATATATATTCTACAATATGCCCTTAGAATCAATTGAAATTGATTCTTCAAACAAGACTTATGCAATTCGGAAAAAAAATACACACCGTTTTCTTGCTTTTGAGGAGCTCGATATTGAAATTGGATTATCTTTGTGATTTCAGAACTTCAATATTTTATTTTTTGTACCAATGTATCCCTCTTAATTATCTTTCGAATGCCACAGGTTTGACCTGATTTTGTTTCTCCAAGACAAAGTTGTGTCCAATCTCCCACAATGACCTAATTATGGACTAGTTCAGTAGAGCAAACTTGTACGACTTGCCACGTGTCACCGTGCTTCTCTGCCCTTTCCTACCAAATCGATAATAAAGAACCGTATTCCGTTTACTCTGTGACCGCCACGGCACTAATCTGATTCTGAGAGTTAAGAGTGAATCGTTTCCCCACGATTACCTCTTTAGATGAAATTTGTTCGACAAGCACTACCTTCCACAGATCATATCTCCAAAAATACTGTGAACCAAGCTCTGAAATTTTTTGACAAGTTTCCTCAGGATTTCGGCTTCACACCCTAAAAATTTAGATTCTGAACCTTCGTAGAAAAAAAATTATAGCGAAAATGCTACGATGACCTGTTTAGAGTAGCGAAACCCTAGAATCCAAAGCTCTGATACCAAATGTTATGTAACCAACTCCAAAAGTAGAAGAAAAAAGATATCAACGCCTTAGAAATAAGCCACTTCGAGGGGGAAACCTCCAATACATTACATAAATGAACAATTCTTGGATGATACAATTTACAAAACCTCCTTTCTATATATATGAGTCCATGGGGCCATAATGTAATCCTAGTGGGGCCACAATGTAATCCTAGCCGACCTAACAATAATAATTTAAGGGCACAATAATAACAATATGGGGGTTACAAGGGTACAATAATAACAATAAGGGGGTTACACTAACAACAATAAGGGACTATACTAGTAATATAGGGACCTAACATAATTATCAAAAAATTATGATTAGCCCTCTCTTAGCCAAATTATATGGTATTATTTTGGAAAATAAGATGAGCATATGGCTTGAAAGTGAAGGTAAGTGGGCTAAAGGACAAGCGGGTTTTAGAAGGCAACACTCAACAATGGACCACCTCGTTTCAATCAAGATCATTGTGGAGGAATGTCATAATGATAAATCCAATCTCTTTTGCTACTTTGTGGACTTTAGAAAGTCTTTCGATATGCTACCTAGAAATAACCTATGGAATAGATTAGAAGAGATAGAGGTTCCTTTCGACTTGAGAGTTTCGGCTATACGGTTATATGAGAATGTAATTTACAAGTTTAAGAGAAATGAGGGGTGGTCGAAAGATATTAAGTGTAATATGGGAGTTAAAAAGGGTTTCCCCCTCTCCCCTACCCTATTTGGAATTTACATCGACAAGCTAGAAGGTTGTTTAGAGGAAGCAGGTTGTGCTGGCACGATCTTAGATGGAATAGTCATCATCCTTCTTCTCTATGCTGACGATATTTTTCTTCTAGAAAGGTGCCTATCTGATCTTGATAAGAAACTAACTTCTTAATGTTTTCTTCTCTACCATGGGTATGATTGTTAACACTGAAAAACAAAAAGTTATGATTATCAAATCCAAGAAGGACACTTATTCTAATTTTGTGTATGATATTAGCAACTTGGAGGAAGTGTCTTCTTACAAGTACCTAGGAATTGATATTCATCACAAGCTTAATTAGAACTATAGAAATGAGAAAAGGATTAATGGAGGGTGGAAATATTATTTTGGTGTTGAAAATAATTGTAAAGCAACAAACCTTGTGATGTGGGATAAAAAGAAGCTCCACTTTGAAAATTTTGTCACTCCTGTTATCTTGTATGGATGTGAGGTTTGGGGTTGCAGCATTTCTAGAGAATCCTGGAGAAAGATTGAGAAAATCTAGAAGCTATTTATAACGTATAACCTCAAATTTTAAAGTAATACACCCTATCCTTTCTCCTTATACAAGTGGGTGTTTCCCCTATCAAGAGCCTAGCTATGACTAAGCTCCTGTTGTACAAGCACAAAATCAATAACATGTGAGACCTTAGACTTCCTAAGCTAGCTTTTAAATTCCAGCCAAAACCACCTAAGGCTCAAAAAAGGTTGGTATAAATATACCAGGGCCTGGTTAACCATTGGGAGATCGACGAAAATGTTCCATTTCAAAATATTAATAACATTAAAAATATTGTTACTTCTAAATTTAAAGAGAAAATGTGATGTGAGAAATATTTAGAGGCTAAAAGAAAATTAAGATATTACAAGGAGGTCATCAACCCTACTCTAGAAGGTCAAAAGTATCTCTCTGTTTTAACTAGCTCAAAGAAAAAAATTAATATAGCCAAGATAAGAACGAACTCTCATGAGCTCCATAGTGAGACAGGTCGGTGGGCACCTAAAACACCATGGGTGGAAAGGATATGCCATCTCTGTGAGAATATGAGCATTGAGGATGAAAAACACTTCCTCTTAGAGTGCCCTGTGTACATCCACATTATATCTTAGTTTCATAATCTTTGTTGCAATACCGACCTTTCTAGCCTTTTAGCATGCCAAAATTATAGTGAGCTCGGGATGCTTCTCTCCAAGCTCGTTGAGCATAGAAGTAAAATTTTAAAACAAACTAAATAATTCATTTTTTTAGTTCCAATAGACCAAAGTTTGGTCTCGGTGGAAGTTAACCATCATCATCATCATCATTCATAATAAATAATAAATATTTAATTAATTTATATTAAAAAATAAATATAATAATAATTATTTAATTCATTTTTTTATAATAAATAATTGATTAATAATTTTGTTGGGATTAATATTATAAACCATTGGGATTAATATTATTATAAACCTTCTAATATTATAAACACAAGAAATTATTAAAATCATAAACCCAAGGCATCAACAAATCCAAAGAATTTATATTATAAACCCTAGGAATATGAACCCTTACACTAATAAACCCAAGGGATTGATAATATAAACCCAAGGGAATAATATTAAACCCAATGGATTAATATTATAAACCCAAGGTGTATAAACCCTAAGATAAATATTATAAACCACAACCACGTTAACTAAAGTCATTGATATACACTAATAGGCTTATATGAAACTGTGAGTTGCAAGGGCACCGAGCTCGCTGGTAAAATCATTACTCTTCTCCTTTATGATGATGATATAGCTTAATATAATTATATTTTTAGATTTCCCTACATACACCCACATTAGATCTCAGTTTCATAATCTCTGTTGCAATACCGACCTTCCTATCCTTTTAACATGTCAAAATTATAGTGAGCTCAGGATGGTTCTTTCTAAGCGCTTTGAGCATAGGAGTACAATTTTAAAACAAACTAAATAATTCATTTATTCAAGTCCGATGGACCAAATTTTTGTCTTAACGGACGTTAACCATCATCATCATCATCATAGTTATATATTAATTGTAAATAATAAATATTAAATAATTTATTTATTTATTTTAAAAAACAAATATAATATGGGGTCTTGGATAGAGTGTGATCTTGTGATCGAGTGCTCTCTTAAGGCACACCTTGATGTGAAGTCACTAGTTCAATTCCCTGCCCGGATGGGGGTGATATATTGGACATGATGAAGATGTGGTCTTGCCAAGCTTATATATATATATATATATATATATAATGTCCATGTGTCTTCAATTCTTTGTCCCCATCGAGGTGATATATTGGAAATGATGAAGATGTAGCCCTAGAAAGCTTACAATATATATATATATATATATATATATATATATATATATATATATATATATATATATATATATATATATAATAATTATAATTATCATTATTATTTAATTCATTTTTTTATAATAAATAATTGATTAATGAAATCCTTGGGATTAATATTATAAACCCTTGCTATTAATATTATTATAAAACATGTAATATTATAAACCTAAGTGATTATTAAAATCATAAAACCAAGGCATCAACAAATCCAAAATATTTATATTATAAGCCCTAGGAATATGAACCCTTACACTAATAAACCCAAGGGATTAATATGCTAAAGATATTCATCAATAAGCTAATAGAGTGTTCAGAAACTTTGGGTTGCAAGGGGACCAGGCTGGATGGTATAACCATTACTCTTCTCCTTTATGTTGATGATATTAATAATATAATTATATATTAATAATAAATAATGAATATTTCCCATGTGGTGTAGAAAAGTTGATGATGGGGTGCACTGTTAAGGCACTCTGTTCTGTAAGGTCACCGGTTCAAAACCCGTGGGTGGGATGGGAGGAGAAAAAATGGAAAGATTAGGATTAGTCTAAACGAGCAAAAATAAATAAATAAATAATGAATATTAAATAATTTATTTATTTATATTAAAAAACAAATATAATAATAATTATTTAATTCATTGTTTTACAATAAATAATTGATTAATAAATTCCTTGGGATTAATATTATTATAAACCTTGTAATATTATAAACGTCAGTGATTATTAAAATCATAAACCATGGCATTAACAAATCCAAAGAATTTATATTATAAACCCTAGGATTTAATGATCACGACTTTATATTCTATCATTGGTGTGTGATGGGAGGGAGAGATGTATATTTGTAATGGATATATTTATATTCTATCATTGGTGTGTGATGGGAGGGAGAGATAGAGGGAGGTGGGTGAGAAAGTGAGAGAGAGGAGAGAGAGGGGAAGAGAGATGGAGTTGGAAGGGGAATAAATACATAGAGAGAAAGTTGGAGAGGGAGAGGGAGTGACAAGGGAGAAGGGGAAGAGAGAGAGAGAAGAGGAAGAGAGAGAGAGAGAGAGAGAGAGAGAGGAAGAGGGAGGGAGAGAGAGATAGATAGATAGATACAGAGAGATAGTGTGTATGTTTTTGCGGTGATAAGGAGAGACAATGGGAGATAGAGATATAGATGGAGGGGGGAGAGAAGGAAGAAGAGAGAGGAAAATAGAGGGAGGGAGGAAGAGGGATAGATATGGAGAGAGAAGAGGAAGAGAGACAGAGAGAGAGCGGAAGAGGGAGGGAGAGAGAGAGAGATAAATATATAGATAGATATGGAGAGAGAGTGTGTATGTTTGGGGGCTAAGAGAGAGAGAGAGAGGGGGAAGATATAGAGAGGGGCAGGAAGAGGGTGAGATAGATAGATAGATATATATGGAGAGATAGTGTATAAAAGATGATATAGAGAGATAAATAAGGAGAGACAAAGGGAGATAGAGATATAGACTTAGGGGAAAGAGGGAAGAAGAGAGAGACAAAGAAAATGAGAGAGAGAGAGAGAGAGATCATGTAATGTGTTTCAGGGGATGGGATAGAGAGACAACTAAGGAGAGATGGAGGGAGGTATAAATATAGATGGCGGGGGGGAGAAGCATGAAGATAAATATAGAGAAAAGGAGGGAGAGGTGGTGAGAGAGAGACAAGGGAGAGAGGGAGGGGGAGAGAGAGAAGGAGAGATGGAGGGAGATAGACACAGAATGGAAGGTGGACACAAAGACACATATAGACATAGAAGTTATATCTATAAAGTCATGAATATTTTGGTTTTTCACTAAAATAGATGTATTAATTTGAGTGTAGTAGTTGATTTCTAACCCAATTTGATCACTTTCACTAGATGCATTGATTTCAATGTAGATGTCGATTTTAAATCCTATTTAATACCTTACACTAGATGCATTTATTTTAGTTAAATGTTGATTTTTACTCCTATTTGATTGCTTGCACTAGATGCATTGGTTTCAGTGTAGATATTGATTTTTAATCGTATTTGATCACTTGCACTAGACGCATTGATTTCAGTGTAGATGTCGATTTCTAATCCTATTTAATACCTTATAGTAGATGCATTGATTCCAATGAAAATGTTGATTTCTTCTCCTATTTGATTGCTTGCACTCGATCCATTGGTTTTAGTGTGGATGTTTATTTCTAATCCTATTTGATTGCTTGCAATAGATGCATTGAATTTAGTGTATATTTTGCTTTCTAATCCTATTTGATTGTTTGCACTAGGTGCATTGATTTCAGTGTAGATGTTTATTTCTGATTTGATGCAACTAGATGTATGATGTACATTAATTTCAAAGTAATTATATTAATAATTTCCATTGATTTTAGTGTAAGCACATCTCTGCCCCCTCCCTTTATATCTCTATCTCTGATTGTCTCTCCTTCTTTATCTCACCATCTCACCCCCCAAACATGCACACACTCTCTCCATATATATGTATCTCTCTCCCTCCCTTTTCTACTCCCTCTCTCTCTCTTCGCCTTCTCTCTCTCCATATCTATATCTCTTCCACCCCACCCTGTATTTACATCTCTCTTCTCCCCTCTATGCATTGGTTTCAGTGTAGATATTGATTTCTAATCCTATTTGATTGCTTGCAATATATGCATTGAATTTAGTGTAGATTTTTCTTGCTAATCATATTTGATTGTTTGCACAAGATGCATTGATTTTAGTGTAGAAGTTGATTTCTAATCCTATTTGATTGTTTGCATTAGATGCATTGATTTCAGTGTATATGTTGATTTCTAATTTGATGCAACTAAATGTATGATGTACATTAATTTCAAAGTAATTAGATTTATAGTGTGCATTTATTGTAGTGTAAGCACATATCTGCCCCCTCCATCTACATCTCTATCTCCCATTGTCTCTCCTTCTTTATCTCTCTATCTCTCCCCCAAAACATACACATTCTCTCTCCATCTATATCTTTCTCTCTCTATATATCTCTCTCTCTCTAACAATTCTCTCTCCATATCTATATCTCTTCCTCCCCGCCCTGTCTTTGCCTCTCTCTTCTCCCCTTTATCCCCCCTCCAACCATATCTCTATCTCACCCCCAAAACATACACACACACTCATAGTGTGAAAACATAAACATTATTCATGGCATGAATTGACTTATGTGTTGCAATAATTTAACTATAAATACAAAACTTGAATTTTTATCCTAAATATATTTTTCACTTACCTAAAATGTCTTCTTCTTGAAACTATAAACCATTTGTAATTGGCTACATCCTTATTATTCTCATTTTCCATCATTTAACATTTTTAATCACTTTTCATTCAAACACGGTAATAGAGAATAACTAAATGTGTGACAATAAGAACAATAAAATAAAATAGTTTTAGATTGATCGCAATGAAGATTGTTTATAATTGACTTCATTCTTATTACTCACATTTTATATCATTCAACATTGTTACATTGTCACTTTGCATTTAAAATTTTTATTTCATCATTTTTCATCATTCAAGTTAGTAACTTTCTCATAATTCATCATTAATCTTAGACATTTTTAGCATATTTAAAATGATCAAAATAATTAGAAGCTCAACAAATTTTGTATGGCCACACATGACTGAAACCGGCCTAGATCCATCTTAATTCCGGATCTATCAAGCGCCGAGAGGGATCAAATCTCTCGAGGTGCAAACCTTTCCTCAAGTTTTTCAATCAAAAAAGAGGTTTTCACCTTGAGAGATTTGATCCCTCTCGGCACTTGCTAGATCCCGAGTTAAGATGGATCTAGGCTGGTTTTATTATAGCAAACATTAATTTTCTATTTAGAACATAATTTTTTATTTTTATTATTTTAAAGGGGCACGTTTCAACTAGGACTAGAAAACTTACACATCCCCTCATAATGGGTTGTAGAATGAGTCTCTCCGCTCAATTATATAATCTACATAATTAAATTGTTTTAATAATTTTTAAATGGTGAATCTATCTATATAGAGTTCTATTTTATTTATTTTTTCTTGATATTATGGGTCCTGAGATGACTTTACGCCAAACCTATGGTCCAAGAAACCCTGATCAAGGGGCCAAGCTTGCCAAACCTATGGTCTAAGAAAACCTGGTAGAGGGGACAGACCTGCCAAACCTATGGTCTAAGAAACCCCGACCGAGGGGAATCTAAGCTGTCAAAATCACCTAGTGATGAATTTTTAAATGATGAATCTATCTATATAGAGTTGTGTTCTTTTCTTTTGTTTGTTATTTTTAAATGTTGAATCTATCTATATAGAGTTGTCCTTTTTTTTGTAATTTTTAAATGTTGAATCTATCTATATAGAGTTGTCTTCTTTTTTTTTGGGAGTGTGGGTGGGATCGCACCCAGCCTCGGCCATGCCAATGCTTATCATGGTTGGATTTTTTTGGCCTTCGGGGATTGGAACCGATGACCTTTTCATCACAAGTGTATTAACAACACACTTTTCACCGTCGAACAAAACCATAGTTGGCCTATATAGATTTGTCTTTAGTGAGACCTTTTGGAAGCTTTTTCGGTGGATTTTCAGGTCTAATTTCTCTAAAATCTGACAAGAATTTATTGAAATCTCCAAGCTTGATGGGTAACCCCTACACAATCGAAGTGCCCTAGGGTTTTTTGTGATGATGAATCTATATATACAATAAATAAAAACCAATTTAAATAACACAAATCAATATTTCACCTTAAATTTTTTTACCAGATTCCATCACTAAAAAATCCAAAAAAACACACTAAAACAACTCCTATTTATATATTTAAAAATACAATTTATATAATAAAAAGTCACAATTTCACTAATAATTATATTACCCAAAATTGAAAACATAAAATAATTACAATCATAATAAACACTAATATATAATGACTTTCATAAAACAAACATACTATATAATATTAAAATTTATAAATATTTTATTGTATTTTTAAATCAAATTATTTTTACAACTAACCAATCAAATACCTTTTAATATACGAATAGGTTCATTCTGTAATGTGACCATATACACAACGACACGTTAGTTGTCCTTTCCTGATGCTCCTAATCCAATAAACACGGGGATCGCTATTTGTGTAATGGGAAATGGACAAACTATATATATATATATATATATATATATATATATATATATATATATATATATATATATATATATATATATATATATATATATATATATATATATATCATGATATATAATAATAAATATGTGTGTTTAAATATATATATATATATATATATATATATATATATATATATATATATATATACAGCGTGTAGGTTTAATGGTTAGGAATATATCTTTTTTTTAAGAGATATTTTAAGAAATTACAAGTTCAAACTCTGAGAAATAGAATATGTATGCTTTGGTAAACTTAACAGTCTGTGATTTCATCGTAATATTAAAATTATATAATAATAATAATAATATATATAAATAATATAATATAAAAAACAAATTCAATTGTGAAGCTGACCAACTTCTAGTTACTTTTATATGTTGAGAAATTTCCTGCTTTGACAATCCAAGCACCAACCATTTAATGCAACTACTTTTATGGGTTGAACCATGTCCTACTTTGACAACAATTTAAAGCATATGCTATTATTCAGTCTCCCTAGCCTTCTTCCGCCCTCTATTATTCATTCGATTTTCGACCATATTCTTCTTACCTGTACTCTCTGGTCAAAGTTGACACAATATAGCCTCTTTTCCACTTCCCCTTCATTTTGTAAATCATCTTGCTCTCCCTTGCATATTGCACTTTAAATTCTCTTTGCAACTCTTTTCTTACCTGCGAAATTTGCTCATTTCTTTATCTTCATCTCTACCATCTCTTGGCTTGTGTGTAACAAAATGAGCTACTCCCTCCTTATTCTGCTCCTCTTTACCTCTATTGCTTCAGCTGGCGCTTATTATTCATATTTTAAAGAATGCACTCCTTTTACTTGTGGAAATTACACCATTCAATATCCCTTCGGCCCATATGGCCTTCTATCTTCTTATTGCATATACAATGAGACCATGCTATATAGAAATGCCCCTCATAGAGATTGGAGCGGGATGGTAACTGGAGATATCACAAAACTCCCTTACTCTAGTGGAACCCTTTAGTTCATCCAATCTTATATCGATTACTCTGACCCATCTGTAGTTGGACTGGATTACTCTAACAATTACAATTGGTTATTAAACGGTGGATTCTTCAACATTTCTTATGCAGACATGCTCGGAACAATTCTTAAGTGTAGGAAACAAATGCTAGACATATCCGGCGTTAACATCAAATGGTTAGATTGACATATTTAAGAAAGGAGAGAAGTAGGACACAATAGAACAAGGAAGCTATGATTTTCATTATGGGAGGAAATATATATATACATTCAGAAATAGTTAAACTTGAAAGTAATTCCTAACTAATTTCAGTAATCGGTTCTTTAATAGAAACGGATTTTTTATGTAGATTAATCTCTAACACTAACCCTTAATTTTGAGTGTTACATTGTTTTATTCCTAAATTTTGACATTGAAACTCAAAATTAACTTTTCCTAGCAGTTTGGTGAAGATATCCGCTAACTGTTCCTTGGATTCACAAAATATGAGAACAATATCACCATTTTTTACGAGTTCACAAATGAAGTGAAAACGAGTGTCAATATGTTTTCTCTTTTGATGAAAGACATTGTTCTTTGATAAGGAAATAGCATAAGTGTTGTCACAAGCGATTGAAATCAATTCATTTTCTGTATATCCAAAGTCAGAGAGAAGTCTCTTTAGCCACACTGCTTGACATGATGTTGAATTCATTGCAACA
Organism: Pinus albicaulis; assembly: GCA_034641835.2. Lineage (NCBI taxonomy): Eukaryota > Viridiplantae > Streptophyta > Pinopsida > Pinales > Pinaceae > Pinus > Pinus albicaulis. Next base: position 431,832,130 of record CM076575.1, on the reverse strand, counting down.
TAGTCAGCCTCTATTGAAGATAACGCAACTATGGGCTGCTTTTTAGATGACCACAAGATCATGTTTCTGCCAAATAGAAAATCATAGTCAAAAGTGTTTTTTCGATCATCAATACAACCTGCATAATCACTATCTGTATAACCAACAAGTTTACTGTCTGTAGAGGCTACATACAATAAACCATAAGTAGATGTACTTGAAATTTATCTTAACATCCTTTTTCCATCCTTCTAATGACAGTCTTTAGGAGATTCCATAAATGTGGAAATATAACTAGCTGTAAATGTTATATCAGGTCTAGTAGCCGTAAGATACATAATACTACCAGCAAGTTGCTTATACAAAGTCGCATTAACAATAGTACCTATTGATCATATGGTTAAAATTCACTGTTGTTCCCAGTTTTGAAGCCTCGCTGTTTGCGAAGAAGAATGCCCAAAAGGCCTCCTTTTCCCTTGTTTCATTTCCCACTAAATCTCTGTTTCCTTCCCTTTTAATCCTCTCTATTTCCCTTCTTACCCTTCAAAATCATCCTATTTCCCCTTTTAACCTTACAAATACTCTTTGTTTGGCTTGAAAACGCCTTATTCTCCCTACCGAATCCCTTTCCTGGCCTTAAAATGCATTGAAATTAGGCTAGAAAAACCATATTTTACATATGAGGCTTAGCCACTTTTGGGCCAGCCCCCTTAACCACTTCCCCACATGACCCCAGCGCTAAGACCGAGTGCTAGCCCATAAGGCACTTATCGCAATCGGAGAGACAGACGAGAGCACATTCCCGTGTTAAACAAAGAAAAAACTCCGATGCAATGATGTTTGTTCTATGAATTTCGGGAGTGATCTCCACCGTCGATCTTATTAAGATCTGATGGCCCACGCAAAACTTCTCGCGCGCCTCGCAGTAGCCTTTTTTGAACCACTGATGATAATCTCCATCGTTGATCCCCATTCCGATCCGACGGTCACTTCACCATCGCCCGATTGTTAATCACAAATCATAAATGGTGCCCCTCCGCCCTTTGCGATTACGATCCTCCGATTGTAATTCCCGCCGTCGATCTCATATAAGATCCAACGTTCATAGGCCAATCGCCCATTGCCAATCAGAACTTTTAACTGTGTCATCCTCCGCTTTCCTCGATTACGATTAGCCAACCCGATCACAACCGTTCGTTTCTTTTGATCTAACGATCCGCATCAAATCTCCCTCCACCCACGTCGGGTCCCACGTTATAGGCTCCACTTTCATGCATTTCTTGCAATTTTCTTTTGCATTTGCCCAAAGTTAAAACCTTTGGTGTTTTAACACTAAAGTGCCCTTTATTCCACCCACTTACTATTAACCCCTCCATTCGTGGATCTCGACCATTGCTCGCCATTTCCATATATGATCCAACGGTCTACAGCCCTTACTACCCCAAATATTCATCAGGACATTCCTTCTACCTTTCTGCAGTGTTTTTCACCTGTTTCGCCACATCCATCATTTTCGCCACTCATTCCTCCAGGCCTCCAAACATTCTTCCGCCGTCTCCCCTGGATTTCTTATAACAGGTTTATTGCATTTGTGCAGGGATTACAGAGTGGAAAATTCACACAGCCTTCATGACCATAGCAACTGTGATTCAATGTGCATAAATAATCTCTCAGCAGCGGTAAAGTGTATCAGTAACAAAGAGGATTAAAGGGGTTTAAGCCTGTTTTTGAATAATTAATGCTTAACCCCGTGTTCAAAGGAAGAAAGCACAGTTTGAAGACAAAATACACAAAATAAGCCATATTTGTGTTTAATTTCAGTAGAGCACCATTTCTCCAAAAATAACACCTTCCTACAGAAGTCTTCATGCCTCCTCGAGCCCAAAAACAGTTAATTACACTGACAGAAGCTTCTTAAAGACTGTCAGAACCAACAGTTATGGAGTATGGAGGCCCGCAGACTTTCTATCCAGTTCATCATTTCTAGAAGGCCAGCGCAGAGTTCCAAGCAGCCAGAAGGACTTCATGAAACATCAGAGGTCAAATATCGACCTACCAAAGACCCCTCAGCCATACTATGAAGTAAATATAGCAATGCAGTGCCATTAAGAAACAGGGGCATGGACGCTTCCTCCATGCTGTCTTAATGAATCAATTTAATGTTCATCATCCACTCTTGTTACTCGTTTTTCTCCTATAAAATTCCCCAAGAATAGATTGTGTGGAGTTCGAGATTTTCAGAAAAATATAGGGTGAGAGAATTTTGTATGCATTTTGTTGAAGCTTTCATATGAATGCAAAGAGCCCGTTGAATTTCAGTGATGAGGAGTTCTATCTTCAATGAGGAATCTGGTCTTGGTGCTTTACAGTACGTAAATTTAGCTGCCTTTCAATTTTCTGACACATTTGTATTAGAGTTTCACACCTTGCCTCTGCAGTATTGCTTTCCCTATGTCAAGTTTCTGAAAGTTTTGGTCCCATTCAAATTAACTTTCTTGTTTACAGGAGATAGCATGAGAGCCTTTTTTGGGTAACTTTCCATATCATATCATATGCTCCTTGCTATATAAGATGTCCTAGGCACTGGTCTTTCACAACTCAAGGCTATCTCTAGGATCGACAATAGTACCCACGTCATTTTTACTCAACTTTGTACCAACTTCAATAGGAGCACCCACCAGTTTACACCTGTCCATCTTAAACTTTTTCAAAATGTCAGTTGCATACTTCTATTGACTCATAAACATACCATCGTGTGTTTTTTTCACTTCAATACCTAATAATTATCTCATTAATCCAAGATCTGTCATTTCAAATTCATTTTTCATTGCAACTTTAAATTCATCTAACTACATGTTACCTGTATAAATTATGTCATCAACATAAAGACACAGTATCAAAATATTACCTTGATGATTTTTCTTGATATACAAAGTGGGCTCATGGTCACTCCTTCTGAAACCATTATTCAGCAAGTAATGGTCTATTCGGCTGTACCAAGCTCTTGGAGCTTGCTTCAAGCCATACAATGCTTTCTTCAACCTGTACACTTTATGTTCTTGATTTTTGATTTCGAAACCAGGTGGTTTTTCAACATACACTTCTTCATTCAAAACACCATTCAAAAAAACAGACTTTACGTCCATTTGGTAAATAGGCCACTTGTTTTTTGTTGCAATGTCTAATACAAATCGAACTCTATAAATTATTTCTATAGGTGCAAATGTTTCACCATAATCTATGCCAGGTTTCTGTGAAAAACCTTTGGCAACTAATCTTGCTTTGTGCTTATCAACTTCACCTCTCTCATTTAACTTTTTTTTTAAAAACCCATTTGACACCTATAGAGTTTTTATCATCAGGTAAATCAACCAAATCCCAAGTTTGATTTCTTTCAGTAGCATCGATTTCATTATTCATAGCGTCTACCCATTGTTTGTCCTTTATAGCCTCTTCAAAACAAGTAGGTTGAAATGAAAGAAATTAAAAATTTACAATATCAAAAACATCATCTTGTTCATAAACATCACTTAAGTTTCTCATTTTAGGATTATCAGAATCAAACACAAAATATGATGAACTGCTACTACCTTATGAACTACTACTGGTTTTGTCTTGAACACGTAATCTTGGAGTGCTTGATGTAGGTGCTTGATGTTAGTCTAATAGAATAAAAGGATTAGGACAAGTATTGTTCTCCATTTCATTCCAAGACTTGTCTTCCAGAAATTTCACATCTTGACTTACGACAAAATTCTTAGTTATAGGATTAAATATATTTTTCACTCCTATCATCAAGCTTCTTTCTTAAATTTTCTGGAACATGAACAAAATCAATACAACCAAATACGCAAAAGTGTGAAACAATTACCTTTTTTCCACTAAATGTTTCTTTAGGTACAAAACTTTGAACATTGGAAGTTGGCGATCTATTCAAAATATATACCAAACATGCAACTGCTTCAGCCCATAAATCTTTAGACAAATTTCATGTTTTGAGCAAACTTCGAGCCATATTCATAATTTTTTGATTCTTTCTTTCCGCAACTCCATTATGCTACAGAGTATAATTGGTTGTCGTTTGTTTTTTAATACCACGTTGTTTGCAAAAATCAATGAATTCATTAAATTCATACTCACCTCCTTTATCATACCTCATAACTTTAATAAACTTGTCACTCTGTTTTTTAGCCTCGGATTTGAACTCCTTAAACTTGGAAAATGTTTCCGATTTGTATTTAATGAAATACACCCAAATTTTCCTGCTAAAATCATCAATGAAAGTAAGAAAATAGAGACTGCTAGCAACTGATTTTTCTTGCATTGGACCGCAAAAATCTATATGCACTAACTCTAGTTGTTCTTGGGATCTATTAGAGGCTGAAGCAAAACTATCTCGCTTATGTTTACCCATTATACAACTTGTACATGAAGATAGATGATCAGACAAAGCAGGTAAAAGTTTCACCATAATCTGTCTTTGCAACAAACTCATACCTTTGATAGGTAAATGACCATATTACAAATGCCATAGATCAGAGTCAGTTGGCATTGAAACATTATGTGCATAAAAATTCTCACTTTTCAATTGTAATTGATACAACCTATTCTTTGTCATAGGAGTCTTTGCAACAAGAGACTTATGTTTATCAGAAATCGTGCAAGTAGTGTTGTGAAAGCTAACATCATAACCATGTGCATCTAACTGACCAACACTTAACAAATTATGCTTGAAATTGGGTACATAATAAACATCATATATATTCTTCGCAACATTTTGTTTGGTTAAGACAAGTACAACACCCTTTCCTAAATCTTTAACTTGGTGATAATCACCCAAACCAATAGAGGAACTGAAAGATGTATCAAGATGAGAAAACAAATCACTATGACCAGTCATATGATTACTACATCCATTGTCTACCAACCAAACATCTTTATTAGGTACTTTCATAGTCACTTGGCATGCCAAAAATAAAGCATCTGATGTTTCACATTCAGTGTTTGTGACATTGGCTTTGTTTTTACTTAAGACATACTGTAATTTTCGACATTCAGACTTATAATGGCCATATTTTTTGCAATAGTGACATTGAATTTTTTATTTATCTATCCACCTATGACCATGATCATTTTGAGACTGCTCTGAATGAGCTTTAGTTACCTATGATCTATCATCATACTGAGACTGTCCTCTACCTTTTCCTCTCCTGCCATGAAAACCTATGCCTCTACCTCTATCCATAGAAGCTTTAGATTTGAAAGCATGCTCTAAATTACTGACATATAAATTAATTCTTGCTTCATGCGCCAACAAAGAACCAATTAATTATTCCACAAATAATTTTGTTAATTCTCTCGATTCAAAAACAATAACAATCATGTCAAATTTTTTAGGCAAACATATAAGAACATTTTCAACAATTCTTTGGTTTTCTATCTCTTCACCATTCATCCGAAGCTGATTAACAACACCCACAAATTTAGTCATTAACTGATCAACGGTTTCTGATTCAGTCTATTTAAGTGTTTCAAATTGTGTTTTGAGAGTCTGTAATCTTACCATTTTTACTTTATCATTTCCTTGATAAGAAACCTTAAGTATATCCGCAATTGATTTAGTAGTTTTAGCAGTAGTGATTTTAGGAAAAATAGAGTCATATAATGAATTTAAAATGCACGAGTTCACTCCACCTTCTTTCTGTTTAATTTCATCAGATTGTTTTCTTTGAGCAGCACTCATTCCAGCAATTGTATTTGCGTTAGGTTCTGTGAACCCCAATTCTACTGATTCCCAACAACCTAAGCCTTGTAAGCATGCTTGCATTTTAAGGCTCCAAAAATCATAGTTCTTTCCACTAAATAATGGCATAGGAATGGAAAACTAACTCGTCGAAGCCATTTAAAAATAATAAAAAATCGGATACTTTCGTAAAAAAAAAAAATACTCCAAACAAGAATCTTTGTCCAACTGCAATTAAATTTTCAGCATTGGGGCCACAAATCCAAGAAATCCGAATAGCAAAAACGTCGTTTCATGAGTCAATATAAAAACACCAAACAAACTAACTTCTGTAATTATTGTATCACCCTGCAACCCCTGGGCATTTCACGAAGAATTATAAAGTTTGTGCAAAATGGCCAAGTACCATATTCATCCTCCACTAATTTGTTAAAGAAAACAAATTGAGAAAACTTAGAACAAAGAGTTAGGTTCCAAGAGCTCAAGAATGAGTTTAGGATAATGAATCTTTTGCTATGTGACTCACAAAAAATGGGCTATATTTTCCTTTGACTGTGTGATTACAATTTCTTAGCATTAGAGGCAACAAGGGCCATGGTTTTCACTCTCCGAGATCTAGGATATCTATTGAAATGTTTACCGAAAAATAACATAATAAGTGTCACCTTTTGTTGGGATTCTCGGCATCCATTTGCAGGGGATCTCCAAACTTCTCTCCGATGACAGCAAGATCTGCATGCTTATATTAGGCGAAATCAAATAGGAACAATCTCTAGTGGCAGCAAATAGGCTAACAAACTTCCACACTCTTCTTTGTGGCAACAACAAACAGGAACAATCTATGGTGGAAGAAAATAGAAACCGAAAAAATTCTCTCCAACGGCAGATGAGTTCGAATGCGGGTCAAACACAGCAGCTTAACGAAAGTTGAACACAACAACGTCACACAAGCGGAGGTGGCATTGACAAAAGAAGAAACAACAAGAAAAGAGAATCGCTGGAGAACACACTCTCAATAAACCGAAACCCAAACTAGGGTTGTAGAGCTATCTGCTCTGATACAATTACAGATTTAAGAGAGGAGAGAAGCAGGACATAGCATAACACAGAAGCTATGACTTTCATTAAGGGAGGAAATATATATATATACATTCAGAAACAGTTAAACTTGAAACTAATTCCTAACTAATTTCAGGAACCGTTTCTTTAATAGAAACAGATTTGTTATGTAGATTAATCTCTAACATAGATTGCACAGAAAACAACAGTTCTTGCTTCTTTTACCCTGGGGAGGGTTTCCAACTTCCAAATTGGGAGAACTATCCTATAATCATTCCAACAAACAAAAGCTACAATACTAGCTCCGATAACGATTTCAAACAACTCCAGCAAAGAGGATTCCAAATTAAATGGTCTATACACGACCATAATTGTGATTCCTATAAAGCCAGCAGGGGAAGATGCTACTCACATTTCCACTGACAGGAGAGCACTTAATTTTACGGTGACACACTATGCATTTTTCCTAATGATGATGTCCACTACGGCGATTGCAATAATGGTGAGAATATTTTGTGTTTCGCTACATCTATCTATCTATCTGTGCTGCTTTACGTTGTGTTGTGTTACATCTATCTATCTCACTCAGTGGTTGATGTACTATTTTTTTCTTGAAGGATATGTAATACAATACGGAAAGAGGTCGTTATCTGCAAAATTCTTGGCAGGTAAATTTCTAGTGATCTTGAAAAGCGATCAAATTTTATGCTTGCTCATTTTTTATATTCTAATTACCATTTCAACTTTATTTCCAGCTATATTTCTTGCAGTATGTGTTGTGTTTAGCATAGTAGTGGTCTGTTGCATAATGGTTTGTCGAGGAAGTTGTTGTTGTTAGAGGAGTTCCCGTGAGCAACATCAAAGAATTTGAGCTTTTATGGATCCTGTGGATTCAATACCTCCATCGGTTGAAAATTTCTTAAATTATTATTCCTCACAAGTGCCTGCAAGATATTCTTGTAGTCAAATTATAACTTACACAAACAATTTGGAATAGAATCTTGGCAAAGGAGGTTTTGGAACTGTTTATAAAGGAAAACTTCCTAATCAACATATAATAGCTGTCAAGATTTTAGATGAATCAAAACAGAGCGAGCAACAATTCATTGCAAAAGTGGCTATAGTGGGAACGACCTGTCACATTAACCTAGTGCGCCTATTGGGTTATTGCTCTTAGGCATGCAAAAGAGCTTTGGTGTATGAATATATGGTCAATGGTTCTTTGGACAAGTATATCCATGGAGACCACAAGGACGAGTTGGATTGGAAACAATTGTTTTCAATTGTAGTTGGTATATCTCGCGGCATTGCATACCTACATGAATACTGTAGGAATCACATCCTGCACTGTGATATAAAGCCCCACAATGTTCTTCTTGATGCTAAATTTTTTCCCAAAGTTGTAGATTTTGGTCTTGCCAAAATATCAGACAGAGAGGAAAGTCACGTCTCTGTGGCTAATAGAGGAACACTAGGCTACGCTTCTCTAGAGATGTGGTCAAGGCTTTATGGAGTTGTGACAGATAAATTTGATGTGTATAGCTATGGTATATTACTTATGGAGATGGTGGGCAGAAGGAAGAACATCGATTATGAGTATCTAGAGAGTAGCTCAAGTAAATTATTCTATGCAGAGTGGGCTTTTAAACAAGTGGAAAAGGGAGAGTTCGAAAATTTAAGAAAGGAAGACATGTCAGAGGAAGACAGAGTCATCGCCAAAAGGTTAAGTTTAGTTGGGCTGTGGTGCATCCAGTTCAAGGCATCTCATCGTCCCTCAATGAGCAAAGTTGTTCAAATGCTAGAAGGAGACTCTGACATTACCACTCCCTCATTCCCATTTCCTGTGGACACACCTTTGTAGTGATCTTCTTCTAAACAAGCTTCTTCATCTAGTGTTTTCGAGATTGAAATTGCGGATCCCACCAGTAGTTTTCAGACTGCTAAAACATCCAGGAAATGTAAATTAATAAATACTACATAGCATAGAAGAAAAATATGCTTGAATATCCAGAGTGAATTTCAAAATTTAAGAAAAAGGAACCTGTCAGATGAAGGCCTAGGAATAGCCAAAAGGTTATGTTTAATTCGACTATGGTGAATTCATTCAAGGCATCTCGTCCTTCTTCAATGAGCAAGGTAGGTTGTCCAAATGTTAAAAGGAAAGGTTTAAATTACCACTCCTCCATTCCCATTTCCGGTTGACACAGCTTTGTAGCGATCTTCCTCTCAACAATCTTCTTCACCTTATGCACTGAGACTGCTGAAGCCTCTAGGCAATCAAACATGCTACAAAGGATAGTGGAAAAATATACCTCAACGGAAAGTATAGATAAGTTTTCAATGCAGTTTAATCAACGTAGTGTTATTTGTATAGGGTTTTGCTTTATTAGCTTGAAAGGATTTTTAAAAAGTGCGTACAATATCACTCTTCAATTTAAAAATTGTGTAGAAGACAGTTTCCAATGGAGTAAAAATAGCAGTTTTCAATTAAAGAGAAGTTGTCAATTTAATCCTTTCAACAAGGTGTTATTTGAATTTTGTAAAGCTTCAAAAAATTGAAAAAATGTGTGTACAAGATATACTTGTATTGTTAATAAGTACATCGATACCTGTTAGTGTATTTATTAAACTCCCGAGAACAAACTGTTACAATTTGTGGTATATTTGATAGTTTCTAACAAGCCTATAATATCCAACCTTTTATGCCTACGCCAAGTTTTTCGCGATGTATGGTATAATATTTACTCTTTAATTATATTTCAAGGTGAAGTGCCACATTTTCAAATTATATACCGGAAAATTGATTACAACCATTTTGAGATTCTATATTTGAAAACTGAAATTCTATATTTGAAAACTGATTTAGGTCATTAAAAATTTGGAACAAAAACAGAATTTTCATGGTTACCAGCCTAGATCCAACCCACTCTTTATCATGTCAGAAGTATCAAATCCCTTGAGGTGCAAAAGTTATTTTTCCTTTTTGGAGTGTATAATTTGAGGAAAGGTTTGTACCTCTAGGGATTTGATCCCTCTTGGTGCATGATAGATTCGGAATTAGATGGATCTAGGTTGGTGATTTGATCCCTCTCGGTCCATGATAGATCCGAAATTAGATGGATCTAGGTTGGTTCGAGTTGATGGCAACAATGACACATTTTTAGATCATCATTATTATGTATATGTTTGAGATAAACTCCATACTTTGACATTTACATTATGCTTTCTTTGTTTGATGTGACTATTTAAGTTCTCTTCTTTAAGTTTGTTTTTGTTGCTTTCCTTGACTGAGCTTGGATGCTTTGAGTGGTTCGTGTGTTTATGTGTTTGAATTTGGATTGTAATGTTTGTGAATGTTACAATTGTTGTGTTATCTTTCTATGTGTATGTAATTGTCTATTAGTAATTGGTTTGTGATGAAAAATGAAGACAATCTCGTCAATATTTTGCAAGAGGATTGATATTGCAGATCTATTTCATTTAATTTTAGGTATCACAACTTTTGAAAATAATAATTCTTAATAGTGTATAGTGTCTCTCCACATATTACTAGATATAAATATCATTTCCCACATACAAATGTATATTCTTTCCAATGAAATCTAATACAAATTTTGCATGAATATACATGACCTTATTCCAAAACTAACATAAACTAACTTAATAGTTTTGATAGGATAAAGATAATCACATAGTTTTTTCTAAAGAAATATAACTGAATAGTTCTTCTATTCAGAGATTAATTAAATAACTAATCTTTACCAACACCATGGTAATCTATCCATGGATTTATTAACTAACTAATCCTTACCAACACCATGGTAATCTATCCATGGATTTTATTATTTGTTGACTTTGGTCCACTCAAACACAATTGTGTCGTGATGTGTCAGTCTCACACATGAATCCCAAGCCTCGGAGTGTGGGTAAAACATGACAATCAATTCTTCCAGTTCCATGTCGATTTTATTATTTGTTGAATTTAGTCCACTCAAACACAATCATCGTCTCTTCCATCACTTATCCTCTTCATGGGCCATGTCGATTTTATTATTTGTTTACTTTAGTCCACTCAATCATTTATTCCATCACTTCTTCGTAGGCCATCACTTATTCCACGATCTCCTCTTCGTAGGCCCTCACCTCTTGCATCCTTCTTACCATTCCGTGTTCACGTCATTCTTCTCAATCAATTAATTTTGCTCACAAATTTTTTCTTTCTCGACCGATAAAATGGGTTTTTACTTAATGTTTTGATTTTTGTATTTTTGTTTGAATTTCATTTTTTTAACTTTTCTATTAGTTAAGTAGGGTAATTGTTAAAAATTGTTTCAAATTTTTAATTAAGTTGTCAAAATTATTTAAAAATCACATTATATTTAACTAATTTTAAGTTTTTATTATTGTTTTTAAATTTTACATATAGTATCTCTTTCATATTGAGATAATATGATTTAAATTGAAATCATATTAAAGAAACTAAGGATTAAAATTTTAAAAGTAGAATTCATATAGGGAAAGATGTATGATGTTGTACAGTAGTTGTTATAGTATTGGTCCCACCAAGCCACTCAAAATTGACACATATACCACCAATATTTAAATAAAAATATATAATATTAAGTGCAAATATCTTTTAATCTATATCCAAAATTTTCTGGGCCCACAAATATCTATAAACATTGTTTTAAATATCAAGAGTGCAAAATATCTTGTCTCATCTTGAAAATAAATAAAACTATAAGTTGTCTCAAAATGGTCTAATCCACCAGTACAAGGTTCTCATCAATTCAACCCCCACTGAACTGAATTGGAACTAAGTATCCCAATGCACATTTATATGTGCACATATAAAAAATTGACTCTATGTCAGCCATAACTGATGTGTTATTCAACAATTTAACCCACTATGTTCAATAAATCACACCCAACCCATTAAATTTAACATTAAAATAGATCAAAGCACAAGGATTAACCATAGATAATTCTATTGGATCACATATAAATCAACCTAGAACACACATTCAAAATTGAGAGATTGCAATCCATGTCAATAGTGGTTTATTGATGGCTTCATGATAAATGAGATTGTTTGGAGGATGTTGCTATGTTTATCATGATTATATATTTATCTAACATTGGCCATTGCAAGAGCTATTAGAAGTTGAGGAGAACTACATTGAGTTTATATGACTTACATGATTCTCCATAGTCTTGTATCAGTTGCATGCTGTTGATTATTTTTTAATTGATGGTTTTTTTGAGCATTCATGAAAAAATTTATTTATATAAATACATTGTGTATGTAATTAGTGAGAGAGATTAACATGCTTTAGTTCCAGTGATCAGAATTCATGGTATATTTTCATATAAGATAATTTTTTATTCCACTATGTTGCTGATGTTTATGGTCCATATGCATCCTTTTGAATTCTCTACTGCTGCTGGTTTTTGTTACATATGATGTGATGTTAGTGCCATCAAATATTAATCTATTAGTCACATGATATCTCGCTTATGTTCATTGCTATCATTTAGGATATTGGTGGTTGCTTGGCCTATGTTGCATTTAGTAGATCTCCTTATGGTTCACTATTGCTCCATGTTGAATATTATTAGTTGTTTCTTAGTAGTTGGCATTATACATATATGGCTTGGTGGTTGCTAGTGAAATGTTATGCTGGTACTTGTTGGAGGTTTTGTTGATCATATTTATTGTTTCATGGATCAATGGTTTTCTACCATAATAATTTGAGGTTTATCGTACCATGTGAGATATGTTGAATTGATTTCTGCTATCTTGAGTGGTTGGTTTCCTCTTGTTGTAAACGGTGTACATATTTTTGACATGTTTATTGTTGTTATGAGATAGATGTGTTGGTTAGGGCATTATGGATGATGTGAGATGATGGTTATATGTTTCTGTTGCAATTTCATGAGCTCTATTTATGTTGCAACTAGAAATTGGATTTTTATGTTGCTCAGTTGATGCCATGGTTATATGTTGTTCATTATTACATATTTCATGTTGATTAATCGATGTTGTTATCACTTTATTTGTTGCCAAAAGATGGTGCCTCGATAAAGATGGATCTATCTTGTGCACATGGATGGTTGTATGCATGATGAGATTTATATATTTTTTATCATTAATCATCTTTTTGATTGGCCTAAATGTTTGTAGTGTTGGTCAAGAAGCTTATTTGAGTATGTCTTGGAGAGAGACATGAGTTTTGATCATGTTTTGAAAATTTTGAGTATTATGTAACATCCACATGCTTCATATTGTATCTCATCAGTTATAGCCATGTATCCTATTTATGAAGCCATTTAATCAAGTGTTCATATCATTGATTTCATGTTTTCATGAGTTTGTGATAGGAAGGTTATGACTCATCACAATTTGGTGTTGTCGTGAGTTGTTGCAGCCATGTTTGAGTTGTTTTATATCATATCATAGTCATTTTGAAGCCTTGTATTTCATTACACAACCATGTACTACATTTTATTGCATATAATTTGTCATGGTCTAATATTTATTGATGAGGTATGAACAAACCATTCATGTGGGATGATGGGTGTTGTTTCATTCATGTATTGTATATTAGTCATATTGTGTGGTTAGTCCCTTGATACTTGAGGTGTAGCCTTCAACTAGAAGGAATTGGTTATGGGATGATAATGATGGTTAGGGGGAGCATGTACAGTATTATGTTGCTAATCAGATACGGTTTGTTGCTACTACTGCACTATGTTATTGCTACTACACTATGCTATTATTGGGTTTGATGAGAGTGAGGTTGATGTAGTTGGCAATGCTGAGTTGAGTGATGATGTTGTTGTTGCTTCTCATGTTATACTGGTGTTGCTGATGGTTATGCTATGCTACTGATGGAGAAAGTGTTGTTACTCATGGTATTTTGTTGTTGTTTTTCATGTTTCTCTTGGGTTGATTATTGTTGTTGTTGGTTGGGAGTGGTGAGCATGGAGAGTTTTCTACTGCTGCTAGTTGAGAGTGTTGTTCATGGAGAGTTTGTTTTTGATGCTTCAGGAGAGAGAGACATATTACTTATATTCTTTAGTTTGATGATACCATCAGGAGTGTTGTTATCTATTGATACATTATGAACTTACCTAACTAGTGTCCAAGGGGAGTTTTGTCTATTCAGCTATGGTTACTTGGATGAGCTCAACCCTTTGCCATTTATGTCAAAGGGAGAGTGAGTGGGGATTTCTTCAAAGGCCAATTGGTTGGTTTAGCTTGGGTTTCCATCAATGCCAAAGGGGGGTATTGTTGGAATTATGTATCAATTGTTGCTTGGAAATGATGTAATCCTAGTAACATTGGTGTATTGTTGGTTGGCATTGATGTCAACCTAGTAGCATGTGATGCAAAGTATTCTTTATGCACATGTTTGGTTGCTTATGCTAGTGACATGGTACTTGTCTTGTGCATTGTTTGCAGATCTTAGCTTGGTGGTTGCGGATGTTAGTGCAGGTATTTGGCTTGTGTGTGGATGCTTTAGCAGAGTGTGGAGCAGTGAGCTACTACACCTAGTTGAAAATGATGGATACTGCCAATTTATGTTTATGGTACCTGGTGTGTGTATGGCTGATTTTTAGCTTCTATGATCAGTTGCAAGGTCTATCATTGATGATTAGAAGGTTAGACAAGTGTTATAAGTAGTTGGATAGGTTGTTAATTATCCTAACTAATGTAGAGATGTTAGTGCCTTGTGTTGGTGTTCTTGATGTTGCATAGGTGTTGTAAAAGGTTTTCATGATCCATCAAGGGGTCAATTTTATTTAGGAAGGTTGTCACAATGTCTGAAGCACTCTCCTAAAGATCAACTCCAAGAGGTTGTTGAAACATGTTCAAAACATGGATTTTTGAATGTATACACTACTTTCATGAAGGAAAATAGCATACATATGCTAGTCTTGTGAACAAAACAAGCGTATGCATCATGGAGGTGATTTTCCCCACATTATCCATTCTTATCAACTAATTTTTTGGTTTTGACAGTTTTGTTTTTATCAAGAAATTTTATATAAGGTCAAAAAAAGGTTATGAACTTCTATAATATGATTAAAAGAGAATATTCATTAGTAAGTGAATATATTTGAAATATTGGAATTTATATATTTGAAAAAACTGAATTTTCATAGTTACAAAAGGGAAAATGAAAATTTGAAAACCCTGTGTTATTATATCTAAACTTGCTCAAGTAAATTTTCAAAAGGTTTACCTCTTTCATACACATTTCTTTTGGGTTGGGTTAGGATAATGTATATCATATTTTTTTTTTTGGGTTGGGTCTATTTAAACATGCTCAATTAAATTTGTAATAGATTTGGATCCAAGTATTATAGGTTATTTTATTTTTTATATATGTTTAAATGTATTATTTGGTATAAGATGTTATAAGATTTTATTTTAATTTTTATAATATTTAATTTATTTTAATTATGGTAAACAAATTTAAAAGTAATTTAAATATAGTAATATATATATATATATATATATATATATATATATTTCTAAATAATTCTAATTCTATTTATAAAAATTACTAGTACAAAACTGCCTCAGCGTCATCTATGGAAGCCTGAACACTGGGCTTGATAGCCATGAAAAACAAGATAGGTCTGGACTGCCCTGAGAGGGAAACCAGTCCTTTAAGTAACAGATTGGCCGCCCATAGAAGGGAAGCCGGCCTACAATCCATACAGTATATCCTAACAGAAAAGTATAAGCAAAAGATAACATTTAGCTGAGCCTTAAAACATGTAAACAAAAAATTCCCAAAATGATTGAACAAAGGTACCAATGAAAGTTGAAGGTCGAGAGAGTCACTGATCATGAGTAGGGGACGATGGTTCCTCCACAATTCTGCACCAATATTCATCCATGTCGACTTCCATGTCTTCTTTGGAATCACCTGCCTTGTCTGCAACCTCTTCCAGCTTGCGCTCCTTGTCCTGGGTGGACTGAGAGATACCTTCAGGCGTCTCCAAGCTCGTAGCATCTTTCTTGACAGGGGTGGGAAGGGGAAAAGTCAAAAGGGAGGGGTCATGGTGAGGAGACTCTTCTCTGAGAGTCACAGTGAAAAAAGCAGTGATAATGGGCCTATCTAGGGAGCATTCAAAGCAGAAAAAAACTCTTAGAGAAGTTTGACGCAGGGGAAAACTAGCAGACAGATGGGTGGCAGGGGGAATTACAAAGTTGGGAGGGTTGATGGAGTGAGGCGGAGTTGGCTAGGCGAAATGGACATTTTCTATGTGGTAGACACGACTCCTAGTGCTGCACATATCTGGGAGATGACCCCGCGTCGCTTCTTCTGAGGAATATTCTGAATTCGAGCTTGGTGCGGGCCGAGAATGGGCACCACGGCCTCAACTAAAGCCATGCCTACATCTCATTCTGTGGCGAAGGCGCGGCATGGAAGCCGAGGTGGGTTGCAAGTTCCTGTGACAGTTAGAGGAGACAAAAGACGAAGGAAACCTATAATAATCGACGGACTGAGCATAGTGAAAGGAATTGACACAACAGAAAACACTTTGATAGAAATGGTGTCCTGGCAGCGTTTCCAAGCATCCAAGGAGTGTGCAGCGATGTCCTGTTTGTGTGCAAGCGCTAGGCTCAACACAACTAGGAGGGAAAAAACCACTCAGAGGAGGCGGGGAACCACAGTTATCACAGAAGCAAGCTGAACAGCCAAAGACAAATTCCATTGCAGGTCGAACGAGCAGAGCGGGTTGAAGTAACATCCGAGCAGGAGGAGTAAATGCTTTGTGAGCTGGCAAAGTAATGGCTTCGTTAATGAATTTGTAGGGGGGCCATATGGCCACCCCACACGAACTCCTTCGGGAGTCACGTAGGGACTGACATCCCATCACCCCAGGCAACCATCCGCATCCGGAGAATTTATTTATATTTGATCTGATGTTAATTTAGCTTTATATGGGAATTTTTATTATTATTATTATTATTTTATATTAATATTTTGTTGTATGACTATCTCTCATCATTATAACAAAAGATTTATTTGGTTTAGGTCAAGGTATTGAAGGAAATGTTTCTCTTCTAATATCTTATTTTAGTGAGACTGACCACCTCAATAATTAAATTCTCTTTTTCTAATTTAAAATTAATAGAGCATAGCCAAAAAAAAAACATTCACTCCAATCAATAAAAAATAAAAACAATTCACTCCAATCAATAAAAAAAAATTCTTTATTAACTATCATATAAGGATAAATGACTCACCCCTAAAATGAAGACTAATGAGGGTTGACTAGCCAAATCCTCTTCCTTTAAACTTTTCCTAAGGGAACTGCATTCATAAAGTAAAATAAATGGGGACAACAATATATATAAAGAGAACTTGAATGTGTTAGATGAAATAAATCAACAAAACAATTCACGATCATAAACCATACTATGACAACTCTGATTTGGAACAAAAAGGAATCAGTTACTTATTATAAAAATTAGTAGCAATACAAGACTTTGAAAATACATGGTTCTTGCTAAAGGCCATACTCAAAAGTGTTTTTTAGGTCCCTTCACTCTAGGCCACTAAAGGTCTCAACAACAATGTCTTGTTATTTCGTAAAAAGGAGAGAAAGAGAAGGAGTCTCTTTCCAAATCCTAGAGAACAAAGAGAAAAAAAAGAAAAAGAGTTTTAAATCTAAGGGAATATCTTAAAATCTCTAGAGGATTGTAAACAAAAAGGTTAGTGCGAAAATTTCCAACATAAGCATAGTTGTGTATACTATCACTACCTCTCTCATTCACCCAAGACATCATGAAATTGTGAATGTGGGTCCTTCAGGAAAATTTTAAAGGAAGAGGATGATTTGGCTAGTGGACATTAATGAATCGATTTTGTGGGTGAGTCATCTATCCTTAGATGGAAATTAATAAAGATTGTTTCTTTTCTTATTGATTTGAGGAGTGAATATTTTTTTGTCTCTACTTTGTCATGGTTTTAACCCTAACCATAGTGCAAAAAAATAGAAAAAAAAAATTAATTCTTTACATGGTCTATTTGATAAAAATACAAGAATTGATTGTATTAATGAAACTAGAGACTGCCACTATAGAACGCTCTTCATCAATCACATTATAGTTGAAAATATATAGTATTCACGCATATAGGGAAGTTAGAACATCTTACCTAAGGAATAGGAACTTATTCCTAATCTGAGGTTTTGGTGAACCAACTTTCTCTTAAATTATATTCTCCATTTTCTTCAACACTCCCCCTTAATGGAGAAAGGGTTCATTAAAAAATCCCAAACAAAATGAAACTTTGTATCAATATGATTTGTGTTTTTATGAAACACTGGATTATTTTCAATTTTGATGGAGCTCCAGTTGTCACATATGATAAATGTTGCATCTTTCTCTTATTTTCCGGCATCCTCGAGAAGTCTCTTCAACCAAACTGCCTCACATGTTGTTGCACACATGGCTTGATACTCAGCTTCTGTTGAAGACAAGGATATTGTGTTCTTCTGCTTGCTGCTCCATGCAATGACCCTGGACCCAATGCTGACTGCATAACCTATTATGGATCGTCTTCCATATAGATTTCCAACCCAATCGAAGTCTGAAAAACCGGTCAGTATAACATCAAACAAATCAATATATATACTACCAAAGTCTAAGGTTCCTTAAATATACCTTAAAACACCTTTCGCTGCAACCCAATGACTCTCAAGAGGCTTTGACATGAATTGGCTCAATACACTGACTGCATAAAGCCAAGTCTGTCCTAGTTGTAGTCAAGTAAATTAGACTCCAAACCAGTTGTCTATACAATGTTGCATCTAGCTCCTTAGAACCATCATCATTCTGAAGTTTGGTATTATGCTATAAAGGCACTGCCGCAGCTTTGCACTGATCCATCCTGAACTTTTTTAGTAAAATTCTCACATACTAACCCTGTGATAGAAAATTATGGCTTAAATCTCTCCAGACTTCAAGACCCAAACAATAACGTAGCTCTCCAAGGTCTTTCATCTCAAAAACTTGTAACATTTGCTCTTTGATTTCTTTAATGAGTTCATCAGCATTTCTTGTGATGATAAGATAATCTACATATAAATAAATAAAAGCAATTCGCCCCTATTTATCAAACATGGTATACAGATTAGGATCATTCTTGCTTCCTTTATAATTGTGTTGCAGGAAAAATGAATCAATTTTATCATACCATGACTCAGGTGCCTGTTTTAGTCCATACAATGATTTCTTCAATCTACAAGATAAATGTTCTTTCCCCTATTTAACAAACCCCTCAGGTTTCTCTAAATACACTTCTTCTTTCAAATCCCCATTTAAAAATGCAGATTTCACATCTAGCTAGTGTATCATCCAATGATGTTTGGTAGCTAAATAAATTAACATTCTGGTTGTATTTAGTTTAGCCATAGGGGCGAAGGTTTCCTCATAGTCTATACCTTCTTTCTACATGTACCCCTTTGTAACTAGCCTAAATTTATATTTATCTATACTCCCATCTACTTTACATTTAGGCTTGTATAGCCATTTGCAACCTATGGTTGCTAGCCTTCAGGTAATTCAACTAAATCCCAAGTTTTGTTTTTAAGTATTGATTCATATTCATCTTACATAGCTACCCTCCATTCACTATATTGATTGGTTTCTTTAAAACTAGAGGGTTCAAAAAAATTTAATATACTAGTTATAAAAGCATTTTCCCTATATCTCGCTGGCAATTGAGTTTTCCTACCTAATATCATGAGTGGTGGAGTGGCTTCAAACCTGTTCTGATAGTCCCTTTGCAGACTTGGCTTGGCTACTACATTTGTACCATCTTCTTCTTCCTTTTTCTGCTGTTGTTGCTCATGGTTGTCACTGTTTCATCAATCCCTTCTTCCATCAACAAAGGAATGTCCCATTCTTCATTGTTGTTACCATAGTTTCCATCATGAACCTGCTCATGGAAAACTACATCTCTACTTGCAAATACTTTATGACTAGATGGATCAAACAATTTATAAGCTTTAAACAAAGTACAATACCTAGAAAAAGTGCATTTAATGGCCTTTGAATCCAGTTTCTTCCTATCCTCCTTTGTAATATGAGCAAAAGATTTGGAGACAAAAACTCTTAAATGTTTAACTGCAGGCTTAAAACCTAATAAACCTTCATATGGATTTTTTAACTCAAGAATTTTTGTTAGACTCTTGTTCTTCAAATATACTGCAATATTTATTTACAATGATTTGACCAATTTTGAGACTTTTCTTTTTGTAAAAAGACCATTTAGACTATGACAGTTGGTGAATTCATAGGCTAAACTTCTAAACATACCCCCAGAATAAATATTTAGACAAACACACTTTGATTACCTATATTATAGGACCCTAATGGTTACTACCCACCAAAATTTATCCAAGTTCTTTTTCTTGAGATATAAATTTACTTACGCATTTCACATCTCAATTTATTAGTTCCAACATAATTTCTAACTTGATTAGAGGTGCAAAACTATCGAAAAAAAAAAATCACAATATAATAAATTGAATTTATTATTTTTATTACTTTTATATTTTTTACTTTATTAATTAAGCCAATATTTAAATGTTTACACTCAAGGACCACAACATCTCTCCTATACTTAGTTTTATATTACTTTTAACCTTTTATTATTTTTTAATTGAGTCGATATATAAATTTATTAAATGTTAAACATTTACGGCTACACATCTACCCTTATACTTGACATTCAACATTCAAGTGCAACAAGTATACAAGTAAACACTTATCTTATTATTTTTGAATGACTAGTAACTAAGGAAGGGACTTCAGCTCCCAGCCCAACCTTATATCAACTACACTACAATATTTGTTGCAACTGGCAACCCTTGAGATGAGTTCAAAGTTTGAGGAGGAAATGTTCTCATGAGTTATCTACCAACAACCAGTCAATAGAAGGTAAGAATCAAAGTCCATTTCTTCGGTCATTTCTCAACAAAGTCCATTTCTCCGGTCATTTCTCAACACCTCCTAGTAGTAACACCACAAGGACTTTCATCTTGGTAGAAAACAACCACAAGGGTTCAATGATCTAGATGGATATTGGTGGTCACCCACCTATGTTGAGATTGCAACAAGATGATGAGCTTAGTGGAAAGAAGTCGCCTTCACTAAGTGGCCCCGCAGGCTATTTTTAGCGCAAGTCTATTTTTAGACTATGCCTATTTTTAGACATATGGATCATGTTCTATAAGTTGCAGGATGCTATTTGTGGATGGTTTGTCAAGTTGGAAAAAATAGATGGACTTCTATTTTTAGACATATTGGGCAGAATCTATCTCTAGATTGCCAGTATGAAAATAGATATGTCAAATATTATTAGCTCTTAATAATATTTGGACTCTAAACATTATCTTATTCTCTTGGAGCACTTCAGTTAAGTGCACAAATGTGACACAGGAGCTGACAGAAGGAATTATGCTATTCCTGAGGGTTATGTGGAGCTATTGCATGGATACTTCAGTTAGAACTCATGTGACCGAGTTTGGTGGAGTTGATTGACGAGTTAATGGAGTTGTGTTCAGTTTAACTAATCTAAACATAGTTGAGCTAGTTGTATCGATTTAACTAATTGATACAATTAGTGAGTGGTGTGAAGGAGTAATTATTAATTAATTCACTAATTATAAACTCATTAATCAGCTAAAGAATGCATCAGTTAACTTCAGTGCATGGACAGTTTCAGTGGAGACCAGTGCAGAAATAGGTGAAAGAGCAGGTTAAATATCAGTTGTGACTATACTGTTGCTATTTTCAACACACAGATAGGTGGAGAAGCCCATGAGGATTTCACAGTACAAGCCAGGTGGTTTATCTATTTAATGAAGCCATCCCATAGCATTTAAAAAGAAATAGAGGCTGGCTATCAAGTGGCAAAATATTGGAGCATGTGTTTTGCTAGATCTAGCTTGATAATGTGTAGCAATTGAGGGTGTGCATGAGAGCTTGTGAGGAGATTTTGTACTATGATTTTTACATGATCTCCATGACATATAATATACAGATAGTTGGGGTTTTCAGCTTTAATCTTTCCCATGAAATATTGTGTTCATATGTGTGATTGTTTATGGTTTTAATGTGTGCATGCAATTGATTTTATTTCCGCATGTGATGATCAATGGTAGAAGAGATTTTGTATTGTGCATGAAGATAAAATAGTGTGTGATCAGGAGAATCTCGGTGGATAACATATCAGTTATTCAAATTTCTACATGGTATCAAAGCGATATTGATCATTGGAGAAATTGCAAAACATTGAAGCGGTTGAGTTTATCTTGGGGAATTCGAATTTGCGGCGGTGTTTTCTTGGTGTCGAAGTTAAGATGTCTTTCAACGGATTGTGATTGGAGTATGCCCTTGAGGAAGCTCGAATTATATTGCATGGAAGGACAGGATGGAGGCGGTGCTAGATGAAAATGGGTTGAAGGAGTTCATAGATGCAGAAATTCCAAAGCCTACTTCTAGTGATGTTGTCGTACTTGACGCATGGCAAAAGAAGACAGCAAAGTATTGAAGGATTCTGTTGGAGGGCGTGAAGGATCACATAGTGTCCAGCCTTCATGGTAAGGCTTCTCCATTCTTGATGCGGAAAGCTTTGACAAATTTATTTCAAAGCAAGAGTGACCAGAGGAAGTTGGCGCTCAAGGACAAACTGAGGAACATAAACATGGAGAATGGCGACAGTATTCCCAAGTACCTCACGAAGTTAATCCAATGCAGGGATCAGCTGGGAAGTGTGGGGGTGACTATTGATGATGAGGACTTGGTGAGCTTGGCTCTCCTTGGGCTTCTGAAGAGTTGGCATTCCTATCAGGGCTCTGTCAATGGTCGGGAGAAATTGCCAGGATGGGAGCGACTTTGGTCGGATCTTGTGCAAGAGGAGATAAGGCAGAGTACCAGGGACAGATCTTCATCGAAAGAACTTTGATAGAGAGAATTGTGCTTTGGTTTCCAAAGAAAAGAAGGGGAAGATCAAGAAATCTTCTCAATCCGGTGCGAAAGGCAGAAGCAGGATGTCAAGGTGAAGTGCTTTCCTTGTCACCATAGCCTCGCGAGTTTGAGCTGGATTTTTCGCGATCGCATGCTTGGTATCAAGTGTGACGGGTTGATGTGGTTTCTTGACGGTGGTGCATCTTTTCACATGACAGGAGATCGAGATTTGTTTTCTGATCTGGATGCGAAAGATCTTGGAGTGCACATCGAGATGAGCGATGATGGTAGATACAGTGCGACCGGTATCGGTACCATTTCCTTTGAGAGGGAGTCTGGTAAACCCTTCGTATTGAAGGAAGTGATGCATGTTCCAGGATTGAAGAAGAATCTTATCTCTGTGGTGATGTTAGAAGACAAGGGATATGATGTTGTCTTTAGCGAGGGAAATGCTTTCCTGCGTAGTAAGGCAACTGGTGAGACCCGGAGGATAGGGGTTCGAGTTAAGAAACTTTATCAATTGCAGGTAGATAGCTGCGCAGCAATGGCAGGTAAGGCAACAGGAGTGGTGAGTTGGGATGATGGCGAGTTGTGGCACAGGAGATTGGGCCACCTTCACCATGGAGCTTTGAAGATACTGTAGCAGATTTCTACTGGGCTTCCTAAAGGCACTCTTGCGCAGTCAGATCAGTGCAAGGGGTGTACCCTGGGAAAATTTGTGAAAGCCACCTTTCACGAGAAGGATAGTCGTGCCACGATGATCCTTGAGAGAATTCACACAGACGTGTGTGGACCTTTCTCAGTAGCTTCGACAGCAAAGCACAGGTACTATGTGATATTTGTTGATGATTTTCTCGTAAGTCTTGGATCTTCTTCATGCGAGAGGAAGAGCGAGACATACTCAAATTTACGTGAGTTCAAGGCACTGGTTGAGAAGGAATCGGGGAAGCAGGTGAAGGCTCTTAGGAGCGACAATGGTGGTGAATTCATCTATGGTGAATTCAAGGAATTTTTCAGTGCAGAAGGAATTCGAAGAGAGCTCATAGCACCTCATAACCCACAGCAGAATGGGGTTGTTGAGCGGAAGAACAGAACGATCGTGGGTGCTGCACGGGCGATGTTGCATGGTCAGGGCCTACCCATTCACTTGTGGGTAGAGGAATTCAATACTACAGTATATGTTCAGAACCGTTGTCCTCATAGGATACTTGGCATGAGTACACCCGAGGAGGCGTTTTCTAGTAAGAGGCTTGATATTTCCCATTTGAGGATTTTTGGTTCACCTGTTTACATTCATGTGACGAAGGATGCCAGGAAGAAGCTGGAGCCGACTGCGGAGGTTGGGATATTTGTGGGGTACACTGATATGCCCCACAACTATCATGTGTATTTTCCATACAGTCGCAAGACTGTTGTGCGACGGGATATAAAATTTCAGGAGGAAAAAGCCATGAAGTGTTCGCTTGAGAGGGAGCCACACTTGCATGCAGATGAGGAGCTATTAGTTCCTAAGGATGAGTCTCAAGATGTGGATCAGCCACAAGATGAGGTTCATGGAGTGGAAGAGACCACTTAGGCAGCGCCAACCATCAAAGGGTGGAAGCGCACTACAGAAGTTGAGCGACTGGCTCAAGATACAGAGAAGTTTGTAGGAGCACCTACATCACAGTGCAGACAGAGACAGTCACCTTATCGGTACACTGGATACATGGCTCTTGTGAGCAAGTGTATCGTGACAGAGCCATCCTCTTTCGAGGAAGATGTGGAGGACTCCGCATGGGTAGATGCCATGGTGGAAGAGTATGATTCGATTTTCAGAAACAATGCATGGGAGATTGTCCCGATACTGGAAGGGAAATCATTGGTGGGTTCAAGATGGATCTACAAAGTGAAGCAGGAAGCTGACGGGAGTGTGGAGAAGTATAAGGCAAGATTTTTTTCCTGAGGCTTTTCACAGATTGAGGGGATCGATTATGAGGAGACCTTTGCACCTGTCGCAAGGTATTCTTCCATACGAACGATTCTTGCTCTCTCAGCGCAAATGGGGTGGCACATTCATCAGATGGATGTGAAGACTACATTCCTCAATGGGGTGATTGAGGAGGAGGTGTACATAGAGTAGCCCGAAGGTTTCAAGATCTTCAGCAGCGAGTTGCATGTGTGCAGGCTCAAGAGAGCGCTGTATGGGTTGAAACAAGCACCTCATGCTTGGTACACACGGATAGATAGTTATCTCACTGGACTTGGATTCTCCAAGAGTGAGGCGGATCCGAACCTATACCAGATTGTAGTGGAGGGTAAGTTGCTGATCATTGTACTTTATGTAGATGATTTTATTTTGACAGGTGATGAACTGTTGATAGACTCATGCAAGGTTGATCTTGCAAAGGAGTTTGAGATGAAGGACTTGGGTCTCCTTCATTATTCCCTGGGATTGGAAATTTGGCAGCGTAGTGATGGATTGTTTGTTTCTCAAGGCAAGTATGCCCAGGAGAAACTGGAGAAGTTCAAAATGCATGGCTGCAAGCCTGTTGATACTCCTCTTCCTGGTGGTTGGAGGAAGGAGGATGCTACTACGGCGGAGGTAGTGGATGCCACTGTTTATCGACAGTTGGTGGGGTCACTTATGTATCTGGTCAATACACGACCCGATATGTGCTATGCAGTTAACCAACTTTCACAAGCTATGGTTAAGCCTACCAAGCTCTTCTGGAAGGCGAGCAAGCATGTATTGCATTATATCAGAGGCACATCGGGATATGGATTGTGGTACAGATAGGAGGATGAGGTGAAGCTATGTGGCTTCACCGATGCAGATTGGGCAGGGAGCCCAATGGATAGAAAGAGCACATCTCGAGGGATTTTCAGTATTGGGTCGACAATAGTTTCTTGGTACTGTAGGAAGCAGAGATCTGTGGCACTCAGTTCAGTGGAGGCCAAGTATATGGCAGCGAGTTTGGCTGCATGCGAGGCTATATGGACGAGGAAGATCCTGGTCGGGTTGTTCGGTTCACACTTAGAGCCTACTGTGATTTATTGTGATAATCAGAGTTGCATCAAACTCTCGATTAATCCAGTATTTCATGATAGATCTAAACACATTGACATCCGGTATCATCATATCAGAGATTGTGTGCAGCGGAGGATCATGTTACTTTCATACATTCCTACGGAGGATCAGGATGTTGATATCTTGACGAAGGCGCTCACCAGGAGAAAATTCGAATACCACAGAGGCAGGATAGGGGTTGCGGATAATCCTTATCTTGTTGAGAGGGAGTGTTGAGATTGCAACAAGATGATCAGCTTAGTGGAAAGAAGTCGCCTTCACTAAGTGGGCCCGCGGGCTATTTTTGGCGCAAAGTCTATTTTTAGACTATGTCTATTTTTAGACATATGGATCATGTTCTATGAGTTGCAGGATGCTATTTGTGGATGGTTGGTCAAGTCGGAAAAAATAGATGGACTTCTATTTTTAGACATCTTGGGCGGAATCTATTTTTAGATTGCCAGTCTAAAAATAGATATGTCGAATATTATTAGCTCTTAATAATATTTGGACTATAAACATTATCTTATTCTCTTGGAGCACTTCAGTTAAGTGCACAGATGTGGCACAGGAGCTGACAGAAGGAATTACGCTATTCCTGAGGGGTATGTGGAGCTATTGCATGGATACTTCAGTTAGAACTCATGTGACAGAGTTTGGTGGAGTTGATTGAGGAAGTTAGTGGAGTTGTATTCGGTTTAACTAATCTAAACATAGTTGAGCTATTTGTATCCAGTTTAACTAATTGATACAATTAGTGAGAGTGGTGTGAATTAATTATTAATTAATTCACTAATTATAAACTCATTAATCAAATAAAGAATGCATCAGTTAACTTCAGTGCATGGACATTTTCAGTGGAGACCAGTGCAGAAATAGGTGAAAGAGCAGGTTAACTATCAGTTGTGACTATACAGTTGCTATTTGCAACACACAAATAATTGGAGAAGCCCATGAGGATTGCGCAGTACAAGCCAAGTGGTTTATGTTATTTAATGAGCCATCCCATAGCATTTATTACGCAATAGATGCTAGCTATCAAGTGGCAAAAGATTGGAGCATGTGTTTTGCTAGATCTAGCTTGATAGTGTGTAGCAATTCAAGGTTGTGCTGAGAGATTGTGAGGAGCTTTGTACAATGATTGTTACATGATCTCCATGACATATAATATACAGATATTTGGGGTTTTCAGCTTTAAGCTTTCCCATGAAATATTGTGTTCATATGTGTGATTGTTTGTGCTTTCAATGTGTGCATGCAATTGATTTTATTTCCGCATGTGATGATCAATGGTAGAATAAATTCTGTATTATGTGTTTTCAATCCTAGAGACAACCTTGAGTTGTGAAAGACCAGTGCCTAGGACATCTTATACAGTAAGGAGCGTAAGGTATAAATCAAAAATTTTAGCAGCATGAGGCTCTTTACTACTTCAACTTTTACAAGGGGGTGTAATATAAATGGAACCAGAATATTCTCAGAGTCAGAAAAATAACAGGATGCTGCAGAGGCAAGGAGTGAGTCCTTAATATAGATGCATCAGACAACTTAAAGATAGCTTTCGTTAAGGACATATGGGTTCTAAAATGCTTTAGAGGGACTTAAAATTGAATGAAATTTGCTGTGTAGAAAGTATAGAAAGGATATTAACTACTAATGAGAGGGAATTCCATAAATATATCTGAACATGAAATGGGCTTAAAATGATAAGAATCCATACATGTCAATCGCTTTGAAAGAATAACATCTCACAACATTTAATATAGAGTAATAATGAGTGAAGTGATAAGTGAAACAACATACCATGCCTGAGCCATATTTAAAGCGCTTGAACAACTTAATATAAGTATCAGTGGTGATAAATTTATATCAAAACTAGTGAGCCACTCGCATTCCAGACCATGATATAAAAGAAGTGGAAGCAGCGAAATGAACAGTAAAACAATATCACATAAGGAAAGGTTACACACTATAAAATGTTAATACCAGAATCCTCACTTTAAAGAAAAAATATTTCTTGCTGAGACCCAATGGGCTCTTCGCATTTCTATTAAGATTTCGACAAAAATCATACAAAGATTCTTTCACAGGAAAATTATTTTGAAAATATGAACCCTGTTTTTCTCTTTTGATCTTGCTTATATAGAGACCTCAGTACATGAGCAAGAAGATATTTTTTGAAAAATATCTTCCTCGCATGCCAGGAATTTGTTAGAGGTCCTTATCAAAATAACCAAAACTTATGATGAGGTATAACGGCCTCTCATAATTTGTAGTTAGGCACTCGGCCGTTTTGAAACAAAATGTTAAACAACAGTCTTGACATAAATTAAAATGCTGGGGTAAAATATAAATTCCACCTGAAACTTAAAAGAAATTAACTAAAGCAAAAGTAAAAAGGCCACTAGGGCCGAATCATGAATTGACAGTATTTCATTGATGAGAAGGGGTCGAAGTGGTCGCTGACAATGGTGGCGGAACATTTGCTGACGAGCTGGCGATCTGGCTGGCAAAACTGGGTACACCTCTGCTGACTATCTGCTGAAGGTTCAGGCATTGCTGTGAATCCTCCCACCTTGATGAAGGCCTCAGTGAGATCACTAAGACTTGCCTCGGTGGGGATCTTATGGTTTATCATATGAAGGAGAACGAATTCTGGTGGAGCGATGAAACAATTGTCTCTGCTTTTAACCGAGCGGTTTTATCTGACAAGATGTCCGTCCAGTCCCTTTCTTCTTGGAGACGTGCCTCATACTCTAGTAATGATCATAGCATGGAAGGAGTGGTAGGGTCCCAGCATGATGGAAGTCCAGCCATTGTGATCTCAGCCCAAACTGCATCGAACTGGTCCATGCTAGCTGCCAACTGTTGTAGGGGCCTCGAAGCTATAACGCGGGCTGAATCCTTATCAATAATCTTCTGGCGTTCAACGGCTTCCTTAAACCGACTCGCTATGCCATGCTACTCTGCCTCACTAGCTCTCAACCCTTTCAAGAAAGAAACATATCCCCTGGCGTGTTGGGCTCTGTTGGACAAGTTGAGATCTCCCCCCTGAAACTTCCTTCTGAGATAGAGTGCAGAAGATTTTATTTCCTCAATGATTTTCAGGAATTCCCATTGCTCTGTTACTGTCGAAATTATCTCTGACCAAATTATCCTTCTTCCATCCCTGAGGGTGATATTACCTTTCAGGCAGTTGTTGAGATCATTGATGATCTTCTTCTGGTCATCTCTTGCCTTCTTTTCCTACTCAATCTCCTTCTGCAATATCTCTATTTTTCTGGTATTCTCAGCCAAGGAGGTTTCCAACTCGGTGATTCTCTATCTCGTGGTGGAAGCCTGCTTTTCTAGCACCTCATTTGTGGCCTTCATTGTGGTCAGCTGCTTGGACAACGAACTAGTCTCTACTGGGGTTGTAGTTGGCACACAGCTGTGCATGTCCCAGGTAGTCTGTAGCTCTATTAGCCTGCTCTGAAGAGTGGCGATTGTTTCTGCCATTTTTTATTTTTCCTCTTTCCCCTTTGCCAGTGCGTCAGCCAAATCTGCCTTTTCTTTCTCTGCCTGCGCTAATTCAGCCATTTGCACATGGTGAGATGTCGGTATGCTAACCTTTCGTTTTAGAGACGCGACCTCCTTCTGCAATTGCTCAATCACATAACATTGCGGATTTGAGTCTCCAGTTTCTTTTCCTTTGATCGACTCTGTGAGATCGCATACTTGATTCGAAAGAGCGCGAGAATTTGCCTATTCCTTCTTCAGGGTCACCCTCACATGTTCATGCTTCTTCTCAAATTTTATCAGTCCAATAGTGACCGGCATTACCTCGTCCTTCAACATATCACCCACCACCTGGAACAGGTTACATTTGTCGGGTGCTGGTACCTTGGCCATGTCAATTGCATACTCAAGCACCTTGTAACTAGTGGTACCTGCATCAGGATCCAAGATGGCCTCATCCATAGACAATACCAGGTGTTATGTGTCCACATTCATGGAAGTTGAAACCCTGGTATGATATTTTTCCACGTAACCTTCCAGCTCGGCCTTGTATTTATCCCTGATTGTTCTATTTTTCAAGCTCCTTTCAATTGCAACTGGTGAGGTATAATCTATGATGGCCTATGAGACTTAAGAGTAGTCGGAGGAGGTGACACTGTCTCTCAACACTTTAATCCCAGCTTTTCTCCCATCAGGTTGAACATATGGTGTAAACGGCTCAAGCAGCTATTCTTCCCCTATGACCTCTGCCTCGCTTGAGACTATTTTCTGCTTTTTGTGAAGGGGGGAACCTGCTCCTGAGGGACCCACTTCTTCTTCTTCTTGGCCTCTACTAACTTCTCCTCCTTCCCCTGTGGCAGATGAATCTGTCTCCATCTGCGAAATCAAAGGCCAAGTTTCAAGGTTAGCCCTCCACTCTATAAACGGTCTTGATTCATGTGCATAAGGATTGGACTTGTTCCTCTTTCTTCTATTTGAGATAATCTCTCGGGGATCATAGGGCCAAGTCTTCCCCTATCTTAGGTCCATGTCTTGCAGCATCTTCTCAACAATGGGAAGGGCATGTCTTGAATTCACAATAAATGGGCCAATAGTGATAGGAAGTCTCAGGATGAAACCCTTCTTTGCAGGGACAAAGTGGAGTTGGTCAAACTTGAGAGTTTGCCGAATATACTCCAGAGCATAAACTCGTCGAGCAGGAAACACAGGCAGTGGGTAGGGGGGAACCTCGGCTCCATAGACTCGAATTTCAGTGTAATTGTCAAATAGGTACCAATCGCCGGTGCTCTAGGTTTTACTAGCTTGTAGCCAGCTCTTCATTTCAGGAAAAACCCTAGGTGAGGGTGAGTCATGGATGATAGTGTAGACAATGGGCATGAACTCATTTAGAAACCTGGAATAACCCACCCCATTTGGTAATTGGCGTACTGCAAAGTTCTAGTCAAAAACTGGTCGGGGTTGAGAATTTGCCTCGTATACCCTATCTAAACCCAAACCCTCGAACTTATCAGCATGCATCAATATAAGAAGAGGTAGAAGACCATGGAACAAAAGTGGAAGTGGTCGGTTTCTGAAAACTCTTGGAACTGGGTCTGAATGTTAGCAGCCAAGAAGCCAGGGATGTCTAGAACTACCCCCGTTTGAGACATTAGCTGCAAGAAATGGACACATACCTTAGAAACTTCCCCCAAACCGCCTACACCTAAGAGACCTAAGATGAGAGCAAGAATGGGCTGTACTTCTTCTTTGAATAGACTCAATGGAAAAGGATCTGCAGAAGGAAGGGATGTAGCATGGTTGCTGGTTATAGAGGAAATGAAGTCGTTTTGGTACTCCCATGGCAATTTAGTGAACTGGGAGGTTAAAGTCACTTCACTAAAACTGGTATAGCCGGTGCTGGTCGGAAAGTGGAGGGCTTGCCTGATAATGTCAGGAGAAAGAGAAAAAATCTTATTCCCCTGAGCAGAGGTAAACGTGCCTCGATGCTCATCGTAGGCATCTCTAAGCCAGCAAATAAAATTGACCACCGAGTAGATTGGGGGGGTAATCTGATGGTATAAACCTGATACAACCACCTGATATTGATTCCTATTCTCAACATGTCGCCTAAAAATATTGGGTTTTATACTACTAATGGGAAAAGGGTATTGGGGATCACAGATTTTAGCTTGCAGGTCAATGAAAGGCTCGAACCCAGGAGGGTTTCTGGTTTCACGGACCTGAGGAGTCTCTGGTTCAGTTTTCTTGGGTGTGCCCTGTTTGGTCTCAACCTAGTCTCCTAAATTGAGTTCATTTAATTGTCAACCAGGGTCAGTAAACTGCTGAAGTGAAGTGCACCATATGTGCCTAAGTAACCTCTTCCTACTTCGTTGTGTTTAGTGTTTTCTGATGTTTTTGGTTTTATGGTTTTATTTTGAAAAGGAAAAGAACTAAGTGCTAAATGAAGGGAAACTATTGGTCAAAACAGAGTGAAACCTAAACTATGATGGTAAACAAATGCAAATGCTGAAACAAAACAGAGTCTAACTATGACTAGCAACCAACAAATACAAAGCTTGATAATGACTCTATTGTAAACTCACAACATGAAATTGAAATGAACCTGAGAAATGAACAAGCTAAGTGTAAATGAAGTTTTCTCCTAAATCACTAATCAAACAGATAACTTACAATGTACAACATCTTATCCATGAATAAAGATTTGTTGGAAAATATGTGGAAAATAATATTTGTAACAAGGTAAAGTTTCTACTCTAAACTAGTTTCTACTTCTGTTTTGCAACTCAATTTAACACCATTAAACCTTTCTCAAAAGTTATAGATTTCCTTTAAAAAATAGTCTTTGAGAAAGAGGCTTGTTTGTGAAATGATAAAGAAGCTGCAAAATACTCCAGACCTTATAATAATACTATCTTTTGTCCAGATAATTGTGTATGAGTATGAATTTTGAACAAAAGAAGTTTTGTAAATAATTAAGCCTGTGAGATTGAATTTATCAACTAAGACAAAGTAAGCTACAATGGACAACAGCTAAACTTGAAGTGTTAAAGAAATGAGTTAAAACTAAACTAAGATGTTATTAATCTACAATGAACAATATTAAACTAAAGATCCATTATCATACTTGAAAAGAAAAGACAAATCTGAACCACATGCATTCTACCTCCGGAGTATTCTATTATTGGCATGCCATTAATCTATGAAATTACGAGTTTGAAATGAAAACACGATTAAACTCCTAAAATACCACATGATTAATTCCCATTCATCATTACATATATTTTGGAAGAATTCATTTGAATGAGACTAAAACGTAGACTTGGAGGACAATGAACATAAAAACGCATAATTCAGAAAATTAACTAAGCTAAGAATGACATGAGAGTTACTTATCTAAATTAAAAAAGCAATTTTGCACGAGAGGCGGGGCCCTCCACCACAGTAGCACGTAATCTAATTCAAAATCGACTCGACTCATGCAGCAGAATGATGATGATTTTTCATTAAAGAAAAAATACTTTAAAACGGAGTATTCACGGTTGGCAAGTATTCACGGTTGGTAGCAAAAGCCAAAAATCTAGCTAAGATCTCACCGGCGTTGCACAGTATCCCCAGTCATGACTATAATTAAATTACATAACGAGAACTTGAGATAATGCGGGGATTCTGTCTTTCCTTATCGAAATCATACTAGGACTCTTAAAGTGGGCACGTGAAAAGGAAATGGACATACGGGCAGAGCCGGTCCTACTAGAAGTCTGCTTTCTTAAATATGTTCCCACGTATCAAAACCATACACAGAATTCGTTTCTTCCTTCATGGTGAGCAACGAACCATGTAGACATGACGTGGAATATGCCCATATGCGGTTTGTCTTGAGACGACACCTGGAACCCACTCAAATTGTAAAACAACTGCGGAATTCGGGATCAGCTACGGAATGCGCGGTCAGCTACGGAATGCCTGTATTCTGTAGCTATTTTGCAGAAAATTGTTAAAATAGCAAAAATCATGAAAATACAATATGTTAATCAATTTCATGTAACCTTTAAGAAATCCTAATCATTCTTCATTGATTTTAGGCTTATGAAGTGATAAAATAATGATGAAATGAAGTGAAGGTTTGTAAAAGAGAAGGTAATTCTAGGGCTCAACATACCCCCACTGCAAGACTATTGCATGTCCTCATGCAATTTCGTCAAAACTTTATTCCATGTGTTCTGAAACCTCTGTTAGAACATCCAACTTTATCTTTCTGCTTCTTTTGGCCCTAATCTATTTTCTAATCTCTGTTAACATTTCAGAAATTAGTTCTTCATCTTCCTCTTGTAGTGGAGTGTCAAGTTTATTTTCAATAACCATGTCAGTTTTTCTTCTTCTGCTCCATCAAAAGTTTTGACAAAAGATT
This sequence comes from Pinus albicaulis, assembly GCA_034641835.2. Classification (NCBI taxonomy): domain Eukaryota; kingdom Viridiplantae; phylum Streptophyta; class Pinopsida; order Pinales; family Pinaceae; genus Pinus; species Pinus albicaulis. The sequence goes on along the minus strand of CM076575.1, from coordinate 431,798,391 downwards.
TTGTAATCTCCTTATGGAAGCCATCTAATTTCTCTATAAAATTTAGCCTCCCTTCTTATTGTAGTAGCTCCTTGACTTGTGGATATCCTTCCAAATACTTGACTTCAACTGATTGTGTCCTGACAATTAGCCACATTCCTCCTTTGTGCAGATTATCTTCCTTTCAGAATTACTTTTCTATTCTTGAAGCTAGATTGACTACAGAGTCTAATACTTTATTTTGAAACTGTATCTCTGTGTTTGAAGATGGATTAGTTGAAGAATGATGCTTCACCCTTAGAATTACCTTTCTGCACTTAGAGATGGATTGGCTGCAAAGTGTAATGGAAGTGAATGGATGGAGGTGATTAAGCTATAAGGGAAAATGAAGTGGCTATGGATCTGATGGAGAATTTATGATGACCTTGTGGTGAGATATGGAATGTTGGATAAGGGATATGGCTAATCAATTCGAATGATAGGTTGTTTAGGAAACACATGATTATACACATTGTATCTATTTCATGTTTTAACTTTTAGCTATTAAAATAATTTTCACAATTTACCTCAGAATTTTGACCTTGTTAATTGTTGTGCTTGATGTTGTTCCTTTGGTCCTCTTTGAGCATGTTGGTCTTCAAAACAGAATCCTTCAATTTCCTGTAATCATCATCTCTTTGTAGGCTATACAATTGAGTCAGAATTGCTGAATAAGATGTGGCTGCAACATGCAATCTGTAAAAAGAAATGATGTATGAATATGGAAGATGGATGTGAAATGTAATGGAGTGAAAGTGGAATGGACTTGTGAAATGAAATGAAAATGGCGTGAGATGGAGTGAAAGTGGAGTGAGATGGAGTGGAATTGTAGAATGAAATGAATTTGCAATTTCTCTCAAATGGTACATCAGAACTCCCTGAAATTTTCTGAGGTTGTTACCAATATTATTATGCATCTTCCGATGAAAAATCTCTGCCATTGGTTGCACGGATCTTCCAAAAAATGAGAAATGGCTGTAGGTGAAAGTGGCCAATTTCTTGAAAAATACACACTAAAATTTTATGTGTTTATTCACCCTACCTCAATTCATTTACCATAAAAATTTCAGGACCAACGGATGCACGGTTTGAAAGTTATGATAAAATCAATTTATGCCCTGTTTCACCCTTCATTTTGCCCAATGTTGCAACAAAAAAGTACGCCACGGACTCATTTTAAGGCCAAATTGAGTGATTCTAAAGGGAAACTATGTATTTTTACCTTCTCTACTGCCAAATGCTTTCAGAATTTCATTTTGATGAAGAAAAGGTGCTGCTGTGCAAAAATACTCAAATCTGTCCTATTCTGTCCATAACGCTGAAAATTGAAAATCTGCCTGAAAAACCCTTCTGAAATGCCCTTAAAAATTGTTTTTTTCCAAATTCTGTCCTTGTCTTACTCAATTTATCATATTCTGAGAAAACCCAGAAGCTCAGAATTTTTTATTTCTGCTCCAATCTCTTGCAATATTTGCGCCAAAACTGCCTTCTGGAAAAAGTTGCAAAAAGACGAAAACAGGCTGCTTCAGCAATGGCTGCAGAAACTGCCACTTTCTGCAGCTGTTATTGAATTGAAAAAAAATATGAACATGCTGCTAGAAGAAACTAATAAAATGTACTGCTGCAAGTTGTTGTTGATTCCATAAAACCATTAGTCTTCATCAAAGCCAATATTCATGGTACAATTCTTACCATGCGAATAAATGTGTCGAAGTCGAGCATGTGAAGAAATCATTGGATTACCGATCAATAATGAAAATCGTTAACCAATGCGAGACAACTCACCGATAATGTAAATGAGTGTCAAGGTACCTCAGTGCATCTTGACAGGGACGAATGAATGTGTCGAAGTCGAGTCGTCTGCAAGATTTGACAATCAAGAGACATTGTTGTATTCCCATTGTTATCAATGAGGAGGCTTGCCATTGATGAATGCAAGCTCCAAGGCACTTCAAATAATCTCTAATCTTGATCCCAGATAAAGTGTTGAGGTCGATGGGACAAGATCTGTTGGAAGGTGGACCTTAAGGAATCCCACATCATCCAACTCGAGCATAGAACCAAGAATGATTTGAAGAACCATGAAAGATTGAAACCATCATGAAATTGCAGAACTTATTGTGAACTTTGCCCCCCAGTTGCCTGGTTTTCAAACAAAGCTCATGTCCAATTGCGCCAGCAAGCTGGTTTTCACAATAGGACTTATTTTTCTCTTAACTCTTTTTTTCTTTTTTTCTTTTTTTTCTTTTTTATTTTATTTTATTTTATGTCCTACTCTACTTGAAAAAGAAAATCTTGTTCAAGTATATGAGTACTTCCAATGGAACCATGTCTGTAACAAGATGATAGATAAACTCATATGCAGGTTTGAAAGACACTCTTTGATATGTACCTGTATATGAGATGCCAACTGTCTTGATTTAGATGATGTCAAAAGATATTGAATAATTGAGCATTGGAATCCAATGACTGAATTGAACCAAGATTCAATGTAATCTTGTCTTCCTTGTCTTTCCTTTATCATGAAATGCAAGTCTTCAGAGATGTGATCTTCATTCGTAGAATCTGGTGATAGGCATGCATGAGACTTTTCAATCTCTGGTTCCAATATCTTCTCTCTATCAATAGACATCCATGATTCTTGGACCTCATTTGAGTCTTCTTCTGCTGGTTGTTGTTCTTCAATGACAACTGGTGAATCATTTTGCAATACCTCAGATTTGTAAGTTGATTGAGGTGTTTTATTGTTGAGGATATGAAATGGTTGTGGAGGTAGTGGAGTGGGGAATATTTGGGGTGCTTGTGTGGATGATAATGGGAAAGGTTGAATTGAGGTAAAATAAGGGTGATATTGATGTTGTAGTGGAGGTAAATGGTATGAATAACATTGATGATGGTATTGAGGATAGAGAGGGAAAGATTGAGGATATGGTGGATTTCCTTTATAGGGCCTTTGCCAACTTTGTTGCCAAGATTGGTTTTGAGGTTGGGATTGAGATGACAAAGGTTTCCAAGGTTGGTTTTGAGGTTGGGATTGAGATGGCCAAGGTTTCCAAGGTTGGTTTTGAGGTTGGGATTGAGATGGCCAAGGTTGCCAAGGCAAGGGTGTTTTCCAATTACCTTGAGATTGTTGTGCATAACCTTGAAATTGTGCATAAGGATATTGCATCATGTTGGGTTGATGAGGCTGCCACAGCCCTCTTGGAGCTACATAACAAAGTTGTTCTTGTGCTTGATTTGCTCCATTATCCTTCTGGTAAATTGCCTTCAACCCTGGTAATGATGGGCAATCTTCAGTAGTATGTGATCCTGCACAAATTTTACACATTTTAATGTTATCAAGTGGACATTCATGCAAAGCATGTTTCTTTCTACATCTAGGGAAAAATATAAATGAAGAAGCTTTTTGCTTGTTTTTCATTCTTAGCATGTCAGTTTGTTCATTTAAATTACTAAGAATGTTTAGCAGATTGTTAGGTTCAGTTTGACTTACCAATCCTGATGCTGACTTACTTACTTTTGCCATAAATGGACCTTGAAGGGATCTTACACACTTTGCTTTCCCTCTTGATATGTTCTTGCATAGTTCACAAATTTCTTGAAATGGTAATTGATAGACATCTCCTTTTCCCACAAGATTAAGAAGATCAATCCATTCATCCTTTATAGCATTTAGTAGGAGAGTTTTTAATGCATCTGATCCTAAATTATGCAATTTAGATCTTTTGATATTATAAGTAAATCTCTCTACTAAATCTTCTAGGCTTTCATCCTCTTTTTGGTTCATCTTAAAGACTTCATTTCTAAGGACATGGTGCATGCAATAACCTTTATATTTTTCCAAAAATACTCTTTTCATATCATCCCATGTCCTTATAGAATTTGTTCCTAAAGTCATGAACCATCTAAGAGCTCTATCCTTCAATTTTGTCGGAAACAAATTCAATTTTTGCATGTGCAATGAGTAGCCATAAGATCTACAAATTATTTCAAATTCAAAAAGAAAGGTTTCCGGGTCTTCTGATCTCATACCTTTGAAGTTAGGAAGTACAGATGGATGGATGTTCTTCATTTGAATGTTGATATCGGTTTCTTGAATGGGAAATCCAAAAGGATCTTCCTCATTGTCATCATCTCCATCCATTTCTTCAACCTCCTTTGTCACCTCTTCTTCTACCTGCAAATATGAATTCATGATGTGGATGTGTGGCTCTTACTGCACCACATGATATAGTGGGTGTGGTAGGTGATTGAAGTTTTTGTTTTTGTTTTTGATTTTTTTTTTTTTTGAATGTAAGAAATAAGGTTACCTAGTTACACTTCCCCGGCAACGGTGCCAAAATGTTTGGTCTCAATCTAGTCTCCTAAATTGAGCTCATTTAATTGTCAACCAGGGTCAGTAAACTGCTGAAGTGTGGTGCACTACATGTGCCTAAGTAACCTCTTCCCACTTCGTTGTGTTTAGTGTTTTTTGATGTTTTTGGTTTTATGGTTTTATTTTGAAAAGGAAAAGAACTAAGTGCTAAATGAAGGGAAACTATTGGTCAAAACAGAGTGAAGCCTAAACTATGATGGTAAACAAATGCAAATGCTGAAACAAAACAGAGTCTAACTATGACTAGAAACCAACAAATACAAAGCTTGATAATGACTCTATTGTAAACTCACAACATGAAATTGAAATGAACCTGAGAAATGAACAAGCTAAGTGTAAATGAAGTTTTCTCCTAAATCACTAATCAAACAAATAACTTACAATGTACAACATCTTATCCATGAATAAAGATTTGTTGGAAAATATGTGGAAAAGAATATTTGTAACAAGGTAAATTTTCTACTCTAAACTAGTTTCTACTTCTGTTTTGCAACTCAATTTAACACCATTAAACCTTTCTCAAAAGTTATAGATTTCCTTTCAAAAATAGTCTTTGAGAAAGAGGCTTGTTTGTGAAATGATAAAGAAGCTACAAAATACTCCAGACCTTATGATAATACTATCTTTTGTCCAGATAATTGTATATGAGTATGAATTTTGAACAAAAGAAGTTTTGTAAATAATTAAGCTTGTGAGATTGAATTTATCAACTAAGACAAAGTAAACTACAATGGACAACAGCTAAACTTGAAGTGTTAAAGCAATGAGTTAAAACTAAACTAAGATGCTATTAATCTACAATGAACAGTATTACACTAAAGAGCCATTATCATACTTGAAAAGAAAGACAAATCTGAACCACATGCATTCTACCTCCGGAGTATTCTATTGAAATTGACATGCCATTAATCTATGAAATTACAGAGTTTGAAATGAAAACACAGTTAAACTCCTAAAATACCACAGTTAATTCCCATTCATCATTACATATATTTTGGAAGAATTCATTAGAATGAGACTAAACTATAGAATTCAATACAAATGAACATAAAAACGCATAATTCAGAAAATTAACTAAGCTAAGAATGACACGAGAGTTACTTATCTAAATTAAAAAAAACAGAGCTGCACAGGAGGCAGGGGCCCTCCACCACCTGGTAGCACGTAATCTAACTCAAAATCGACTCAGCTCATGCAGCAGAATGATGCTTTTTCATTAAAGGAGAAAAATACTTTAAAACAGAGTATTCACGGTTGGCAGCAAAAGCCAAAATCTAACTAAGATCTAACCAGCGTTGCTTGGTATCCCAAGTCATATTTATAATTAAATTACATAACAGAACTTGAGATAATGCGAGTTAAATATTTCCTTATAAAATCATACTAGGACTCTTAGAGTGGGCTAGCATTGAAAAACATAATGGACATATGGGCAGGAGCAGTCCTACTAGAAGTCTACTTCTTAAATATGTTCCCCGTATCAAAACCATACACGAAATTCGTTTCTTCCTTCATGGTAGACAACGAACCATATGAACATGACATGGAATTTGCCCATATGCGCCTTTCTTTGAGACGACACCTGTAACCCACTCAAACTGTAAAATAGCTGCGGAATGCGGGATCAGCTACGGAATGCGCGGTCAGCTACGGAATGCCTGTATTCTGTAGCTATTTTGCAGAAAATTGTTAAAATAGCAAAAATCATGAAAATACAATATGTTAATCAATTTCATGTAACCTTTAAGCAATCCAATCATTCTTCATTGATTTTAGGCTTATGAAGTGATAAAATAATGATGAAATGAAGTGAAGGTTTGTAAAAGAGAAGGTAATTCTAGGGCTCAACATGCCCCTTCCCATGACTAACATAGAAAACTTTTAAAAACGAAAGGAAAGCGGAGGGAATATGAGGGACGGAGTACGTGTGCAGTAGGGAAATCTGCTCGGGAAAACGACATGGGGGGTGTTGATAGTGACTGGGTAGACCTGGCACTAGCTCCCACTTAGTTTATACCGTAGCTGGAGAACCTGTGAATTTTACTGCATTAAAATACGGGAGGACCGTTATCTATGACTGAAAGTTCTGAGGTAAAAGGCGAAGAGGTGAAATAAGTGGGGAGGGTGTTGTAAGGACACTGACAGTGGAGCACGCGACGTATAGGGATTGGGTGTCAACTGGAAGTAGGTTAACACTGTGTGCCGAGTTTAATACTGGTACGAGCCTTGGTACCAGCTGACCTAGAAACTTACCTTACCTTTCTGCTGCATAAGCCATTCGGTTCTTGAAAAATATTCTTTGTAAGGCTGGTTAAATACACAACGTACGGGCCTCTAGGGCTCGCACTTCACTCTACCACCTCACTCTTGCCCGTGCTTTGCTCTACCACATCACCTTTACCTTGGGTGCACCTCGTGACACATCACCGTAATTCCGTGGGGGTACGGGCCTCTTCCCCCTTCTGCTTCTTGACCCCCTCGGAATTTCCCATACGAAGGGTTCTCTTAGGTGCGCATTATGAAAGTGGAGAGCCTTATGATAATTTCGTTTTGCCTCCTCTACGCCATACCTTTGCCTGTTTGCATTACCTTTACCTTTTCGCTTTATATTTTGACCCTTTTTGTACATATACTTCGGTTTCTAGGCACGTGACTTGTCTTACATCGTTTCTCTTCAACCATCCCTTTAATGTTCCCCATCTGTCATAATCATTCAATACATGGTTTCTCACAGTTTAATATCAAAATGACTCATGTTAATTACTGATCAACATTGGCTCCACCTGAGGACGACACGTTCATTCTTGAGCATGTCGAGAACTTCGCAGACCACCTGTTTATCTTCTGTGGGCACCATTCTTCAACACTTTTGATTTCCCTCTTCATGATCCATCACGACACACACATTATTCAAACAAAGATGAAAACAGTAACTAATATACAATATGATACATCAGGCTCTCACGGCCTGACTCAGAACTGGAAGTAAGGTTTGAGAAACTGGCCGTTTATAGGGGCATCAAGCAAATCTCCCTGTAAATTTTCCAACCTAAAAGTATTGTTGCCTCCTTGCTCTACAATTTTAAAAGGGCCGAACCAGAGGGGGTCGAATTTACCGTGTTTCCCTTTATCTGCCTTTTGAATATCCCATCTGAGCACTAAATCCCCAACCTGTATCTTCCTGTCCCTGGCATGTTGATCGAAAATATCCTTCATTTTCTCCTGATATTCAATTAACCTCTGGCTTACCTGATTCCGCGTTTCTTCTAGCTCCACCAGCTGGTTGATTCTCCTGGTCACATCATCAGGTTCTTCTTGGATTTCCTGCATGAATCGAGCTACTGGTAATGCTAACTGTACAGGGAAAACTGCTGCCCTCCCATATACTAACTCGTACGGGGACTTCCCGATTGCTCTCTTGTTGGTAATCCTGTTGACCCATAGAGCGAATTTTAGCTGGGAATGCCAATTTTTCTGATTTTCATTGATAGCCTTCTTCAATTCTCTCACCAGTGTTTTATTTGAAGACTCTGCCAGGCCATTTCCTTGTGGGTAATAGGCTGTAGAGTGACCTAGTGCAATATTATACTATTGACAGAAGCTGACAAACATTGTAGATTTAAAGGCCTGTGCATTATCGGTCACAATCTTGGCAGGGCAGCCAAATCTAGATATGATGTTTTCTTCCATGAATTTTATTACCACAGTATCTGTTGCATTCCTGGCGGGTATAGCTTCCACCCACTTTGTGAAATAATTCGTGGCAGTTAGTATCCACTTATGCTGACCACTTGATGGAGGATGTATTTCGCCGATAAAGTCAATTCCCCACTGCTGAAATGGTTCATCTACATGAACACGGATCATGGGCAGAGGTGCTAGCTTCTGTCTTTCAGCAAATATTTGGCATTTATCACAAGCTCTGACCCAAGCAAAGACATCTCCAAAGAGTTTGGGCCAGACGAAACCAGCCTTCAGGATTTTGTGAGCAGTAGCCCTCTAACTGTAATGGCCCCCACAGATTCCTTCATGAAACTTAGCCATTATACTCTCTACCTCTTCTTCAATGAGACACAGGAGCAGGATGCCTGAGGGATCTCGCCAGTACAGCCGACCGTTTGCAACCACGTACTTCTATGACCTCAACCTCAATGTCCTGTATTTAGCTTTGTCACAGCTGGGCAGGCAACTGAGTGTTAGGAGATATTCCACTATCTCCTTGTACCAGGGGCTGATGAGGTACTTCATATGTGTCTTCTGGGAAGCTATATCTACTCCCTGTGGTTCTTATTTCCTCTCAGACTCCTTGTTCGCCATCATGGACAGATTTATACCCAGAGCCTGACAATTTGATTCGGACAAGATTTTGGCTAACCCTTGTCCCTTGATTAGTTTGGTAGGGTGGATGTATAGCTCATACTCCTGTATTTTGGCGATCCATTTCCCTCTTTTCCTTCACTATCTCCCTGGATAAGAATATCCTTAACAGCTGTTGTGGGCACAAACGCAGTGACATGGGACTGCAAGACATACATACGAAAATCTTTGAGGGATTTCACCAGAGCATATGCCTACTTTTCCAATATCTTATATTTCATCTCAGCATCACGAAGCACCTGACTGAAGAAGGCAATAGGCTGCTCATACCCTTCTTCATTTTTCTACAATAGAACTCCTACCACTGTATGAGGTGATGCAAAGGAAAAGATCATAAAAGGTTTGGCATAATCTGGCCCAGCTAGCACAGGAGCTTCAGAAAATGCATTTTTAATCCTGGAAAAGGCCTCTCGTGATTCTTGTGACCACTTTACCTCATTATTCTTCTTCAGCATGTCAGTTATATGCCTAACTATCTCAGCATAGTTAGGGATGAACCTCCTCAAAAATTTTATTCAGCCTAGGAAAACCTAAACTTCCTTTTTATTTCTGGGGAGGGAAATGCCATTTATGACTTCTACTCTCTTAGGTTCTATCTTTACTCCATCTTTGGTTACAATATGCCCCAAAATCTTGCCCTCTTCCAGTGCAAACAAAGACTTCTGTGGGTTGAGGGAGAGGCCATACCTTCTGCACTTCTCGAAGGTTCTACGCAAGTGTTCAATGTGCTCTACATCATCTTTTGAAAACACAGTAATGTCGTCCAAATATACCACCACAAACTTATCTTGCTCTCCGAAAAAGGCAATATCCATGGCCCTCTGAAAAGTGGCCCCTGCGTTAATCAACCCAAAAGGCATCCTGGCATACATAAACATCCCCCATGGAGTGGTAAAGGCAGTCTTCTTTTGATCTTCCGGTAGTACAGCCACCTGATTGTACCCAGAGAATCCATCCATCATCGACATTCAGGAAGCTCCTACCACTTTCTGCAAGATGTGATCCATCTTGGGCAGTGGATAATTATCCTTTAAGGATGCTCTGTTCAGATTCCTGAAATCAACACATAGCCTTATTTCTTCGTTTTTCTTTCGTACAGGGACTAGGTTTGCTACCCACTCAGAATATCTCAATGGTACAATGATTTTAGCCTTCAACAGTTTCTTAATTTCTTTCTCAATAGAGGGAAGCAGCAGAGGATTTATCTATCTAAGCTTCTGTTTATGTGGTTTTTCATCTCCCTTCAGTGGAATTTTATGCTGCATGATGCTGATATTGAAGGTTTTTAGGTCTTGATAATACCATGCAAATGCATCTTTATATGACTGGAATAATTTCTGGTAGAGCTGTTTATATTCCTCCGGGACCTTCTTGGACAACTTCACGATTTTAGGGTTAGCCTCAGTGCCAAGATTCAGATCTTCTACCTGATTCTCCTCTACAACTTTGTTTGGCTGCAGTGGAACATCATTCTTGTTAAACAGCCTTTCTAAGGGCACTAGTCCTCGGGGAATGACATTCTCTTTCAGCTGCAGAAATTTGTGGCCAGCCACCTTTTCTTCCCATTTATCTCCTGAAGTGCTTTCAGCCTCCTCTTCTTCACAAGTATCAATCTCCATGTTGGAAAATTCCCCAACTATTTCTAGGAATCTTTTCACCTATTCTTCATCTTCAAACACTTGCCAATGTTTGATATTTTTTGGGATTGATGGCCGATAACGTACCTCGATTTCATATCTCAAGAGAGGATTCTGAGGTGGACGGAAAGTACTGGCAACCACTACCAGTGAGTCTGCCATCTTATTCTACTCCCTGGGCATGAACTGGATACTGAATGCCAAGAAGAAGTTCTCCACCAGATCCCAAACTTCGTTCCAGCCCTTAGCCTAAGATGTTTGGCTTGGCACTGATTCTTCACTTGTCTGACTACCAGTTCTGAATCTCCCAGAACCTTTATACTTTGTACGTTCATGCTCCTGGCTGTTTGCAGCCCCAATAGAAGTGATTCATACTTGGCCACATTATTGGTGGCTTCATACTCCAGCTTGAAAGACAAAGGGACCCATTGGCCTGCAGGAGAAATCAATAATACCCCAGCCCCATTACCTTCTCTGGAGTTTTCCCCATAAAAATGAAGTGTCCAGATTTCTAATTCAAGACTCTCCATGGACTGCTCGTTCTTGATCTGGTAAAATGATGGTTCGTGAGCGTACTCTTGATCTTCCTCCAGCATTAAGCATGAGAAATCTCCCTCCCTGCTATAAACTGGGGAATTAACTGAGTCATCTACCTTGGTAACTGTCTTTACAAATCTAGTTTCTCGGTACAGCCTCCTCTCCTAGCCACCAAAGAGAGGGATGGTGGCATAGGTCAGGTCCAACTTGATTGATCCACCAATTTTAGTCCCCCAAAATCTTGACAGTAGCATGCCGAAGCGAGCTGGGATGTCAGCAACCACGATGTCCATTACTACACTTTTTGCTGGAATCTGGGCCAAATTGACCGCCAAATCCTTGATCATGCCCAGGCATTTAACTCTCTTGGAGTCAAATGAATAAAGTTCCTTGTACAGATGGGTGATTTTTAGTCCTAGTTGTTCCATGACCGAAAGGGGCAAGAGGTTATGAGAGGCTCCCGAATCTAACATACAGTTATGCAGCAACAGGTCATGTATTACTAAAGACACATAAAAAGGGGGAGTAGCAGCATCTAACTCTTCGACATGTGGGCCAAATAAAACCATAGGTCTTTCTTCTTGAAAGTTCAGACTATCTGGAATATGTATTACTTCTGGGGGTAGCATGAAGGATGTGACCTGGGACTGATATGCAGGTTGTTTTAATAATTCGGTTAAGGGAACTAGGATTTTTACCTTCTCAAGTTCCTTTTGTAAACTGAAGGAAGAGGAGGACTTATCTACTGACACTTCTTTTGATTCTTTGTCTTTGGAGTCTTTGTTCTGGGGGAGAGGTTTGACTTCTTTTATGATTGGCTTGACACTAGGGGATGTAGACACTTGTGAAGATGAAGGGATTTTATCAACAGACTGCAAAGATTGGTTAAGAGGCCTCTTACCTTTGTCTGGGGTCCTTTCAGTCGTTTCCTCCTTCTAAGCAGGTGCTTCTTCTTGAGGTGTGTCCTCCTCCTGATCCTGAGTGCGAGTTCTCTTCCTGGAAGATCTGAGGTCATATCTTCTATTGAACTAAGCTTGCATGAAATCGACGAACTGCTTGTAGTAGTAATCAATCTCAGGGTCTTCGGTGTCTTCATTAGCTTTTCCTTCTGTGTGTGCCTACACCTCCACTTCATCACTTCCATGTAGGGGGCATTCCACTTCATCACTGTTTGAGAAAGCAAGGTATGCCTCCTCTTGTTCATAAGTGGTGTCTTCGGTAGGGCCCTCTACTTGACCTTCCAAGTATAGAGGGTGTTGTACCTAGTCTTGGTGCTCCTTCTGTCCCCTTTGCAGTATCTGCAAGGGTGGCTTCCTGTATTGAGGATTATAACCTCTGTTTGGAGCATTTTGGAAATTCTTGGAGGGTGAATTCTTGGCCTCCATTTCAAGTTTAACCAACTTACTTGAGAGATTCTTGATCATCTTGTTCAGGTTTTCCCTTGGATTTACCAGTAGAGGAAAATTTTGCCTCAAGCTCTAGTGCAGCTGTTTGGGCATCATCCAGGGTGGCTGGCTTTCTTTCTCTCAGAGAGAAGCTGAATTCTGAGTCAAAATCTGCCATGAAAACAACCTTGGCAGTAGTCTGATGAGGCTTCATATCTGCGGGAAGGCTCAGGTACAACTTGTTGAATCTCTTAATAAATTCAGCCACCCCTTCATTATGTCTTTTCTTGAGTGTGTTAAACTCAGTAAGACAATGTCCATGATATTTCTTCTCTCCCCATTTTCTGAGAAAAGTGTCCTCCATCCCTTCCCAAGTGGTGACAGAATGGTCTCCCAGTGTCTTGAAACATTTTCTGGCTTCACCGTCAAGAGATTGCAAAAACAGTCTTAGGACTACGTCGAGATGTTCCACATTAAAATTTTCTGCGAAAGAGCAGAACACCTCAAGGTGTTTTTGAGCTTCGATCTCGTTTTCCCCATTGAAACGGGGTAGGATCTTTAGATAGTCCTGTGGCATATCATTCAGCACTTGAGGTAATGCCAGGGGGGCATATTTATTCGGAACATTTGCCATTGGAGGAGGAGGTGGAGGTAATAGAAGAATTTGATGTGTAAGAGGAGGGGGAGGTGGAAGTGAGGTGTGAATGACAATGGGAATGTATTGAACAACAGCTTGGGGTGATGACAAAAAAGGCGGAATACTAACAACAGATATTTCAGTGACTTCTTTGACCTCTTCGGTGTCTGGAGTGGGATGGAAAAAATAACGAGTGGTATCTATTGATTCAGCCTCGTCCTTAATTTGGATGTTTCCTAGAGGTAGACTATCTGAGTAATAACTGGTTTCTCCCATGGCAGAGTCAGAACCTTGCACTTGGGCTACTTGAGAAGAAGAGGACGGAAAGTCTTCTAAGGAAAATTGTGGGATCTCAGTATGGATGAATTGTCTTTCCCTCCAATTTCTTCTATGTAGGATTCTCTTTGGGTCAGACACAGAGGGTGTCTTTGGCTGAGACGTATCTGATCTCAGGCGTGGCTTCCGAGGAGCCAGGACTGCAAATAGATGTATCTGAAAAATGAATGTGGAGTCGCCAAGGTGAGGGATATACAACTCTCAACTCTCCATGCTCATCTAATTGAAGATTGAATAAAGATTTTGTCAAGGCCCAGGGATTCAAATTTCCTTAACTTCATTTGCCGGTAACGGCGCCAAAAAGATGTTTTCAATCCTAGAGAGAGCCTTGATTTGTGGAAGACCAGTGCCTAGGACATCTTATACAGTAAGGAGCGTAAGGTATAAATCAAAACTTTTAACAGCATGAGGCTCTTTACTACTTCAACTTTTAGAAGGGGGTGTAATATAAATGGAACCAGAATATTCTCAGAGTCAGCAAAATAATAGGATGCTACAGAGGTAAGGAGTGAGTCCTTAATATAGATGCATCAGAGAGCTTAAAGAAAACTTTCTTAAAGGAGGGTTGGGTTCTACAATGCTTTACAGAGATTTAAAATTGAATGAAGTTTGCTGCGTAGAAATTACATAAAGGATATTAACTACTTATTAGAGGGAATTCCATAAATATATTTGAACATGAGATGGGCTTAAAATGATAAGAATCCATACATGTCAATAGCTTTGAAAGAATAACATCTCACAGCATTTAATATAGAGGAATAATGAGTGAAGTGATAAGTGAAACAACATACCATGCCTGAGCCATATTTAAAGCGCTTGACCAGCTTAATATAAGTATCAGTGGTGATAAATTTATATCAAAACTAGTGAGCCACTCGCATTCCAGAACATGATATAAAAGAAGTGGAAGCAGCGAAATGAATAGTAAAACAATATCACATAAGGAAAGGTTACACACTATAAAACGTTAAGACCAGAATCCTCACTTTAAAGCAAAACTCCTTCTTGCTGAGACCCAACGGGCTCTTCACATTTCTATTAAGATTTAGACAAAAAGCATACAATGATTCTTTCACAGCAAAATTCTTTTGAAAATCTGGACCCTGTTTTTCTCTTCTGATCTTGCTTATATAGAGACCTCAGTACATGAGCGAGAAGATATTTTTTGAAAAATATCTTCCTCGCATGCCAGGAATTTGTTAGAGGTCCTTATCAAAATAAGCAAAACTTATGATGAGGTATAAATTCCTCTCATCATTTGTAGTTAGGCACTAGGCCGTTTTGAAACAAAATGTTAAACAACAGTCTTGGCAGAAAGTAAAATGCTGGGGTGAAATATAAATTCCACCTGAAACTTAAAAGAAATTAACTAAAGTAAAAGTAAAAAGGCCACTAGGGCTGAATCATGAATTGACAGTATTTCATTGATGAGCAGGGGTCGAAGCGGTCGCTGACACTGGTGGCGGAACATTTGCTGACGAGCTGGAGATCTGGCTGGCAAATTGGGTGCACCTCTTCTAACTGTCTGCTGAAGGTTCAGGAATTGCTGCGAATCCTTCCACCTTGATGAAGGCCTCAGTGAGATGATTGAGACTTGCCTCGGTGGGGATCTTATGTTTTATCAGATGAAGGAGAATGAATTCTGGGCGGAGCGATGAAACAATTGTCTCCGCTTTTAACCAAGCGGTTTTATCTAACAAGATGTCCATCCGGTCCCTTTCTTCTTGGAGACGTGCTTCATACTCTGGTAATGATCGTAGCATGGAAGGTGTGGTAGGGTCCCAGCATGATGGAAGTCCAGCCATTGTGATCTCGGCCCAAACTGCATCGAACCGGTCCACGCTGGCTGCCAACTATTGTAGGGCCCTCGAAGCTATAATGCGGGCCGACTCCTTATCAATAATCTCCTGGCATTCAACGGCTTCCTTAAACTGACTCGCTATGCCATGCTGCTCCACCTCACTACCTCTCAACCCTTTCAAGAAAGAAACATATCCCCTGGCGTGTTGGGCTCTGCTGGACAAGTTGAGATCTCCCTCCTGAAACTTCCTTTTGAGATATAGTGCAGAAGATTTTATTTCCTCGATGATTTTCAGGAATTCCCATTGCTCTGTTACTTCCAAAATTATCTTTGGCCAAATTATCCTTCTTCCATCCCTAATGGTGATATTACCTTTTAGGTGGCTATTGAGATCATTGATGGTCTTCTGCTGGTCAGCTCCTGCCTTCTTTTCCTGCTCAATCTCCTTCTGCAATATCTCTATTTTTCTGGTATTCTCAGCCAAGGAGGTTTCCAACTTGGTGATTCTTTGTCTCACGATGGAAGCATGCTTTTCTAGCACCTCATTTGCAGCCTTCGCTGTGGTCAGCTGCTCAGACAGTGAACTAGTCTCTGGTGGGGTTGTAGTTGGCACACAGCTGTGACTGTCCCAAGTAGTCTGTAGCTCCGTCAACCTACTCTGAAGAGTGGCGATTGTTTCTGCCATTTTTTGTTTTTCCTCTTTCCCCTTTGCCAGTGCATCAGCCAAATATGCCTTTTCTTTCTCTTCCTATGCCAATTCGGCCATTTGAACATGGTGAGATGACGGTATGCTAACCTTGCGTTTCGGAGATGCGACCTCCCTCTGCAATTTCTCAATCACATAGCGTTGTGGATTTGAGTCTCCACTTTCATTTCCTTTGATCGAATCTGTGAGACCGCGTACCTAATTCGAAAGAGTGCGGGAATTTGCCTGTTCCTTCTTTAGGGTTTCCCTCACCTGTTCATGCTTCTTCTCAAATTTTCTCAGTGCAATAGTGACCTGCATTACCTCGTCCTTCAACATATCACCCACCACCTAGAATAGGTTACATTTGTCAGGTGCTGGTACCTTGGCCATGTCAATTGCATACTCAAGCACCCTGTAACTAGTGGTACCTACATCAGGATCCAAGATGACCTCAACCATAGACAATACTAGGTGTTCTGTGTCCACATTCATGGAAGCTGAAACCCTGGTATGATATTTTTCCACGTAACCTTCCAGCTCGGCCTTGTATTTATCCCTGATTGTTCTATTTTTCAGGCTCCTTTCAATTGCAACTGGTGAGGTATAATATCTGATGGCCTGTGAGACTTCAGAGTAGTCGGAGGAGGTGACACTGTCTCTCAACACTTTAATCCTAGCTTTGCTCCCATCAGGTTGACCATATGGTGTAAACGGCTCAAGCATTTGTTCTTCCCCTATGACCTCTGCCTCGCTTGAGACTGTTTTCTGCTTTTTGCGAAAGGGGGAACCTGCTCCTGAGGGACCCACTTCTTCTTCTTCTTGACCTCTACTGACTTCTCCTCCTTCCCCTGTGGCAGATGAATCTATCTCCATTTGTGAAATCAAAGGCCAAGTTTCAAGGTTTTCCCTCCACTCTATAAACGGTCTTGATTCATGTGCATAAGGAGTGGACTTGTTCCTCTTTCTTCTGTTTGAGATAATCTCCCGGGGATCATAGGGCCAAGTCTTCCGCTATCTTAGGTCCATGCCTTGTAGCAGCTTCTCAACAATGGGAAGGGCATGTCTTGAATTCACAATAAATGGGCCAATAGTGATAAGGAGTCTCAGGATGAAACCCTTCTTTTTAGGGACAAAGTTGAGTTGGTCAGACTTGAGAGTCTGTCGAATATACTCCAGAGCATAAACTCGTCGAGCAGGAAACAAAGTCAACTGGTAAGGGGGAACCTCGGCTCCATAGACTCGAATTTCAGTGTAATTGTCAAAAAGGTACCAATCTCCAGTGCTTTGGGTTTTACTAGCTTGTAGCCAGCTCTTCATTTCAGGAAAAACCCTAGGTGAGGGTGAGTCATGGATGATAGTGTAGACAATGGGCATGAACTCATTTAGAAACCTGGAATAACCCACCCCATTTGGTAATTTACGTACTACAAAGTTCCAGTCAAAAACTGGTCGGGGTTGAGAATTTGCCTTGTATACCCTATCTAAACCCAAACCCTCGAACTTATCAGCATGTTGATATAAGAAGAGGTAGAAGACCATGGAACAAAAGCGGAAGTGGCCAGTTTCCGAAAGCTCTTGGAACTGGGTCTGAATGTTAGTAGCCAAGAAGCCAGGGATGTCCAGAACTACCCCCGTTTGAGACATTAGGCGCAAGAAATAGACACATACCTTGGAAACTTCCCCCAAACTGCCTACACCTAAGAGACCTACGATGAGAGCAAGGATGGGCTGTACTTCTTCTTTGAACAGACCCAATGGAAAAGGCTCTGCAGAAGGAAGGGACGTAGCCTAGTTGCTAGTTATAGAGGAAATGAAGTCGTTTTGGTGCTCCCATGGAAATTTTGTGAACTGGGAGGTTAAAGTCACTGCACTAAAACTGGTATAGCTGGAACTGGTGGGAAAGCAGAGGGCTTGCCTGATAATGTCGGGAGAAAGAGAAAAAATCTCATTCCCCTGAGCAGAGGTAAACGTGCCTCGATGCTCATCGTAAGCATCTCTAAGCCAGCAAATAAATCGACCACCGGGTAGACTGGGGGGGTAATTTGATGGTATAAACCTGATAAAACCACCCGATATCAATCCCTATTCTCGACATGTCACCTAAAAAGCTCGGGTTTTATACTGCTGATGGGAAAAGGGTATTGGGGATCACAGATTTCGGCTTGCAGATCAATGAAAGGCTCGAACCCGGGAGTGTTTCTGGTTTCACGGACCTGAGGAGTCTCTGGTTTAGCTTTCTTGGGTGCGCCCCTTCCCATGACTGACATACAAAACTTTTAAAAACAAAAGGAAAGCAGAGGGAATATGAGGGACGGAGTACCTATGCAGTAGGAAAATCTGCTTGGGAAAACGATGCGGGGGGTGTTGATAATGACTAGGTAGACCTGGCACTAGCTCCCACTTAGTTTATACCGTAGCTGGAAAACCTGTGAATTTTACTGCATTAAAATACGAGACGACTGTTATCTATGACTGAAATTTTTGAGGTAAAAGGTGGAGAGCTGAAATAAGCGGGGAGGGTGTCGTAAGGACACTGACAGTGGAGCACGCGGCGTATAGGGATTGGGTGTCAACTGGAAGTAGGTTAACACCGCGTGCCGGGTTTAATACTGGTATGGGCCTCAGTACCAGCTGATCTAGAAACTTACCTTACCTTTCTGCTGCATAAGCCATCCGATTCTTGAAAAATATTCTTCGTAAGGCTGGTTAAATACACGGCGTACAGGCCTCTAGGGCCCGCACTTCACTCTGCCACCTCACTCTTGCCCGTGCTTTGCTCCGCCACATCACCTTTACCTTGGGTCCACCCCATGACACATCACCATAATTCTGTGGGGGTACAGGCCTCTTCCCCCTTCCGCTTCTTGACCCCCTCAGAATTTCCCATATGGAGGGTTCTCTTACGTGCACATTATGAAAGCGGAGAGCCTTATTATAATTTCATTTTTCCTCCTCTACGCCATACCCTTGCCCTTTTGCATTACCTTTACCTTTTCGCTTTATATTTTGACCCTTTTTGTACATATGCTTCGGTTTTTAGGCACGTGACTTTTCTTACATCGTTTCTCTTCAACCATCCCTTTAATTTTCCCCATCTATCATAATCATTCAAGACATGGTTTCTCACGGTTTAATATCAAAATGACTCATGTTAATTAATGATCAACATTATGCATGAAGCTAAAATAGTGTGATCAGGAGAATCTCAGTGAATAATATATCAGTTATTCAAATTTCTAAAACCTATTCCATTTGGACCCCCACCATCAGTTCTTTCACTTTCTCAGTTTCAGCACAACTTACTATTTTTAGCAGTTTTGTGGGTCCTACAATTCCAGAGCCATTTTTAGGCTCTAAACGATGGTTTTTGGGAAAACTGGGAGCAACATGGAAGTTTCTTTGATGTCACTCATGTCAAAACCTGTAGTCCTTGGATAGTTATTTCTAACAAGGTATTGAGCGAGTCAAACAGAGATCATATACCAAATATACGTCCCGGGGAAGTCGATTTATTAATTTACCCAAATGTGGCCCATAGTTTTGGCGCTTCATCTCCTAGGGTTAGGTTTTTGGATTTTTAGGGTTTTCCATTATTTATCAACAATAAATAGGCCTACGAGCCTCATTGTAACACAGTTTAGAGGCTTGTAGCTGCCACATATCTTCTTAGAGATAAGCTACCAATGCCCTAGCTAGTTTATTTCCATTATGTGTGTAAGCATATTTCTGTTATTTGATATTAATGAAATGAAGTTTTATTTCCACTGCATCTTTGTGTTTATGTTTTTTTCTTTATATTATTGTGTTCATGCATAAATCCAGATCATTCAACGAAAGTAGAGAGAGTTCTAGCTTAGTTCTTGGAGAAGGATTGTGCATGTATAGTGGGCGCTTTATCAGTTGGACTAGTTATTGTAGGAGCAAGCGTCCAATTCTATAGGTAGTTTATCAACAAGTTCTAGCACTAGTGTTATCTGTTAGCCACCTGTAAAATTTGATTATACCAAAGGTGGCTAAATTTTTTTTTGAGCCTTCAAGGAACAATTTTTTCCTATAAAAACTGTTGGCTCTGAAAGACTTTTGAAGGCCTCATGCCTCTGTCCAGATCCCACACTGCTATTTTTTATCCTAAAAAACCTCTGAAATCCTACAAAAATCCAAAGTCAGACACTGCTGTAAACCCCTTGTTCCCCTTCCTTCCTCTCAAAAACTAACCTCCTCTTCTATCCCTTCGTCCCCCATGAAAATCCCTCATTTCCACACGTCTGCTATTTACCCTCATCAAAATTCATTTTATAAGGTTGAAAACCCACTTTTTGACCTTACCAAAACCTTCATTTCCTTCAAAAAAAAAAGACCCTTCAAAAACCATGAAAAATACATATTTTTATGTATAAGGCTTAAGCCCCCTCGGGCTAAAACCCCTAACCCTGTTTGTCCATATGCCTGAGCGCCAGAGCCAACTGCTAAGCTGTCAAGCGCTTATCCTTTCCCATTATTTTTCTCCGCCCGAAAACATTATAAACCTTTGTTATTTGTGTTTTTCAGGTTTGAATTATTTCCAAAGGTTCCGCTCGTATAAATCATGGAGCAATGTCCACCGTCGATCTGCTCCGCAAATCGGACGGAGCGCAGCACGTCTTTCCGTGGTCCCCACCACCCAAAGGCTGATTGCCCAAAACCGCGCAGTAAATTTCGCACCGCCTTTGGGCGGAGGGTGGTTTTCTCCCAATCGGCAGCAATTCCATATGCTTGCCGCCACGCGTCTCCCGTACCTTTTCTAAAACCGCCGTCCCCCGCGCATTAACGTCTAGACCAGGACGCCTAGTGAAATGAACCCCCGCCATCCGATCTGGGCCCACCCATCCAACGGTTGTTGATCGCCAAAGGTGCCCAACCATTAACGAAGGTGCGCGTGTGTTAAACAGGCCATCGTACAAAAGCCAACTGAATCTCCATCGTCGATCTGATCTGTAGATCGACGGTCTAAAATTGCATCGCCCGATTCCATTGCCCAGTCAACGATTCCTCCGTTTGACTTTCAAACTTCCGCTCCCGACCGTCGATCATGCACGATCAACGGCTCTGATCTAATCCTCCATCCCCATGCTTTTCGACCATTCTGAGATTAAATCCCAACCGTTGGATGATGCCATCCAATGGCCCTGCTTCCTCCACACGTACCCCGATGCAGATTGCCCTATAAACACAGGATTTTGTAACTTTTGTTTTTTTTTGCAGGGTTTAATGTTTTTCAGCTTAAATGAAGAATTTTCGTAGACCGAAGATGACGATCATCCGGCCTTCGAATACATCAGGGAAATCATCCGCAGAGTTGAAATACATGTTTCATCGATGTTTTCTCAGGCATTGATGCCTTGTAAACACTGCGCAGCCCGACACGACAGCAAGAAAAATCATGAGACATGCACAGCCGAGGATTATCAGTGTCGAAGACCAGCATGAACCAGAACAGAGAATTAATGGACATATCAGCGAGGATTATGGCTAAGACTGTTATCAAAGCCTAATCCCCAATCTAAAACACAGTTTAAAAGGAAAACCTAAAGTTTTTTATCAAGAACACCCTCCACCGCCACAAATGGAGGCGAATTGATTCCTCCTAGTGACCAAAGTGCCACCTGTGCCTCAAAGTATTCAATCAAGAACAAAATTTATTTCTCGGGATCAAACATCTGCCTCACAGCACAACCAAAGGGTAAATCTTGCCAAGAATTTAATGATGGAATGACAGCAGAGTAACCCTAGCATCCCACAGAGCCTCAAAGGTCAACAAAGCTCCCACCAAGTTTCAATTATGAGTGTAAAACCAATTAATACAGTGAAACACCTGTACAGTTTCTTCATCGAGCCTCCCAAAGGCCAAAAAGACATTAACTATGTATTAATTGTGTTTGAGATATTTAATCAGATCTCACCTCCTCATCCTTCTATAAATACTTCAGTAGAAGATGAGTGAAGGGTTTGTTGTTGATGTAAACTGTTGAAGCATTGTAATGTAGTTGAGCTGAAAACTCCTGATTGTAAATAGTGATTCACTAGCTCTTGGAGATCTGCTTGTAACAGATAAGTTAGGTCGCAAAGAGAGATGAATTAACACACTGGATTTGAAGATTGTAACTGGTTTGGAGAAATCAATACAAGCTGATTTATGGGATCCTGGTCTATGTTGACGGTGATGTTATTCTCATTGTAAGTTGTCATTTTTTTTTTCTGTTTTCATTATGTTTCATATTCTTCTGTAAAGAACAGTTTAAACAGTGTTAGGACCTACTGTATACCAGTAACCTTCTCTGGCTGAGAAATCTTTATTTACATGTTTTCTTTCAAATGTGTTATTTGGAAATAATTTAATTTAGTTTAAGCATAGGAATGTTGGCATTCCCTCGTCCTGTGGTCTTAGCTGAATATTATTTTTAAATGTTACTTCAGTATATGTTGTGTGAAGATGAACTGAGGAAGATATGGTGAGCCCTAGCCCCAGGCTTGTCTGCATAACTGTTTGATTGTTTCCCTGAGAATGTGTTAAAAGCTAGATAGTTTCAAAGTACTTACCAAATCCTAGTTTGCTTCTATGTTTTTCTTAAGTGCTTGGTCAAAGGCTGGCTAGTTTCAAAGTACTTACCAGATCCTGGGCTGCTCTTTGTTCTACATCTATTTATTTCCCCTTCTTATTGTATCATTCCATTCCATAAATCAAACCTTAAAGAGATCCTTAGGCATAGATGACTTGCCCCATAGATCACTCTTGAACCTGATTGTTTCAATTAAATCCTCTTATGACTCCATAGCCCAATGGACTGAAAACCTACCATCATCTTTCTTCTTGATCAAAACTTATTCTGGTTGCTTGCAACTTCTCACTTTTGAACCTCTTTGCCTTTGGGTCTTTTTACCTCTAACAGCAATCATTTTCAACCATCCAAAAACAAACAAAACCCTTGGCCTTCATAACTAGCCTAATATCATTACCTCAAACTTCAAAGACAATATCCATCTTTGCACTTATTGGAGAGATCCCTCTCCGGATTCAGGAGGGCTAGATCCTAGAATCCCAAAGTTGGTTGAAACGATGTTGTTTCTGTAATTGGACTCTGCCAATATTGCTAATAAATTACAGATCCCTAACATTTCCGGCGACTCCGCTGGGGACCAAACTCAGAATCTTCATAAGACCTAGTGAGTAAAAAGCAGCATTTTCAAGCACTACCAAAGAATTGGTAATCATGATGAAACTTGTTTGAATCAGTGACAATCTAGGTCAACCCTAGGATTCTCATAAGACTTTATCTAACCTTGAAAAATTAGCTAGCTTAGCCATAAGAGTAGACTGTATTTGTCTCATAACCATAGCTAAGTTTTGAAACAGAGTTAGCATATTATTAGAAATCACACGAATAAAAATAACTCAGAAAATACCAAAAACATTTCAGATTGGTAGTAAAACACTTGCTCTTATATTTCACTTACCTTTGTTGTGTTTTACCTTTTACTCTTAGACAGAGTCTGGAAAGGGCCAGGTAGCCTCCGGATCTCATCCTCTTTTAGAGGTGATATATCTGGTAAATGCCCTCCCAGTCAATATCTGGTTAGAGTTTTTTGTGTTTTGGGATATCCTTGAAAAAGGATGTGTCACAAGCACTGTGGGGGACAGTGTACCTCTTTGAAAGCACTCTAAACTTTCCCCCTGGTGACTCCACAATCCTAAACAGACCTTAAGACTCCACTGGAAAGAACCCTTAGCATCATAACATCATTTAAAACTCAGTTGGAGGACTGTTGGATTAAAATTGTGAAAACGGATTAGTTAAACCTCTTAAAGACTGTCATACTTGGTTGAACTTTTCTTATTATTTGGGTCTAAAACATAGCATAGTGGCTCCTAAAAATATTCATACTAGAGCCCATCCTGACCTTGATCCACCTGAGATAGTTGATAACCCAGATAGAATCCTTAGGAAGTCTCCTAAGATAGAAGCTTCAACTGTTTTCAAATCACCCTTGAGAGCTAATTCAGTCCCTGAAAAATTTTCAACTCTACAACAATCACAAGCTGACCTAATTAATCCCTTTAGGACTAGGTCATTTGGTGATTTAGATCAGTTAGATTCCGAGTCTTCACGTTCATCTCCTGAAACAAGTGAACATCTTGGGAGTAGAGAAACAACACCTCCTGATTTACATTTTCTTTATAATCTAGGTGTCTCTCATCCAAGATCAGTTCAGCAATCTACTATAGTCCCATCCACTTCTTTTCATCCTTCATCCACCGCTCAAACCACTTCACTTCAGCCCACACCCCCTCTTGTCAATCCACTTCCACCACATATCATGGCAGCATGGTATGCTCCCTTAGTCCTTCCTGTACCATTATCCAATCTTCCATAGGACTATCAGTCCAAAATTCCATTATATGATGCTAGCAATGCTACAACAGCATCTCAACATGTGGACAAGATGAATGACTACTTTGACAGAAATGAAATTGATGATGATTCTGTCAAACTCAGATTATTTGCTCAGAGTTTGGGGGGAGAAGTAATAAAATGGTTTAAAGCCCTAGCCCCCCACAGTATCAACAATCTCCAAGGCTTTCATCAAACATTCTTAAACAAATGGGAAGTGAGGAAGAATCCTCTCCAAGTCCTTGCTGACTACAACAATCTCCATAGAAACCCTGGGGAAAGTGTACAAGCCTATTGTACTAGATTTAATAGTGTGTATAATGCACTTTCCCCAGAATTAAAACCTCCACAAGGCTCAGCCTTAAACAATTTTCCTGAAGGGTTTGACGCTGACATGACCTATTCACTCAGAGAGAGAGATTTTGCAACTCTTGAAGACATGCAAAGAGGTGCTCTTTCTGTGGAAGTCAACCTAATGGAGAAGAGAGAAAGGATGAAAGCTAAAAAGAGAGTATCTTTTAGAGAGGAATCCACACCTACGACCTCAAACTCAAAAATGGAAAGAATGATGGAATAAATGATGAAGAAAATGAGCATTCTTGAGAGAGCACAAGCAAGTCTAAACCAAACTGCTCCTCAAAACAGAAACCAAAACCAGAATCAGAATGTAAGAAGGAACCAGCCTCCAAACAGACCCAGGGAAGATGATCAACAGATCACTCCTCCCTTTCATCAAAACTATGTAACTGAGGTTGAGGAAACAGATGAAATAACAGAGTATAATGATATGAACCTATTTGGGGTAGACGATGATGACTTCGAGGTTCATTATGATAGAAAAAAGGGTCTTTACACACCTTATGATGACAAAAGAGATGATAATGAAAATTGTTGTCAAGACATGGAAAATGCCATCACGGGACCTTCAAAAGAATATGAACTCAGAAGTAAATCTAGTCAACAAACCCCCAACACCAAGACCTCTGACAAATCTTCTCAAAACAGCACTACAACCAAGCCTAAAGTAGTCAAACAAAAGGACAAAACAATGGATGTTAATTCTGGTAAAGGTAAATAGAAAGACACTCAAAATCTTGAAAAACAGAGTGCAAACCTTAGTAGTACTAAAACTCCAGCTAGTACTCTTGTTTCAACTGTGGTGACAAGTGTAAATAGAACCAATCAGCAAGCTGTTGTTGCTGATAAAGCGACATCTAATAGGGTTGAAACCAGCACCTTGAAGAACCGAATTCCTTTCAGCCTCGAACAAGAAATCTCAAAGATCAAAATCTCTGTTCGCTTAACTGAGTTAGCTGCCCAACATGTATATAGGTCCAAAATTTTGAAGGTTTTAAAAATAGAAGAAAATGAGGACACTCTCAATCTTAATGATGACCAGCCAGAGCTCATTTTTGGTCCAAATATCGAAGGTAAATATCAAGAAGGTCTTGTCCCTCCCTTTTATGTAAGTTTAAACATTCATGACAAAATTTTGCACAACGCTATGCATGAATCAGGGGCTTCTCATAATCTAATGCCAAAAGTTGTAATGGAGAGCCTGGGTCTAGAAATCACCAGACCTTACAAGGACCTATACTCCTTTGACTCAAGCAGAGTAACATTTCTAGGGTTGATAAAAGACCTCTGTGTTAGCTTAGCCCAAATTCCAGCCAAATGCTTAGTTATGGATATTGTTGTGGCTGATGTGCCCCCAAAGTATGGAATGTTATTATCAAGATCTTGGGGGGCTAAGTTACAGTGGACTATGCAAATGGACATGACTTATGCAACTATCCCTATTTTCAATCAGACTAGAAGACTTGACAGGGAGTCCCATATGCAATACATAGTCACAAGTCAAGACAGACCACAAAACTCCCCTCTATATTCTATAAGTACAAACCTTGATTCTTTCATCATGTTTAATAACGAAACACTCACTGAACAAATCACTTCAACAGAATTAATGGCTGATGGGGAGGAAGAGGAACGTAATGCTGAAGTGTCCAACCAGTTTGCTGTATTTGAAAACATTAGTAAACCAAACACAGGTCTTGAATTACAAGTCATCAATCCATTAAACCTAAGTCTTGACAGTCAAGAGAACATTCCTCAACATATTGAGAAACTTGAGGAATCAAATCGAACACAACTAAGTGCGGATATTCAAGAAACACTTGAAAGCACATTAGTTGAAAAGGACATTACCAAATAGATAAGACTGATAAAATTCCTCTGTGAAGTATGTATTTTGATGGGTCATGCACTAGAACTAACGCTGGTGCAGGTGTCTGGATTATTAACACTAAAAGCAAACACACAGAATTCATTTCTTTCAAGTTGAACTTTCAATGTTCCAACAACATAGCAGAGTATGAATCCCTGCTCTTAGGCTTACATTTGCCGAAAAAGTTAGGAGCCAAGAAAATCAATGTGTATGGGGATTTTGAGTTAATCATTAGGCAAGTCAATGGGGAGTATAATACAAATCATCCCAGACTTAGGGCCTATCAGAATGACGTCATGGATCTTTTGAAAACGTTCGAGGAGTCCAAACTAATTTTTTTCCCAAGGAAAATAAACCTTATAGCCCACAATTTAGCCTCTGTAGCTAGGACATGTCTAACGCCATATGAGACCAAAGACTGCTCAACTCAGATAAAATTTAGACCAGTCATTCCTGATAATAAGAAATATTGGCAGGTGTTTGATGGAGATAAACAAATAGAAGACTTCATGCAATTAAGAAATGAATTTGAACTGCTTAGTTCAGATTCAGATTATGATACAGACTGCAGTGAAGAAAATTTTCTTGGTGAAGAAGAATCCTCTCCTGAGCTTGTAACTATTAACTTTCAGACCAGAAAACTTAGAAACAAAACAGAATTGAGTGCAGAATCAGAAACAGAGGAATTAGAAACTCTGCACTCTAAAGATGAAAGTTTGCCAATTGGTCTAACACATTTAGAAGAGTTGTTTTATTTTAACAATGTGGCCAAAAAACCTAAATTGGAACCTGTAGAGACTGAAGTGGAGGAGTGCAATATAGGCAGTGAGGAAAAACCAAAGATGATCAAACTGTCTAAAAACGTACCAGCTCACATTAAACTCAAATACATAGAGTTGTTCAAATAATTTTCTGATGTTTTTGCATGGAGTTACGAAGATCTTAAGTCCTATGACACTGAAATAATACAGCACAAAATCCCCCTTAAGGAAAACCAAAAACCATTCAAACAAAAACTACGCAAAATAAACCCTGTTCAACTGCCTTTGGTTGAGAAGGAGATTAAAAAGATGTACGATGCTGGTATTATTGTCCCTATTAGATATTCTGAATGGGTATCTAATCTGGTGTCTGTTAGGAAGAAGACTAGAGAAATCAGGCTTTGTATAGATTTTAGAGACTTAAACAAAGCTTCATTGAAAGATAACTACCCTTTACCAAAAATGGATCATATTTTACAAAGGGTGGTAGGATCTAGAAGAATTTCTTTGCTTGATGGCTATTTAGGGTATAATCAGATCTTAGTTCACCCTGTTGATCAATTAAAGACAACTTTTATTACACCATGGGGCACTTTCATGTATGTGAAAATGCCTTTTGGTCTAATGAATGCTGGAGCAACCTTTCAGAGAGCCATGGACATAGCATTCTCAGAAGAACTGGGCTTCTTCATCATTATCTATCTTGATGATGTAACTATGTTTTCAAAAACATATGAAGAGCATTTAGGACATTTAAGAAAATTTTTCGAGAAATGCAGAAAGTTTGGAATATCTTTAAACCCTAAGAAAACACTTTTTGGTCTCCAAGAGGGTAAGCTTCTTGGGCACATTATTTCTGAGGAGGATATAAAGATAGATCGAAAGAGGATTGAGGCCATATTGCAAATCTCTCATCCTCGAAACATCAAGGAGTTGCAATCTTTCATTGGGAAGATTAACTTTTTGAGAAGGTTTATCCCCAACTTGGCTGAGCTCCTTAGGAATATCACAAACATGTTGAAGAAGGAGCAAGGGGTAAAATGGACCTCGGAAGCAAAGACATCCTTTGAGCTGGTGAAACAAGCATTAACCAAAACACCGGTTCTGATAAGTCTTGATTTTTCAAAGGATTTTTATATCTTGTCATTCGCATCAGAACATACCATAGTTGTTGTCCTTTTACAGAAAAATCCACAAGGACAAGAGCAACCTATTGCATTCTTTAGTAAGGCTTTGAGGGACACCCCATTGAAGTATAACATCATGGAGAAGCAAGCTTTTGCTTTGGTTAAAGCTTTAAAGGACTTCAGGGTATACATCCTTCACTCACACATCATTGCTTTTGTCCCAAATTCAGTTGTTAAAGGCATTCTAACACAGGATATAGATGGTAAGAGAGGTAAGTGGATTGCTGTTATTCTTGAATATGATTTAGAGATAAAACCCACTAAGCTGATCGAAGGCCAAGGTCTAGCCAGATTAATGGCTGAGTCAAATTGTGAAGTTCTTGATATTAATATGATTAATGCTTTAGATAACCAAGAAGAACTCTCAACTTCCATTGTTGAAGACCATTTTATGAATTCTCCTTGGTACACTGATATTGTTTATGTTTTGTTTAATTTAAATACACCTCCTGGTTTGACAAAAACAAAGGCAAGGTTCTTGAAGCTGAAAGCAGTAAACTTTTGCATTATAAATAGATGTCTTTATTGGAAAAATGCAAGTGGTATATTGCTTAAATGTTTTCCTGAGTTGGATGCAGGGAAGGTGAAGTAGGAATTCCATGAAGGAGAGTGTGGGGGTCATTTGTACTGGAAGTCAACAACCAACAAAATTTTGAGGGCTGGTTTCTATTGGCCTACTCTTTTTCCTGATGTACATAAGATGATTATTGCCTGTCATAAGTGCCAACTATTTGAGGGCAAAAGAAAACTGCTCCCCCTTCCTCTGCATCCAATCACTGTTGAAGCTCATTTTCAACAGTGGGGACTTGACTTCATAGGAGAAATCCATCCACCATCATCTGCCCAGCATAGGTGGATTCTTAATACCATAGACTATTTCACTAAGTGGATAGAAGCCATTCCTTGTAGGCAGGCCCATGATTCAGTCATCATAAAGTTCATAGAGACCAACAGTCTTTCCAGATTTGCCTATCCCACAAAGATCATCACAGATAATGCAGCAGCATTTGGATCAAAGAGGATGGTTGACTTCTGTCATAGATATCAGATATCATTGGGGCATTCCACAGCCTATTACCCTCAAGGTAACGAACTTGCAAAATCTTCAAACAAAAGCTTAGTGAACATAATCAAGAAACTGTTGGAGGGCAAGAAAAGGTCTTGGCAAACAAAGCTGGTCCATGCACTTTGGGCTGACAGATTAATTTTGAAGAAATCTATTGGTATGTCACCTTTCCAGCTTGTGTATGGTACTGATGCAATTTTTCCAAATAGACTTGGTGTGCCAGTTATGAAGTTGATTCAAGAGTTGCAGACTGAAGAAAATAACATGACCAAAAGAATAAATTAGACCATTCATCTTCAGCAGACCAGGGAGGAAGTGTATAACAAAGCATTGCAGAAACAGAATAACATCAAAAATATTTTTGATAGAGGAACAAAGGCCAGCGATTTCAAGATTGGGGACAAAGTTCTAAAGTGGGACTCAAGGAGGGAAGAAAAGGGTAAGAATGGAAAATTTGACAACCTATGGCTTGGCCCTTACTCTATTCATTCAGTTGCTGGTAATAATGCATTTTTCTTACAGGAATTGGATGGAACATAATTGTTTGGGGGTCCTGTCAATGGCAGGATGCTTAAGCATTACTTCTCTTGATCCATTCTATGTTTTGAAGCCTTTTTATATTTTTCCATTATGAATATTCCATCCACCATTGCATTCAAAATTATGAAGATTCAAAAATACAAAAACAAAGAAAAGAAAGAAAAGAGGGCAGAAATGAAAACAAGAAAGGCAAAGCCCCATGCCAAAAAGAGAAATAAATCTGAAAGTGTGCAAGCTCAAATGCCACTCCTCAAAAACACACTTCTAGTTAGTCAAACTGTTTAATCTTGACTAATTAGCTTTAAATTTTTCTGCTGATAGGATAGTGAATTTGATTTTCCAAACTGTTCAATCTTGGCTTATCAGTAGATAGATTAGGATAGAAATTGAAGGTTCAAACAAGTTCAAAATTTGAACCAAAAAGCTCCAAAATAAAATGACTCAAAACTATTTTATCTTCTGAGTCAAAAAAGAGAAAAACTAGTTCTAATTTGCCCAAAATATGAATCAGAGAACAAGGAAGAGATAGCTCAAAAGAAAAAACAGAGCTGTGAAGAAAAGAGAAGGCCATGATAAGAGACTTTCAGATCTTAAGCCTTCCATTTTTTATTTTAATTTTTTGCAAATAATAATCTATGTGCAGCTTGTTTTTATGCCATAGATCACAGTAAGTCAAACAACTTAATCTTGACTTGATAGTTTTTGAATTTTTGCTATAGAATTTAGAGAATGAAAGTCTATTGGATAGTTTAATCCCAACAAACAATAGATTAGGTAGAGAAATATCTGAGCTCAACTGTTTAATCTGAGTTCAGGGAGAAATAAGGAGTAGAATTAGATTAGTTTTTTATGCTTCCAAAAGAATAAAATGTTGTGAAAAGAGTTTTCCAATCCAAGTGCACTTTGATGAAGAAAAAATGTTAGATCAGTAGGATTGGGTAGGTAGAAAGTTGTATTGATGAAGTCCATTATTCTTTCGTGACTGACACTATTTTTTCAGAGCAAAGCAAGACCATCCAGCAAAAGAAGAGCAATTCAAAGGATGAGGCACATGGTCAGCATCCTAAAGAAGATAATGGATCAGGCACAAGTCGGCCTCCCAGAGAAATCAAGTCTGAATTCTTGATGCCTTTAAGAAGGCACCATCCCCAAGTGGAGCCACTGTTAGCCACCTGTAAAATTTGATTATACCAAAGGTGGCTAAATTTGTTTTTGAGCCTTCAAGGAACAATTTTTTTGCTATAAAAACTGTTGGCTCTTGAAGACTTTTGAAGGCCTCATGCCTCTGTCCAGATCCCACACTTCTATTTTTTATCCTAAAAAACCTCTGAAATCCTACAAAAATCCAAAGTCAGACACTGCTGCAAACCCCTTGTTCCCCTTCCTTCCTCTCAAAAACTAACCTCCTCTTCTATCCCTTCGTCCCCCATGAAAATCCCTCATTTCCACACGTCTGCTATTTACCCTCATCAAAATTCATTTTATAAGGTTGAAAACCCACTTTTTGGCCTTACCGAAACCTTCATTTCCTTCAAAAAAAAAAAAAACCCTTCAAAAACCATGAAAAATACATATTTTTATGTATAAGGCTTAAGCCCCCTCGGGCTAAAACCCCTAACCCTGTTCGTCCATACGCCCGAGCGCCAGAGCCAACTGCTAAGCTGTCAGGCACTTATCCTTTCCAATTATTTTTCTCCACCCGAAAACATTACAAACCTTTGTTATTCGTGTTTTTTGGGTTTGAATTATTTCCAAAGGTTCCACCCGTATAAATTATGCAGCAATTTCCACCGTCGATCTGCTCCGCAGATCAGACGGAGTGGAGCGCGTCTTTCCGTGGTCCCCACCGCCCAAAGGCTAATTTCCCAAAACCGCGCGGTAAATTTCGCACCGCCTTTGGGCGGAGGGTGGTTTTCTCCCAATCGGCAGCGATTCCATATGCTTGCCGCCACGCGTCTCTCGTACCTTTTCCAAAATTGCCATCCCCCACGCATTAACGTCCAGACCAGGACGCCCAGCGAAATGAACCCCCGCCATCCGATCTGGGCCCACCCATCCAACGGTTGTCGATCGCCAAAGGTGCCCAACCATTAACGAAGGCGCGCGCATGTTAAACAGGCCATCGTACAAAAGGCAACCGCATCTCCACCGTTGATCTGATCTGCAAATCGACGGTCTAAAATTTCATTGCCCGATTCCGTTTCCCAGTCAACGATTCCTCCGTTTGACTTTCAAACTTCCGCTCCTGACCGTTGATCATGCGCGATCAACGACTCTGATCTAATCCTCCATCCCCATGCTTTTCGACCGTTCTGAGATTAAATCCCGACCGTTGGATGATGCCATCCAACAGCATTGCTTCCTCCACACGTACTCCGATGCAGATTGCCCTATAAACGCAGGATTTTGTAACTTTTGTTTGTTTTTGCAGGGTTTAATGTTTTTCCGCTTAAATGAAGAATTTTCGTAGGCCGAAGATGACGATCATCCAGCCTTCGAATACATCAGGGAAATCATCCGCAGAGTTGAAATACATGTTTCATCGATGTTTTCTCAAGCAGTGATGCCTTATAAACACTGTGCAGCCCGACACGACAGCAAGAAAAATCATGAGAGAGCCACAGTGAAGGATTATCAGTGTCGAAGACCAGCATGAACCAGAATAGAGAATTAATGGACAGATCAGCGAGGATTATGGCTAAGACTGTTATCAAAGCATAATCCCCAATCTAAAACACAGTTTAAAAGAAAACCTAAAGTGTTTTATCAAGAACACCCTCCACCACCACAAATGGAGGCGAATTGATTCCTCCTAGCGACCAAAGTGCCACCTGTGCCTCAAAGTATTCAATCAGGAACAGAAGTTATTGCTCGAGATCAAACATCTACCTCACAGCACAACCAAAGGGTAAATCTTGCCAGGAATTTAATGATGGAATGACAGCAGAGTAACCCTAGCATCCCACAGAGCCTCAAAGGTCAACAAAGCTCCCACCAAGTTTCAATTATGAGTGTAAAACCAATTAATACCGTGAAACACCTGTACAATTTCTTCATCGAGCCTCCCAAAGGACAAAAAGACATTAACTCTGTATTAATTGTGTTTGAGATCTTTAATCAGATCTCAGCTCCTCATCCTTCTATAAATACTTCAGTAGAAGATGAGTGAAGGGTTGGTTGTTGATGTAAACTGCTGAAGCATTGTAATGTAACTGAGCTGAAAACTCCTAATTGTAAATAGTGATTCACTGGCTCTTGGAGCTCTTCTTGTAACAGATAAGTTAGGTCGCAAAGAGAGACGAATTAACACACTGGATTTGAAGATTGTAACTAGTTTGGAGAAATCAATACAAGCTGATTTATGGGATCCTGGTCTATGTTGACGGTGATGTTATTCTCATTGTAACTTGTCATTTATTTTCTGTTTTCATTATGTTTCATATTCTTCTGTAAAGAACAGTTTAAACAGTGTTAGGACCTACTGTATACCAGTAACCTTCTCTGACTGAGAAATCTTTATTTACATGTTTTCTTTCAAATGTGTTATTTGGAAATGATTTAATTTAGTTTAAGCATAAGAATGCTGGCGTTCCCTCGTCCTGTGGTCTTAGCTGAATATTATTTTTAAATGTTACTTTGAGTATATGTTGTGTGAAGATGAACTGAGGAAGATATGGTGAGCCCTGGTCCCAGTCTTGTCTGCATAACTGTTTGATTGTTTCCCTGAGAATGTGTTAAAAGCTGGATAGTTTCAAAGTACTTACCAGATCCTAGTTTGCTTCTATGTTTTTCTTAAGTGCCTAGTCAAAGGCTAGCTAGTTTCAAAGTACTTACCAGATCCTGTGCTGCTCTTTGTTCTACATCTGTTTATTTCCCCTTCTTATTGTATCATTCCATTCCATAAATCAAACCTTAAAGAGATCCTTAGGCATAGATGACTTGCCCCATAGATCACTCTTGAACCTGATTGTTTCAATTAAATCCTCTTATGACTCCATAGCCCAATGGACTGAAACCTGCCATCATCTTTCTTCTTGATCAAAACTTATTCTGGTTGCTTGCAACTTCTCACTTTTGAACCTCTTTTCCTTTGGGACTTTTTACCTCTAACAGCAATCATTTTCAACCATCCAAAAACAAACAAAACCCTTGGCCTTCATAACTAGCCTAATATCATTACCTCAAACTTCAAAGACAATATCCATCTTTGCACTTATTGGAGAGATCCCTCTCCGGATTCAGGAGGGCTAGATCCTAGAGTCCCAAAGTTGGTTGAAACGATTTTGTTTCTATAATTGGACTCTGCCAATATTGCTAATAAATTACAGATCCCTAACATTATCATCCCCAAGGCTACACTTGGTGGTTTATTAGTCCTAGCTAGTACCTAGGTGTCTCAGCCTGACTAGTAGTTTTTCAACCCAACAAATTCCCAATGGTTTATCAACCCCAAGGAAGCCACTACTCAGGTGGTTATCGGTGAGCAAGCCCTTATGGGTTAATTATCCCAACTACCATCCGATTATCACAACTCCGCCAAAATTTACGCAACGCACAACACACGCACATACATAGGCCTCAATATAACACTAAGAATCCATCCCACACAAGAAAAAAAAATCTTAGATAAAGTCAAATCTTCCAAGAAGATCCAAAACCACTACCAAATTCGATTATGTGTTCTCTTTCTCTCCCATGCTCCGTCGTCTAGGAATTTTGCATGAATCAAGAACTGCCCTTCAAAAATCATCACGTCGAGACTCCTCTCCTCAACTTTCTCTTGAGTGTTGACCCTGTCAAAACAATCCATTAGAAAAATTCTACAAACTCGTCCTCCACTCAGAAGACCCATTCCCTCCATTAAATGTTTGCCCAATAGTGTCATTAAACCAATAGGGATATAGGTGAAGAAATAAATGCAATGGCTTGGGTTTACAAGCAACTCCTCATCAAGCCTTTGAATCCATGTCCTCTTCCTCACCTAGTTCATAATAATATTTACAAGAGGGACTGGAAAAATGGATTTTATACTTGATCCTTACACGGTTAATATTTATGATCGAAATTGACAATTTACTCTATTAAAATTTGTTAGTCTCATTTAAATTAAAAAATATAAAAGAATTTTCTTTCAACTATTAACCATAATATATATATATATATATATAAGTTATATATATTAAAAAAAAAATCTTCCTATTACTAAATATCATACATATATGTGTGTGGAATAGTCTTTAAGTGCGAATTTTTGGAGTCCCTTAGAGTTAGAATCTCCCAAAAAAAATTGTTGTCAAATCTTTATTTGTGTTGTTTAAACTGGTTTTTTGACTGCATATATGGATTCAGCCCCCTCAATAACCTTCCGACACTTAGATTATGAATAATTCACTTATCAAACTTGTGCCTTCAATAAATCCGTACTAGATTATAGACAAATTAGATTTCAAAATAAACCAGATGTAAAAAAAAAAAAATCATACTTAAATATTACTATAATATATATTTTTATTAATAAAATGTAAAGATGAACCACTTCTAATTAACTTCAATTTAAATCGCATTTTCTCCTCTCCATCATGCAACGCATGCTACTTTGACATGCCATACCAATTATTCAAAGCAGGTTGGAAAAAATACAACTACTGTTATGGTTCCACTTTTTCATGGTTCTACTTTAATCACTTGACTTTTTCAACGCAAGAATTTCCGATTTTACTAGTTGTCAATTTGGGTCCATTCAAATACAATCATCGTATGTTCCACCACGTCTCGGGTGTAGGTGAAACACCACAATCAATCTATCTTCTGCTTCCACGTCAATTTTATAATTCGTTGACTTTGGTCCATTGAAATATTTATTTTGAGAGTATTTTAGATAAAAATATTGATTTTTAATACAAAGTTGGAATATGCAAAAGAATATTATAAAATTGAAAAGAAAAAAAAATGACTATTTAATCAACTAAATTTATAAAATATGTAATTGTACAAAACTATAATTTATTTCTATTTATCTTAAATGATATATATATATATATATATATATATATATATATATATATATATATATATATATATATATATATATAAATATATATCATATTTAATTATATCTTTTTTATATTTGATATTATTATTTTACATATAATTAAATTAATTTAAAATAATTAAATAGAAACAAATTTCACATAAATTAAATCATTAATAACATATTTGTCATTTCAAATTCTAGTGATATGACTTAGCAAATGAAATCAAGTGAATCACATACATTAATTTCATTATTTTTATTTAAAAATATGGATACTATGATTATTTCAATATTTTAGGTTTTATAGTGCATATATTATAATGAAATTATTTAATGAATAAAGCAAGTTAATAATATTTATATATTTTTTAATTCAGAAAGATAAAAGAAAATATTTATTTTTATTATTTTAAAATTTTAATTAAATTATAAATATTTTATAAATTATAAAAAAATCATTTTATTAAATTTGAAACCTATATTATTAATTAATTAATAATAAAATTATATATTAATAATAAATTATGAATAATAAATCATTTATTTATTTATATTAAAAACAATTATAATAAAAATTATTTAATTCATTTTTAATAATAAATAATTGTTACTTATTAATTGATTCATTATTAATTAATAATATGATTATATAATGATTCTCTTGGATTGGAAGGTTCGATCTTGTTGCAGGTCTTTTCATTGACAAAGAGCGAAGGTTTATTACTACTTTGAAGGGTTTGTAGACCTGTGGCTATGGCATATTTTTATGCCTATCTCCTGCGATTAGGGCCCATGATCAAGACATTAAAGGAATGAGAAATTTTTCCTCCACGATTCATTCATACCCATTCTGTGTATATTTTTGTCGCGTTTCCTTCTTCTCCACTAGCCCGGTTCACATAATCTAACACAGGAATTACAAAGTATCGTTAGTGCTTTGGTAACGATTCTCTTGGGTTTGAAGGTTCGATCTTGTTCCAGGTCTTTTCATTGACAAAGAGCGAAGGTTTACTACTACTTTGAAGAGTTTGTAGACTTGCAACTAGGGCATAGTTTTAAGTCTATCTCCTATGATTAGGGCACATGATCAAGACATTAAAGGAATGAGAACTTTTGTGCTTCAGTACAGTGCGACTTAGTTGTCTTGCTAGGTATCAGACCTGTAGTGGAGGGTCATAACTAAGGTTCTAGTTCGACGCTAGCATATCCAGTGGAGGGAAAATTTATGTGCTGACATTACAGTGCCTGCGATGCAAAGTTGCGAGTTAGCCGTGTAAGTCTTTGTAGCCTGATTCACATATATCTGTGTGTGTGTGTGTGTGTGTGATGAATACTCTAAGTTCAATGATTTAAACACATATCTCTCTCTGTCCATCTGATTCACATATATCTCTCCAATGGATACTTGTGGTTCAATCCAATCTAAAACGGTCATATCAGGTGCACACATTCCTTATCTTTTTTTTCTAATACACATCTACAACTCATATATTTGCTCACAAGTATGAATAATTCATCGCACCTTCCAAATATTGTCAAAGGTAGACCTAGCATAGTTACTCTACTAAGTTTGTATGAGTATATAGAGTCTTTAGAGAAACATAGAGAAGAAAGAGAAGCCAAGCTACAAACAGAGTTAGAAGCCATGCTGCAAAATAAATTTACATCTCTTGAAGACAAGATCCAAAAACAAATAGAAAATAAAATAAAACTATTGGAGAATAAAATGGAGACAATGGAGAATAGATTACAGGTAATAGAAAAAAAAATCCAAGATACGAACCAATCATCCCAACAAGGAGATGTTGATACTTTAGAGAGCCTTAAAATGAATGACATGATTAAAGAACTAGAAGAAAAATTTATTAACAATCTCACCCTAAATAGGGTGGCAGGTAAATTAGATAACAAATCCATTAAAGAAGAAATGAAAAAATTGATAGAATTAGACCATGAGCATAACAAAAGGGCCTTGAATCTTATAATCTTCGGTTTGAAAGAGGAGGTAGACGAGGATACTTTAGCCATAGCCCAGACATAATTACATAATATATTAGAAATTGAAACAACATGTCTCACAAAAGAAACAAGGTTGGGGAAATTAACTATAATAAAGGAAGGTTGATCCAGATAAAGGTGATCTCTACTTACCATAAGTACGACATACTTAGTAAAACACCAAGTCTAAAACGAACTGGAATATTTATAATTGAAGATCTCATTCCAGAAGATCAAGCAGAATTAAGAAAGGTGGTTCAAAAGGTAAAATAAGCTAGGAAGGAAGGAAAATGGGAAATAATAAAAAATAGAAAAGCCATTATTCGAGATAGAAACCAAAAAGATAGTAATAAATAGCAATTCAACATGCTCCGAATTTTTTCTTAGAACTGTCGGGGCTTTCCATGGAACAAAGGCCCCAAGCTAAGTTGGATCTCGAATGAGGTTGATATTATATTTCTAGTTGAAATTTGGGAACACGAAGAATCTAAGGTCCCTAACATAGATGGCTTTGTACTATGGTCAATATGGAACAAGCAATCCTACCATAGAAGCATTGGGGGTATAGCTTGTTACATTAGGAAGAACATTTCCCCCCATGCTAGGATTTATAAAAAAGACCCTTACAACCAATATATTTGGATAGAGATTAATCACATTAATGACAAAAAAACCTGCATAGAAATATTTTATTTTTCCCCTATCAATTTTAACTTCTATAAGAAAAACAATTTAGATAAAAATGTTCCTTACAATGGTTTATAGAATGATATTTCTAGCCTAAGGAATGAAGGTAATATCCTCTTAATGGGTGACTTTAATTCTTGAACTTCAAGCAACCAAGCTATTCTTCTTAGCAATTAGTCCAACCCTAATCCTCTTTGGTTAGATGAAGACCTTACTCTAGATAGCCGGTGTAAACAAAGCTCTGAAGATCTAGGGCAAAATTTGTTTGGGTATGAGCTAGTCAAGCTCTGCAGTGCTCAGGATTTCATAATTTACAACGGTCTAAAGAAGTAGCAGCGTGGTAGACTATGTTATTTCTGATATTCCTTTACATAACAAAATAAATAATTTTGACATCTTGAAAGATCACAAGCCTGACTCGGATCATAGACCTTTAATTGTAACTCTCAATTTTTTCATGGATAGAGATCCCATAGAAGATAATTCTTATAGCCAAAGGATCTTAATCTTTGATAGAAATAAAAATGATATTTTTCTAAATGAATTAAAAATTAATTTGTTTCATCTATCTAGTATAGACAACATAGAAGACATCTATCATAATTTTACTACAACCCTCTCAGATTCTATTAACAAGTTCTCAATTGAAGTTTCAAGTAATAAAAGAAATAGCAAAACCAACCCTTGGTATGATAAATATTGTAAAAGTGTGACGAGAGAAATTAAGGAAGTTGTTGATGAGTCTCATTATATTGGAAAGTTAAAAAATATACAAAGCCCTAACTAAGAGGAAAAAAATGCAGTATATTCATAAAAGACAAGAAAATATCTTACACCTCTCTAAGGTACCTCCTAAGAAATTCTGGAGGCAGATTGTAACTAGAAAAACTAAAGATAATAATAGAATTGATTTCCATAACTGGAATTCCTATCTTAAAAAGCTTTATGAATCTCCAAATGTCATAGATGACTTTGAAACATTGCAAACAAAAGAAGAATTTTTCTCATTAGAAGACATAGATGTTGGGGTTAAGCACCTCGCAAATGGAAAAGATAAGGACATTGAAGGTTACCAGGAAGAAATCTTAAAAATTGGAGATCCTCTCCTCATCCCTCACATCCAAAAGCTTTTCAATCAAGCATTCAAGCAAGGGTTCCCTAAAACTTGGACTTAGAGCCTCATTATTCATATTTTTAAAAGTGGAGATACAAATTGTTGGAAAATGCGAGACTTTCATGTTGGGGGGGGGGTGAATCAGTATTCCATTCAATTAGAGCATTAGTTAATCTTCAATTATTATCAGTGTTTGTACAATGGTAGCAGCAAACAAGAGGAACACAAATTCACACATTTTTTAAGGTGGAAACCCACTCTGGGACAAAAACCACCTAATGCTTTTCTAATAATTCTTTAATATTCAACTCTAATTGAAAATAAAGCTCCAACTTCCTAGAATCTAGAAAAGCATTCTTCTCCAGCTCCCACTGGATGGACGCTCCAATGCCTGAGATTCTTCATTAATCAACTGAATGGATGCCCCAACACCCAGTGAGCTACAACTCACCCTAGCTCCACCCTACCACCCTATAGAAGAATAAAAGAAGAATGGAGTCCCGTACCAGGGAAAATGGTCCACTTTACAATGATATAGAATGATGTAGAAGAAGAAGATATACTAGACCATAACCCCAACTTTCACACAACCACCTAATGATGATCCTAGACCTCCCAAGACTTCCTCTTCAACCCTTGGTAGATAGACACTAGTACAATTTTTACAATAATGTATTTACAATGACTTAGTACAATGATACCTTTACAATGATTGCATGCAGTGCTGCCCACTTGAAGACTTCATATGATGAAATTCTTGCTGCTATTATGCACCTTGGTTGCTACTCTTGTCATGCTACCTTCTGCTACACCTTTCTTTTCTTTTCTGCCGTAGAAAGTCTAGTCCTTTGCAACCCTTGACAACACATGATCTATTTTTTTCTTGCCTTCTAGGAGCTCGATATTGAATCTGGTGTATCTCTATTATTTTAGATCCTAAATATCTAATTTTCAGTCTTGTAGTAGTCCTCTGAGTCGTCTTTCTAATGCCATAGGTCTAACCCAATTTGGATTCTTCAAGAGAGATTTATACCCAATCTCTCACAATGCTCTAATTATGGACTTTTTCAGAAGAGTTCACTTGTACGACATGCCACGTGTAACTGTTTCTTCATTTGGCTCTAAAATTGATAGAGAGAAAACTACAGACCATGCACTATTTTCCACTTTTTACAGAATTCCAATCCAATACTCAGAGAGAGAGTTATGATGATTTTACCAAGGTCACTTATTTGAGATGAATTTCAGGAGCCTGCAAAACCCCTGACTTCCACAAATCATATCTCCAAAAATTTTACACACCTTGATCTGAAATGTTTGCAGCAGCTTCCTCAGGATTCGGCTTCACCTCATAAAAATTTTAATTTCTAAACCTTCGTAGAAAAAATTTTAGAGCGAAAATTCCACGATGACCTATTTCAGATGGCGAAATCCCTTGCATAAGGAGGAAATGAGGATCACAATTTATATAAATGCTTAGGTTGAGAGGGGCTTCAACAAGTGAATGTGGGAGGGATTTTAGGAGCATAAAAAATATTAATTATGACTTTTCAATGACCCATGCCCCAACCCCATGGTGCTTTAGCCCACTAACTAGGGGTACAAACTTCAAACATGAATATCTCTCAAACCGTGAAGAATTACATGGCATGCCATATATCAACGGAAACATCTTGAAAAGTAGAAACCATCAAAATAATTATTGACCTAGAATATATTAATTTGGTAGGTAAAAATTACCATGCAATATTGGGTTAGCCCCTGGTGTTGCTTGGGTTGACATCAATGACAACCGTTGATCAACACAAATAACCCCTCTAATTATCGGAAAATTATGATTAGCCCTCTCTTAGCCAAATTATATGGTATTATTTTGGAAAATAAGATGAGCATATGGCTTGAAAGTGAAGGTAAGTGGGCTAAAGGACAAGCTGGCTTTATAAGGCAACACTCAACAGCGGACCACCTCGTTACACTCAGGATCATTGTGGAGGAATGTCATAATGATAAATCCAATCTCTTTTTCTATTTTGTGGACTTTAGACAGGCTTTCGATATGCTACCTAGAAATAACCTATGGAATAGATTAGAAGAGATAGAGGTTCCTTTCGACTTGAGAGTTTCAGCTATATGGTTATATGAGAATGTAATTGCCAAGTTTAAGAGCAATGAGGGGTGGTCGAAAGATGTTAAGTGTAATATTGGAGTTAAAAAAGGTTTCCCCCTCTCCCCTACCCTATTTGGCATTTACATCGACAAGCTAGAAGGTTGTTTAGAGGAAGCAGGTTGTGCTGGCACGATCTTAGATGGAATAGTCATCATCCTTCTTCTCTATTTTGGCGATATTGTTCTTCTGGAAAGGTGCCTATCTGATCTTGATAAGAACTAAGACATCTTAAGGTTTTCTTCTCTACCATGGGTAGGACTATTAACACTGACAAAAATAAATTTATGATTATCAAATCCAAGAAGGACACTTATGTTAATTTTGTGTATGATAATAGCAACTTGGAGGAAGTGTCTTCTTACAAGTACCTAGGAATTGATATTCATCACAAGCTTAATTGGAACTGTAGTATTGAGAAAAGGATTAATGGAGGGTGGAAATATTATTTTGGT
Source organism: Pinus albicaulis (assembly GCA_034641835.2). Lineage (NCBI taxonomy): Eukaryota > Viridiplantae > Streptophyta > Pinopsida > Pinales > Pinaceae > Pinus > Pinus albicaulis. The sequence goes on along the minus strand of CM076575.1, from coordinate 431,755,938 downwards.
CTTGAAAATAAGTGTAAAGCAAGAAACCTTGTGATGTGGGATAAAAAGAAGCTCCTCTTTGAAACTTTAGTCACTCCTGTTATCTTGTATGGATGTGAGGTTTGGGGTTGCAACATCTCTAGAGAATCCTGGAGAAATATTGAGCAAATCCAGAAGCTATTTATAACGTATAACCTCAAAATTTAAAGCAATACAACCTATCCTATTCTCCTTATAGAAGTGGGTCTTTCCCCTATCGAGAGCCTAGCTATGACTAGGCTCCTGTTGTTCAAGCACATAATCAATAACATGGGAGACCTTAGACTTCCTAAGCTAGCTTTAAATTCCAGCCAAAACCACCTAAGGCTCAAACAAGGTTGGTATAAATATACCAGGGCCTAGTTTAACCATTGGGAGATCGACGAAAATGTTCCATTTCAAAATATTAATAACATTAAAAATATTGTTACTTCTAAATTTAAGGAGAAAATGTGATGTGAGAAATATTTATATGCTAAAAGAAAATTAAGATATTACAAGGAGGTCATCAACCCTTCTCTAGAAGATCAAAAGTCTCTCTCTATTTTAACTAGCTCAAAGAAAAAAATTAATATAGCCAAGATAAGAACGACTCTCATGAGTTACATAGTGAGACAGGTTGGTGTGCAGTTCCTAAAACACCATGGGTGGAAAGGATCCACCACCTCTGTGATAATATGAACATTGAGGATGAAAAACACTTCCTCTTAGAGTGCCCTGCGTACACCCACATTAGATCTCAGTTTCATAACCATTGTTGCAATACTGACTTTCCTAGCCTTTCAGCATGTCAAAATTCTAGTGAGCTTGGGCGCTTCTCTCCAAGCTCTTTGAGCATAGAAGTAAAATTTTAAAACAAATTAAATAATTCATTTTTTTAGGCTAGATAGACCAAATTTTGGTCTGGGTGGAAGTTAACCATCATCATCATCATTCATAATAAATAATAAATAATAAATACTAAATATTTAATTAATTTATATTAAAAAATAAATATAATAAAAATTATTTAATTCATTTTTTTATAATAAATAATTGATTAATAATTTTGTTGGGATTAATATTATAAAACCTTGGGATTAATATTATTATAAACCTTCTAATATTATAAACACAAGATATTATTAAAATCATAAACCCAAGGCATCAACAAATCCAAACAATTTATATTATAAACCCTAGGAATATGAACCCTTACACTAATAAACCCAAGGGATTGATAATATAAACCCAAGGGAATAATATTAAACCCAATGGATTAATATTATAAACTCAAGTTGTATAAACTCTAAGATAAATATTATAAACCATAGCCACGTTAACTAAAGTCGTTGATATACCCTAATAGGCTTATATGAAATTGTGGGTTGCAAGGGCACCGAGCTCGCTGGTATAATCATTACTCTTATCCTTTATGATGATGATATAGCTTAATATAATTATATTTTTAGAGTTCCCTTCGTAAACCCACATTAGATCTCAGTTTCATAATCTTTTTTGCAATACCGACCTTCCTAGCCTTTTAACATATCAAAATTATAGTGAGCTCGAGATGCTTCTCTCTAAGCTCTTTGGGCATAGGAGTACAATTTTAAAACAAACTAAATAATTCATTTTTTTAAGTCCGATAGACCAAGTTTTGGTCTCAAAGGACGTTAACCATCATCATCATCATCACAATTATATATTAATTGTAAATAATAAATATTAAATAATTTATTTATTTAAAAAAACAAATATATTATGGGGTCTTGGATAGAGTGTGATCCTATGATCGAGTGCTCTCTTAAGGCACACCTTGGTGTGAAGTCACTGGTTCAATTCCCTGCCCTGATGGGGGTGATATATTGGACATGATGAAGATGTAGTCTTGCCAAGATTATATATATATATATATATATATATATATATATATATATATATATATATATATATATATATATATATATATATATATATATATTGTCCATTGCGTCTTCAATTCTTTGTCCCCATCAAGGTGAAATATTGGAAATGACGAAGATGTAGCCCTAGAAAGCTTACCAAAAAAAAAAACAAATATAATAATAATTATTTAATTCATCTTTTTATAATAAATAATTGATTAATGAAATCCTTGGGATTAATATTATAAACCCTTGCTATTAATATTATTATAAAACTTGTAATATTATAAACCTAAGTGATTATTAAAATCATAAAACCAAGGCATCAACAAATCCAAAGAATTTATATTATAAGCCCTAGGAATATGAACACTTACACTAATAAACCCAAGGGATTAATATGCTAGAGATATTCATCAATAAGCTAGAAGAGTGTTCGGAAACTATGGGTTGCAAGGGGACCAGGCTGGATGGTATAATCATTACTCTTCTCCTTTATGTTGATGGTATTAATAATATAATTATATATTAATAATAAATAATGAATATTAAATAATTTATTTATTTATATTAAAAAACAAATATAATAATAATTATTTAATTCATTGTTTTTCAATAAATAATTGATTAATAAATTCCTTGGGATTAATATTATTATAAACCTTGTAATATTATAAACCTAAGTGATTATTAAAATCATAAACCATGGCATCAACAAATCCAAAGAATTTATATTATAAACCCTAGGATTTAATGATCACGACTTTAGTCTTGTAGGTACTAACTATCATACCCATCTTTGAGTAGTAGACATGAAGAGCCTTAAGTTGTTTGTCTAGGTCATCATGGATTTTTGCAAGATGAACTATATCATGAGCATAAAGAAGAAGAGTAATGATTATAATAGAAAGCTTCGTGCCCTTGCAACCCGCAGTTTCCAGACACTCTTCTAGCTTATTGATGGAAATACCAATGGTTGTCATACACAAAACTATCATGGGTGAGATTTTTGGATTTAATGATCATGAATTTAGTCTTGTCGGTATTAATTGTCATACCCATATTTGAGCACTAGGCATGAAGAGTCTTAAGTTTCCTGAATCTGTTTTTCGAACCATTCTTCGAGCTCTGGTTTCTCAGACCGCCAATGACCTCGTGGCATTATCCGATCTCTCTCTCAAAATGCTCCTGGTCCTGGCAACGAAACCATTTGTTGGCTTGAGGGGTCCTGACCCAAGTTCGGATTTAAGGTTTTCCAACAAACCCCTATACTACTAGCCCTTTTGGCAATGACCTACTTACGTAGGCCAAGGTCTCACCTGAAGTAGTATGGGTGGGTGCTGGAACCAGGTTTCTGCACCCTGGGAGAAAGAGGGTAATTGAGGCAGCCTTGTCGAGATCTATCAAGTTCGTACAGAAGCAGTCTTATTGCAGAGCCTTTAACAGTATATAAAGCGAAGCTTATAAACCCATAGATAACATGTAAACATAAACAAAGCAACTATTATTAAGCAGATCTCAGCAACACCTTTGCATCGATGTGCGCATTAGTAATTATCATAACAGAATTGCCGTAATAACACCAACACAACTATTTCAGATAACACAGAGATAATTCAACAATAAATGCAGCTAGTTCAAATGACACAGAGATACTTCAATAGATTCCACATTCATTTACATCCAAAACCTAGTTACAAACCCAAGTCACAACCCGCGCACACAGCCAGCGAGGTCCTCACACAACAGGACTGAGGTTCTCCACGCACACAACCAGCAGGAGTCCTTACACAATACCACCCAAGACAGATCTCAATTGTTCACACTTAGCATCAATCATACTTAGTTCTCCTTTTAGACTCAAAATATCAATCTATTTATATCATCATAGCTTGCGCTATCTTGTGGTCTGCAAACCATGGTTTGTGGACTCTAGGTCTACCCTTTGACCTGTCACAATACATTGGGGGCTTTGACCTGCCCCAAAGCCCCTATGCTAGATTAATTACTACAAAATTTATATAAAAAACGCAGCTAGGGGACCTCGTTCCAACAAGCCCCCAACACAATCTTGTAACTCGTCCCGAGTCACAGTGCCATGGGGTTTGCATCTTTGCCTGGAGCTGCTTGATTGCATCGAACAGATGGGGAAAAACACCTTCTCTCTGCATGGAAGCATTATGCGCAATGTCTCTGCATTGGGCCTTCTGTGGCAACAGTAACACTCTCCAAGGTCTGATTCTACTGCTTGATCACGACATCCAAATCCTAGGATAACTTGAGGGCTTCATCTACCCAGGGCTTAAGGTGGTCACTTAGAACCTTCTTCTTGTGGCGAAGCCCCTCCAGGTCATCCCTGAGCGCATGGCTGCCTCGTAGACGTGCCAAGCATTGGGCTGGGATAAGAGTGGGAATTGTAGCCTCCATTTGCTCAAATTCTTCTTCCTTCTAGTGCATATCCTGGGTAAACTCGTGCAGAAGAGGGTCACGCTTTACCATAGACCACAACTGCATAGCTATCTCAAAAAATGTGACACCCTAGGAAATATGGGTTGTAATGGTGTTTTTAGCTTCTATGACTAACGTAGCTCTCTGGGCACGTACCTCAAGGGGGGTCTCCAACTGCAACTTAGCTTGCAACGCAGCAATTTGCTGCTCCATCTCGGTGTTAACGCTCTGTATTTCGGTCCGAGAAGATTTCAAGGCTACGACGAGTCCCTCAATCTTAGCTTGTGGGGTGGCAGAGGCCGGAATGTCTTCTCTCACATCTTCACAGAGTCTACTGATCAGACGTTCCAACTCTGTCTGTTGTGCGAGGGGAAGGATGCACGCAGCCTATGCTTGGGACGCCTCGGTAGTCTTTTCTATGATGGTTTTCTCTGTCGTACTTAGTTGATGCTAAGATCGTCAGTCTCTATGCTGGATTTCCTTGAGGAGGGATGTGTGGAGAGCCTGCAGTGGCTCGCCCTGAAGCCAAGCCAAATCCAGATGGATTTCCATGCAAACCTGAATTTGCACACATAAGCTGGGCAAACTTAGAGTGAATGATGCGCCTCGTAAGGGACAGAGGCGGCTCTCGGTCGTGGAGATCAATTCAGTGCTGGTAGTGGGTTACCTCACTTGCACCACGCTCGTCTGCAGGGTATCAGCTTTGAGCTAAAAGGCTTGGAGCTCAGACTATAATGCGGCGACTGTGGCCTTCTGCTTTTCTTCCAAGGCAAGCCACCTGTCCTCTGAAACAATGGTGACCGCATCTGCAATTTTCTCCAAATATTTCTCGGTTAAAGTAACCTCAATCTCCCTACTAGGCCTTGTAGCCCGTCATTTCGCTCGCCCACCCTTGAGGGGATAAGCTATCCGTTTAGTGTCGCGCAGGGATCTTGTGCCCTACCCATCCAGGCCCTTGGTTTCCATGTCTTGTTGTGACTCCTATTCCACGCCCTGCATCACATCTAGGGGAACCTACGTCTTGGTGGAGCCTTCCGAGCCACGGCCTTCTGATTCCTTGGCAGTAACAGGTGGGGTGGTGGTCTTCGGAGCTCCGCTTGTACCAGTAGTGTATATCATTACATGGCCATCCGATTTGAATCCCAATTTCCATTGCAGTGCCCAAGTGGCAATGAGTCGATCGATTTCCTCATCGGCGACCATGTAGGGTAGCGACATCCAAGCTGGATCCTTACCACCCCGAATCTGCATGTTGTGCATCGTAACCTAGAATGTCATGATGCTCTTATACTTTCCATATACAGTCAGAGACAAGCATGGTCCGGAGTGAATTTCTGCTACTAGCACGCCATCAAACAATATCCAAAATACTTTTTTTTCCTCAATACGCTTCGCATCCTTTAAATCCCACAAGTTTTTATATCGCGCCCCTTCACACATGTCTGACTCGAGCTCAGGGAGGACTGATCCTTCAGACGCTTCCCATGTGACCAATGCAATCAGGAGCAACAGCTAAGAGTAACAGAACGCCTTCATGTGGTCCTGGGCCTCGTGCATGTTTTCCAGAAATTCGGTGCAGAGGAACTACGACGAGTTAAAGAAGACCCCTTTTTCTCAGCGGCTATCAAGCTGAGTCACATAGGCGGAGATATTTGTTGCTTGGTACTTGCGCATCATTTTGCAAGCCAACAATAGGGTACCCATGCACACTCCAGGGTTAGCAATGGTTCCGATCAGGAACCCCCTTTTGTTTCGTTCCACATGGTAGTCTTCTCGCACCTTGTTGGCGATCTGCTACTCGTACTTCTTGCCAATGCGCTCCATGGGATTTGGCCCTTTCACGGGGAGACCAGTAATATGGTGAATTAGGGTGGCATTGATGGGAATGTGGTATTGGATCCACAAGTTGTCATCATGGATCAGGGCTGGCAGTTATTGCACAACTAGGTCGGTGATATTGTATCGACCAAAGTGAGGCATTCACAGTAAGTTTAATAATCTTGAACCTGCTAACCTGCGCACCCACGACATTGGTACTACCTTTAGCACATCGTCCTCCAGTACTCTTTCGAGATATAGCTCAGGTGCAAATTCTGGAAAGGCCTCCAAGTTGGCAAGGTCGTGATCATCGAACTTAATTGAGGGGAGATTGCTAAATACTTCTCCACTTATGGGGACTTCATCCGGAAGTAGCAGCATTTACAGATAGGAGTGCATAACATCGAGATTCTTGGGCATGTGCATCGAGGGTCTTCTAGGCCAAACATAGGGTGGTAGCCAAGTCAGCGGGGCTGCCAGCAGAGCTTCTTCTTGAGCAGACAGAGGTCGCTTCGTAGGGTTAGACGAGCATGCCTTAGGCACCTTTCAGGGGGATTGCACATTCTGAGGGGATGTACGTGGCTTCACCACAGCCCATTTCATAGTCCTCCCCTGCCCCTGCTCCTAGCTTTTGTCCTTATTCTACTTTTTCCCACCTGCTTCCCCTTGTTCGGTGTGGACACGACCTCTGCTACTTCAGGGGTTACTTCCAATACTTCATCGGATGCTATCTCAGTAGAGGCCATGGCCTGCGATGACTCAGTCAGATTGGTCGCAGTCATTCTTGCTCAGAAGACGAACTCTGGGTTTCTGCTATCAGAGGGGGTAGCGTGCCCAGACATGAAAAGAGCACAATATTTACCGAAAATTTCAAGGCACAAGACTTTCAGGACATAAGGAACCCAATTCTGATCTTCCATCCTCTTTTTATAGCTTTATATAGTGAACAACGGTCGGATGAAACTTAGCTGAAACTTACCATCAAGGACATGATAAAAAATCCTCTGAAATCACTACATTAATTGCCAACTGTCGGCTCCTTTAAACAGTAAAATTGGCTTTTTACCCAGCTTTAGCATTCCAACAGCTAGTTTTCACAGCTGTGTATTACCCCTGCATGCCCAACACACCTCTTTGTGCCTCCTAACCTGTGGATGACCCTTGCGCATACATCGGGCCTGCCTTCATTTTTCCTCTTGCATGTGCACATCCGTCCTAATACAACTATTCCATCCATATAGTCATTTGGTATGCACTGAGTTGGCCCGGTATGGTTTGAGATGGCTGCCATTAATGTATCCTGGCAGGGGGTTCCCGCGGAGCGTAGCCAATCTCACCGCATCACCATTCGTAATTTTTGTTACAATATAAGGTCCCAACCAATGTTGGCGGAATTTCCCTGGGTGGTGTGCAAACTGGCTGTCATATAATAATACTAGCTCAAATTCTTTAAGTGAATTCAGTCAGATATGCCTATCATGCCAGGCTTTTTCTCGGGCCTTCTGAACTTTCTCATGAAATTTAGCAATGAATCAATCCTCCTCCAAGGTGACAAGCTGCGCTAAGCGTTCCTCTATGATATCAGGCTCTGCCAAGTTTGTAAAGGTCACAATGCGCAGGCTAGGAATGATATACTCCATGGGCATAATGGCCTCCTTCCCATAAACCATCCGAAACGAAATTTTCCCTGTCAATTTCTTGCACGTGGTCTGGTAGGCCCAACGGAATGATGGGATGCACACGTCCCAATCACTTCGATCAACATCACAGACCTTGTTAAGTTCATGTTCCAGAATTTTATTAAAATATTCCACCCTTCCATTTTCCTGCAGGTGATATGGGGTAATTTTTGTGTGTTGGATTTGAAATTCCTCAGTCAAAGCTTGAATTGTTTCATTAATGAAATGCGTACCTCTATCGCTCATCAAGATCTTCGGACAACCGAACCTGGTTAAAATATTCTCAAAAATAAAGTGCGCAGTGGTATCTATAGTGCAATCCTTTAGAGCTTGCACTTCCGCCCATCTGGTTACATAATCAGTTGCAGTGATGATGTATCGGGCACTTGTCTTCTTACATGGTGGGTTGATGGTCCCAATAAATTCTATTGCCCATTTATCAAATTCCTACAGGGCCATTTTTGGTTGTAAGGGCATCTTGTCCTTGGGCGATGGTCTTCCTGTCAATTGGCATGCGTCACAAGTTTTACAATAGACGTGGGAGTCGCTATGCAGTGTGGGCCACCACAACCAAGCTCTTAAGATCTTCTCTGCAATCGTTTTTCCTGTGTAGTGCCCTCGTACTACACCTCTGTGGGCTTCTGCTAAAATGGCTTGCCTTTCATGCTCCAGGACGTATCTTCACAATACCTCATTAGCTTATACAGTTGGCCCATGATGATGGTAAAGTTAGCTGCGTAGGTTACCAGTTCTCTTTTTTGTTGTACCGAATAGTCTGCAAGTGCCATCCCCATAGTTAAAAATTGAATAATATCGGCAAAGTGCTCATGAACCACCTTAACAAAAAATCACTGTGCATTAGGCAATCCTTCTTCTAGGTTAGTGGGTTCTTCACCGCTCTCGATTTGGTACAAGTGGTTTGGTCCAGCATTTAACCTCCTAGGCTTCACAATTATCTCAAAGTCATATTCCTGAAATAGTAGTAACCATCAGTAAATCTTCCCCCCCAACACTGGCTTATTGACTAGGTACTTCAAAGCTGAGTGATCTGTGAACATCTTGAAGTGCCCTCCTAGCAGATAATGCAGGTATTTCTGCAGGGCATACACCATTGCCAACCCCTCGCATTCAGTAGTAGAGTAACTGCGCTCTGTGCTAGAAATTTTTCTACTAGAAAACGCATTCGGGTGGTCAATGGCCCCTTCCCCGAGTGGTGTAAGGAAAGCTCCTAAGGCAATCCCTGAGGCATCCACATGGACATGGAAAACCTTCGCCCAGTCAGGAAATATGAGGATAGGTGCAGAGACCATATTTTTCTTGAGTAGCTCAAAACTCTTCTGACACTCCACGTCACAAAAAAACGATGCGTCCTTCTTTAGCAGTTTTTCCATTGGTGCCGTGATCAGTGTGTACCCTTGAATAAACTTCCTATAGTAGCCCATATGCCCAAGGATGGAGTGCAACAGTTTCTCCATTGTGGGGACTACTAAATTGGTGATAACTACAACCTTGGCTGGGTCAACCATATATCCCTGCCGACAAACCATTTGTCCTAACAAGATCCTGAAACGTACACAAAATATGCACTTCTTAATATTTATGGAAATCTGGTGCTTTCTACAGGCATCCAACATCATGCACAAGTTCAAGAAGTGCATCTTTACTAATCCAAATACTTACCAATCGTCAAAGTATACCTCCAGGAACTTGTGAATGAACTCCTTGAATACTGCTACCACTACTCATGAAAATATGGTAGGGGAATTTTTGAGCCCAAAGGGCATGACAGTGTACTAGAAGGATCCCCATTCTGTTGCGAAAGTAGTTTTGCTACGATCTTTAGATGCGATCTTGATCTGATGGTAGCCCGAAAACCTGTCAGTGAACAAGTATGCTTCCTTCCCTCCCACACTGTCGAGGATTTCATCATAGAATGGTGTAGGGAAGGGATCATGTACGCAAGCATCATTCAGCTTACGGAGGTCGATGCAGATTCTTATTTCCCCTTTAGTCTTTTTTTCTTGGACCACCATAGGGCTTAGCCAATTTGACTATTCTACTGGTTCGATAATACCTATGGCTAGCATTTTGTCGATTTCGTCTATGACTTTCTGCTTATACTTGGGGTTCAATCGGTAAGGTCACTGCTTGACAGGGCGTGCATCTAGCTTTAAAGTGATTCTCATGACCCCAGGTCCCCTACGATACCTTTGAGTTCTGAAAATTTCGTGGGAAAGAGATCCGAGTACTCCATGAGAAGTTCCACAACTTTCCCAACGGTATCACCATCCCAATAATCCCCAATTCTAGCCATCTTGGGTTGTTCTTTTGTTCCAATGTTGACTTCCCTTAATTTAAGAGGCTTAGTCACATCTACAGCTTGTAGTGGAGGTACAACAACTTCTCGTTCGCGCTCAGACTCTGGGATAGTGATATTTAACGTGTCTTCGTCACACTCCTCCATTGATATATTGTGACAGTTGGCAATATCCTGCATCTGCGCATCCCAAGCTGGTTCCCCACACTCTACACGAGGGCATGATTCATCAAACACTAGAGAATCTATGTCTTGCAGGGCTTCATCTAATTTCTTAGTTCCGTCTATCAACCCGAACGTCCCCACAAAATCTTCTCTCATGGTATCCCAATGGCAGGTGCATTGACGTAGCTCTGCGTCAAAATACCATGTGGTGGGGATTAGTCCAAGGGCATGAATAAATAGGTGGACCCATTTGTCCTAGGTCCTTTGGCACCACACCTCCATCCACACTCACAAGTGCTTGCGTGGGTCCCCGCGGCTGAGGAAAATCTCCATGGGTAGGTGAACTGGGGGTTCCAATCATAGGATCATCATTCTATGACATTCCTCCCAATCCTGGAAAGTACCCTTATGAGTTTCCCACCACCACGCAGGGGTTGCATGCATAGCTAGGTTAAGTGCCCACATTCTCCGTTCCCTTGGGACTTCTGCTTCGAAGGCTCTAAGAAATTCCCTAATACTACCATAATCATCAAAGTAAGGTAGCTCTCTTACCTCTGAGGAGATACATCGGAAGCTTTTTGTGATCTTAAGACATCGAAGCGCAGATACGTCATGCAGCCAGTTCTGCCAATTTTTTATTTCTCTGTCGGAGTCAGAGAGACATTCGCTATCTTTTTCCTAGGAGAGCACACCATCATCCATAGGGTTAATCCAATCCTCGTCCCGGGTAGTCAGTTTTTATATATATCAACGTCGTCTTCTTTGTGCATTGGTTCTATATACCGCTCACCCTCTCCTGGGTCTAGAGGGACTATTACTCGCGTTCCCTCATTCTCAAAAACCATGCTCCTTTTATTCAAGTTGATAATGCCTCCCATGTCTATAGCCTAGTCCAGTCCTAGGAGCACAGGATAAGGGTCCGCATCCTCTACAATTTGAATTACCTCAAAATTCACGTATACCTTAACTCCTGCAATGTCTACCATAATCTTTGATAGCCTTCCTAATGGTATGATCTTCTATTGGTTAGCCATGCGCAGCTGTATAGTAGACCATTCCAACTTGGGTTCTCCCATCCTCTGCCAAGTCTGTTTGGGTAGGACATTTGCATCGGATCCTAAATCCAGGATGACCTGATCCATTTCATAATCGCCAATCTGTGTAGTTAGCCGCATTTCTTGACCAGTGTGTTTCTTATGCCTATAAAGTTTGTGGACATCTTTAACTTCTGTTGGAGGGTCAACCTTTTCTACGCAGCTGTCTATCAATGCTTGAATGTTTTCTACTGCCTTCTGGTTGCGTAGAAATTTCATACTTACTTGTAGGAATGACTTAACCTCTTCGTCTGCTTTCAGATTTTTTGGAGCCTTTGAGGTAGATTCCTCATTTTTGGTAAAGTCTTTTCGAGCTTCTAGGATGGTTTCTTTCTCCTTCTGTAGGTCCAAGCTTTCCTTTTTGACAGCGGCTTTTCGGGTAAGAGGTTCGGCTGCAGATCTTTCCTCAGCTCCTCCAATAGCCATGCCACTACGCGTAATGACATTAATATTGGGCCCTTCATCACGTGGTTTTGCCTTAACCCTTTGTACATTCTACGTTGGTATCTGATGTTTTTCCTGCATCTTTGCTATCAGTATAGGACAATGTTTGATCACATGACCCAACTATCTGCAATATCTGCAAGATTTTCGTGCAGGGTTCGGACAATCCCTTGCGAAGTGTCCTACCTCTCCATAATTATAGCTGATCAATTTCCCTCTTCCCTGACCTGCGCTTCCGCCTCTTCCCCCACACCCTTAAAGGTGGGAAACTTCATGTGTGTGGCCATATCTTCTTCTAGTGGTGGCGGAGGGGTAGTAGAGTTCTTGCTTTTATGTTGATTTGACGATGGTGTAACCGGGGGACTGGTTTCTGAATGCGTAGGTGGCTCTCGTAAGCGAATATAGATGGATCTAACCTCTTCTCAATTGACTCTGTAGTACTTACCACTTCGTGTCCTACTCTCACCCTGATCGGAGATCATTCATTCGGCATGGCTGCACAGAATGCCCTTTTTGCACAATAATATTTTAATTAGTAGCGGCAACATTTGCAAGAACTTACCTCAGAATCCTTTAAATAACCTCCGCTCCACTTCAGAATAGGATAGGAATTGATCGACTATGAATTATGTTACAAATCCTCCTAGCACACTATCCACCCAATGATCTATGGTCCGGGTGATTGTATTATCATCCTTCTCCAATTGTTGAATTGATTCTGGAGTTCATTGCATAACCTGATTGTCTTTCCAATAGGTCTGGAATTCTAATAACCTTACTAGCCACTCCTATAGCTCGTGCGCGAAAGTTAGAAATAAAATTTTATATACTTCTGTGAAATATACTTGTTCTTCCACCTTTCAGCATTTAGCTTTGTGCTGTGATTCTCTTTTATGGAAAATTCCTGAATCTGTTTTTCGAACTAATCTTCGAGTTCCCGTTTCTCAGGCCACCAATGACCTTGTGGCATTACCCAATCTCTCTCTCAAAATGCTCCTAGTCCTGGAAACAGAACCATTTGTTGGCTTGAGGGGTCCTAACCCAGGTTCGGATTTAAGGTTTGCCAACAAACCCCTATACTATTGGCCCTTTCAGCAATGACCTAATTTTTTAGGCCAAGGTCTCACCCGAAGTAGTATTGGTGGGTGCTAGAACCAGGTTTCCGCACCCTGGGAGAAAGAGGGTAATTGAGGCAGCTTTTTCAAGATCTATAAGGTTCGTGCAAAAGAAGTCTTATTGCAGAGCCTTTAACTGTACATAAAGTGAAGCTTATAAACCCACAAGTAGTATGTAAACATAAACAAAGAAACTATTATTAAGCAAATCTCAGCAACACCCTCGCATCCACGTGTGCATCAGTAATTATCATAAAAAAATTCCCGTAATAACACAAACACATATATTTCAGATAACACGAAGATACTTCAACAGTAAACGCAACTAGTTCTGATAACACAGAGATACTTCAACAGATTCCACATTCATTAACATCCAAAACCTAGTTACAAACCTAAGTCACAACCTGCACACATAGCCAGCAGGGTCCACACACAGCAGGACTAAGGATCTCCGCACACACATCCAACAGGAGTCCTTACCCAATACCACCCAAAATAGATCTCAATAGTTCGCACTTAGCATCAATCGTACTTAGTTCCCCTTTTAGACCCGAACTATCGATCTATTTATATCATCATAGCCTGCGTTATCCTGTGGTCTGCAAACCGTGGTTTACGGACTCTATGTCTACCCTTTGACCCGTTACAATACATTAGGGGCTTTGAGCTGCCCAAAAGCCCCTGCACTAGACTAATTACTACAAAATTTATATAAAAAACGTAGCTAGGGGACCCCGTTCCAACAACATTGTTCTAGTTTATCGATGTAAATACCAATGGTTGTCTAGAAGAAACTACCATGGGTGAGCTTTTTAGATTTAATAATCATAACTTTAGGCTTTTCGATATTAACTGTCATACACATCTTCGAGTAGTAGACATGAAGAGTCTTAAGTTTCTTGTCTAGGTCATCATGGATTTTTACAAGAAGAACGATAATTTTAGCATAAAGGAGAAGAGTAATGATTATACCAGCGAGTTGCCCCTGAAACTGGTAGTTTCCACACACTCTTCTAGATTATCGATGTAAATACCAATGGTTGTCATAGACAAAATTTCCATGGGTGAGATTTTTGGATTTAATGATCATGGCTTTAATCTTGTCAGTATTAACTGTCATACCCATCTTTGAGCAGTAGACATGAAAAGTCTTAAGTTGCTTTTCTAGGTCATCATGGATTTTTGAAAGAAGAACGATATTATCAGCATAAAGGAGAAGTTCTTAAACTCCTGTGGTTGTTGTTATTTTCAGAAACCGGATTATCCACAGTATCATAAAACAATTGTCGACGTTTCGAATCCCAACGGGGATCCATCTTCAGGACGATAAAGGAGAAGATTAATTATTATACCAGTGAGCTTGGTGCCCTTGAAACCCACAGTTTCTAGACACTCTTCTAGATTATCTATGTAAATACCAAAGGTTGTCATAGACGAAACTACCATGGGTGAGATTTTGGATTTAATGATCATGACTTTAGTCTTGTCGGTACTAACTATCATACCCATCTTTGAGAAGTAGACATGGAGAGTCTTAAGTTTCTTGTCCAGGTCATCATCATTTTTTGCAAAAATAATGGTCATTAGAATAAAGGAGAAGGGTAACGATTATACCAGCGAGCTCAGTGCCCTTGCAACCCACAGTTTCCAAACACTCTTCTAGCTTATAGATGTAAATACCAATGATTGTCATAGACAAAACTACCATGGGTGAGATTTTTGGATTTAATGATTATGACTTTAGTCTTGTTGTTATTAACCATCATACCCACCTTTGAGCAGTAGACTTGAAGAGTCTTAAGTTAATTGTCGAGTTCATCATGGCTTTTTGCAAGAAGAAAGATATCATCAACATAAAGGAGAAGGGTAATGATTATACCAGCGAGATCAGTGCCCTTGCAACCCATAGTTTTGAGGCACTCTTATAGCTTATAGATGTAGATAAAAATGGTTTTCATAGACAAAACTACCATGGGTGAGAATTTTGGATTTAATGATTACGAATTTAGTCTTGTCGGTTTTAATTGTCATACCCATCTTTGAGCAGTAGACATGAAGGTTCTTAAGTTTCTTGTCTAGGTCATCATGGATTTTTGCAAGAAGAACGCCATCATCAGCATAAAGAAGAAGAGTAATGATTATACCAGCAAGCTCAGTTCCCTTGCAACCTGCAGTTTCCAGACACTCTTCTTGCTTATCGATGTAAATACCAAAAAGGCTAGGGGATAGGTTACACCCTTGCTTAACCCTGATATTTCATTTAATATGTTTAGACCACCCTTCGTTGGACTTAAGCTTAACACTAAGAAGAAAATGAACATTGCTAGGATAAGAACTAATTCTCATGAGCTTTGGAGTGAGATTGGGCGATAGTCTACTCCCAAGACTCCCTCGAACAATAAAATATGCCAAATTTGTGATACCAAGAAGGTGGAAGATAAAAGGCACTTCCTTCTAGACTTCCCAACCCTTGCCCACATCCACTCCCAATTCCCTATCATCAACCACACCTCCAATCTTCTTGACTTATTAAGTCATCCCAACTATAGTGATCTTAGAGCGCTTCTTTCTCTTCTCCTCGATCACAGAAACATGATTTTGAAGAATGACAAATATACTATTTTCTTCAGGTCCGTTAGACCACATTGGTCTTAATAGACATTAATCATCATCATCATCATCGTTAATATTATTATTTAATTAAATGTTTTAATTATTATTATTATTATTATTATTTAATTATCTACTAATATATTAATTAATTATATTTAAGGATTATAATAATAAAAAAGTAATTTTACTTTAAAAAATTTAATAATAATAATTTTTTTATTGTAATAATTTTTTTTAATATTATTTTTATTGTTATATATTTAGTAATGACATATGTGATATATACAAATGAATTTTTTAATCATATATCAATCACATTTAATTAATTAAATACAGTTATGTTAGTATATAAATAGTTTTTGAAATGAATAACTTAACCATCCACATCTTAGAATAACAAAAAACAATTGTTATAACAATATATATCACACATATGAAGTGACATGCATAATCTAATAATTTATTTCTTCTATTTTAAATACTCAATATTATTTGAAATTAACTCATAATTTATTTCTTCTATTTTAAATAATCAATATTATTTGAAATTGACTTAGAATTCTAAGATATATAATTTCCAAAATCAAAATATTTTAATTATTTTTAGAATTCATTCAAAAATATACCTAAAAATAAAACATAAAAGAATTAAAGGACATAGTAAATAATAATATATAACACCTTTTATTAAAAAAACAAACATGATATATAATATTAAAAATTATAAATATTTCTGTTATTTATTTAAATCAAGTTCCTTTTATAACCAACGAATCAAATAATCTTCATATAAAGAGATGTTCATTTTGGATTTGCCAACACAAGGACACTTCAGTGCCCCTTTGCAAAAATGGGTGCCTAGAGCCCCACTTCAATCCTAAACCAATAAAGAATACTTTCTATGAATAATGGAAATTTCGAGATAAACCACAAATATATATAAACTAGCATTTGCATCGAGAGGTGCAAATTAAACGCTTGAATTGGGGAATGTGGAAAATAATAATAAAGTGAAATATATGGAAATTTTAATATATATATATATATATATATATATATATATATATATGTGTGTGTGTGTGTGTGTGTGTGTGTGTGTGTGTGTGTGTGTGTGTGTGTGTGTGTGTGTGTGTGTGTGTGTGTGTGTGTGTGTGTAATAAGAGATTAAATTGAAAAGGAAAGTTACACTAACATAATTGTCATAGAATTTATTTGAAAAACATTTATTATAAAATCAAATTCTTCAAACCTTATAATTTATCAAAAATATATTCACAATTTTGTATTAAATTCCTCAATGCATATCAATTGAGTTTTTTCTTGTATGTGGGGTGATGTTTGTTCGAAATGCTTTTGAGTGCACCCAAATTGTAGCTACTTCCTATATTTTTATGTTTTTTATTTTGAGTTTAATGGAAGAAATAAAATAAGAATAACCAATCAAAAGAAGCAACAATCTGTTCATTAAATTTTAGAACAAATGACCATCACTCTGTTGTCACTCTGTTGTGTATATCCATACCAATGCCCTATTGAAGAAAATGGTTGCTTGTTTGAGGGCACTTGGACGAAATGAATATATTATCAAGGGCAAGAGGTCCAATTTTTTACTATCCAGATAATTTTTAATGCCAAATCCCCTTCAGTTTTCAGGTTCCATCGACATAATTGTGAATAATCACTAAGGAATCCAGAACAAGGGAAAGCTCCACTTCAGTCCCCTCTGAATCCAACAGTTTTTGTAGTATTGATGCTCCAATATCCATCTCTTCAAAGTTATACAAGTTGATAACCAACTTTTGGGTATTACAACTATCTTCTTGCTAGCAGCAAATAAGTGTAAGAACATCGGAATTTCTTTCCGCTGAAAGAAATTTGACCAATAGTACCAGAGGCATGATTTAGCACAGAAATAAGTGGCTATTTATCGGATGAAGGAACGAGCACATAGTACACACTGGTTTCACTATATTGAAATAACAGTGGCCAAGTTTTTTCGCAATAAGTAAAATTGCATTGTTTGAATAATTGTGAGTGGAACCATCCTACCTGGACCACTCATTGTCCCTAGGGCAGAAAACCCTATAAGTACATGCCACATCGACTTGAGCCAATGGTCTATATTATAGTTTTTCCTTCAGATCATTCACCTCCTTGATTAGTTGTCTTCTCACTTGCCAAATGGTTAGTTGTGTCGCAAGTAAGTTGTGTTTGGTGCCTTTTTCTTCTCTTTCTCAGACTTGAGAAATCAATAGTGAAGATCCTAGTTCCTACTTGTTCATTGCACTATAAGTATAACTTAACCCTACTCACTAATCACATGACGAATGAATAATTGTGGGAGAATTTGGTACGTTGGATTTTTTAGCCTTTATAGACTGTAATAAATTACTCTCCTTGCTTCGGAACTAACCATTTCGGAGTTCTTATTCAGCCTACAACAAACCACCTATGGCACTCGTTCCATCAGGTGTCACTCGCCTAGCCTTTAGTCTTGCTTGATGTAGCATTAAATCTTCCAAAATGGAAAGTGTAGTTGGTCTATCTCTCCATGGCAAGGCAGGTTCAACTCTTTCGATCTCTTGATTGTTTTTTCTAAGCCCTTCTTCCTAAATTTTTCTCTGCAAATACCCACCATCCTCATGGGCAGAGAAAAGATGTTGGGAGTGAGAGGAAGAAGCTGGTCGTTTTTGTTTTTGGTGGTGGTTTGAATTTCAAGGCTCTACCCCGAGCTACTCTCATAAACAATATCCTTGGCGATGACCAACATTCAGAAAAGGAGGTAGTCTCACCTTTGAATTTGTAGCCATAGAAAATTCATCAAAATATTTTCAGAACAAATGAACCAAGCCATAGCTACTTCTTCTTAGGCTCAGGAAGAATTTATGATGGCGCCGAGGTTGCGGGAGATGCTGGAGAACCAATTATCTTTCCTGAATAATAACGATTTTAAGGATTCTCTAGAGGAGTCTGAATAATAACAATTTTAAGGATGCTCCAGAGGAGTTTGATGAAACAATAGCCAAGAATATTAGTAGACTCAAGGAATATAGAGGCTCATAGTGGTAATGCCTAACAGTGAGTGTCCTCAAGTGTGGTAAAGGAAAAGTTTGGCTCATTCTTCAGAGATATGGTGGCTATGAAACCCAAAAAATTGAACTCGGTGTTAGAACATACCTTGTAGTGGTGTTTATTAAAAAAATATGAACTGCTGGGTGGTACTCAAAAGGTGGAGAGGGTAGGGGTTGCAGTGCTCGTGAGTTCTGAACGAAGAGCATTTGATGTTGATGGTGGAATTGCAATGCTCGAGTGAGTAGATTCTTGTGATGGCAAAATCCTTGCTAATGACCAACAACAAAGAGAGGGAAAGCAACGAAGATGCCATTGAGAAACAACCCATCCCATCCCCAACCATAAATGTGAGTGCCTATCTGGTTGCATATTCCAATCTTGTGTTTTCATTACAGCCTTTACAGACTATGCACGACTTCCGAGCTCATCATTTCCTATCTAGCCTCAGTTTCGGTGGTGATGGATAGAGGAAACTCGTCTGGTTGGTCTCCACTGACGTGTTGGAGGAGGAACACTTCGATGTCGAAGAAACTGTGGTGCAAGTGAAATGAATCCACCGCGAAGAAACAACTACGCCCTTCTCCCCACAAGTGAAAGGCATCCATCCCGAAGAAACAACGACGCCCTTCTCAGCAGACCTATCACACCGTCTACATGACCTCTCTTGCCTTTCCACGTGTCAACGTTTCTCTCAGTGGAAAATGGAAAATGCAGTGTGAGGATGAAGCAGGCGGTTACACTTGTCAATATTTTATTCGACAGAAGGGCAATGAGAAATCGTTTTGACTAGGTGGGGTGAGTAGTGTTTTCTCACTGCATTCCAGCAAAGATAACGCCTCTGCGTAAACATGGACAACAAATTAATTGTGAATGTGACCAACATTCTAGTATTTTTTTTATGTTGCACCATGTCCACACTCGATTCAAACAATTTAAAGCATATTCTATTATTCAGTGTCAGTTTCCCGCCCTTCTTCCACTGTCTATTAATCATCGCCTTTGCGTGTAGTTTGGTCAAAGTCAACACAATCATCACTTCCCTGTTGACTTTGCAATCTAAGGTATGTGGATTGCTCTTAAATTATCATTGAAATTCATTTGTTTTGCTGCAAAATACACTTGCGTGTTTATAATATTTTATAGCGTCTCTTGGATCGTGTGTGGAAAAATGAGGTATTCCCTCTTCATGTTGCTCCTCTTTACCTCTATTCCTTCTGTAGCTAGCGATTCTTATCCATCTTATAAAGATTGCGCTCCTTCCACTTGTGGAAATTCCATCATCCAATATCCTTTCGGAATATGTGGTATTTTCAATGCCTACTGTGATGAAGATCATCAGATTATGCTAGTCAGCTTAGATCGCTCTTGGGAAGGGAGAGTACTTGGAGATATCACAAAATCTTCTTACTCTACTCGAACCCTTCAAATCACCACATCTGAATTTTACTATAGTGATTACAATTGGTTATTAGACACTGAATTATTCTATATTTTTTATGCATACATAATAGGAAAATTTTTTAATTGTACAGAACAACCAGCAAACATGCTTGGCAATGGCACCCTCCTAGATCACATGAAGAGTTTCAATTGCACAGCAAGCAACACGTACCGTTTCTTTTACCCTGACACAAGCAGTTTTCAAATTCTAAGTTGTGATAACTATCTATAGTCTTTCCAACAAAAAGAAAGCTACAATATTAGGGTCGATAAGGGTTTCGAACAACTCCAACGAAGAGGATTCCAAATTAAATGGTGTAAAACTGACTATTTTTGTGATTCTTGTAAAGCCAGTGGGGGAAGATGTTACGTCAATTATGACGCATATTGCATTTGTCCCGATGATGATGTCCACTTTCGTGCTTGCAATGATGGTGAGAATATTTTGTGTTTCACTATATCCATCTATATATCTATGCTACTTTACCTATGTTAACTATCTACATTACATATGTTATCTCACTCAGCACTTTCTGTTTTGTTTTGGTGAAGGATCTGCACTACACTACGGAAAGGGTTTCTCTGTAAAAGCCTTGGCTAGTAAATTGCTAGTCTTTAGAATCGATCCATTCTTTATGCTTCCTTATTTTCTATATTCTAATTACCATTTCACCTTTATTTCCAGCTATATTTATTGCAGTATGTGTTGTGTTTAGCATAGTAGTGCTTTGTTGCATAATGGTTCATCGTGGAAGTTGGTGTTCTTAGAGGACATCCCATGAGAAGTAATAGAGCATTCGAGCTTTTATGGAGCCTATTGATTCTAGTCCTTTGTTGGTTGAAAGTTTCTTAAATTATTATTCCTCGCAAGCCTCCACAAGGTATTATTATAGTCACATTATAACTTACACAAACAATTTGGAACACAAACTTGGAAAAGGATGCTTTGGAACCATCTATAAAGGAAAACTTCTGAGTGGATGTCTAATAGTTGTGAAGGTTCTAGATGAGTCAAAGTAGAGTGAACAACAATTCATTGCAAAAGTGGCTACAATAAGGATGACCTATCACATTAACCTAGTGCGACTATTGGGTTATTGTTCCCATGGATGCAAAAGAGATTTGGTGTATGAATACATGGTCAATGGTTCTTTGGAAAAGTATATCCATGGAGACCACAAGGACGATTTGGATTGGAAATGTTGGAAATTAATTCCAACTGCAAACCTGAGCAGTAGGACAATAAGCTTTAATTTTGATTTGAAACAGAAGGATGAAAGCGGAAATGATTTCTTTTTTTGGTTTGCACTAAACCGTGCATTAAAATTCTGGGTTTAAATCCCTGCATCAGCAACCTGGTTGTATTCCTCTCCCGATCCACCAAATCATGGTCTGCACCACGTTACCTCCCATCTTAACTCCATTCACCTAATCGCATTTAAAAGAAGCGATATGACAAATTTTGAATTTTGGTTTAATGTTTTATGTCATATAGTTTTATAACATGACCGTGATAGTTTTATTTAATAAAGTTTTTTTTTAAACTTAGATTTTATTTCATATATATTGTAAACAGATATTTTTACAACATATACATATGGACAACAAAATCTTTGTGTGTGTAGCAGAAAATGAAAAAGACAGTAAAGTGAAGTTGTGCGTGTAACAGCAAATGAAGTTGTGTGTGTAGCAGAAAATGAAAAAAACAACAAAGGGAAGTTGTGTGTGTTACAACAAATGAACCTGTGTGTGTAGCAGCAAATGAAAAAGACAACAAAGGGAAGTTGTGTGTGTAACAACAAATGACGTTGTGTGTGTAGCAGCAAATGAAAAAGACAGCAAAGGGAAGTTGTGTGTGTAACAGCAAATAATGTTGTGTGTGTGTAACATCAAAGGAAGCTGTGTGTGTGTGTAACAAAAAATGACACTGTGTGTGTGTGTAACAGCCCAGTGAAGAATTTTTTTGTAAATCTAGAACAACAGTTATGATGCTTTGTAACAGCATGAAATTTTGAATGATAAACAGTGAATTTGATTCCCACGGTGTGTGTGATTTTTGCAGAGTATTTTTTTTATTGTTCTCTCTATTTTGGAAGAGGAATTTTTGTTTTCTTTGTATTGTTAAGGAGTTATCAAAAATTACAACATGGTATCAGAGCTAGTCCAGGCTCTCAGCAGTTGTTGAAGAAGCTGTAGGAAAGGAAGAAGAAGTTTGTTGAAGTTTTCTCTAGCAGAGTGAAGGTTCAACAAGTCAGGTATATATCAAAAATAGAGTTTCTTGTTTTCTTTAAGATTACAGTCCAGAGAGCTGTAAAAAGGAAGTATTCTAGAGACAGAGGTTATCTCTCCAAGTGGGAGAAAGTTTTTTTAATAAACATAGTCAAGTTTTAGCATATTTCTACAAGGCTAGCAATGGAAGGAGCTAGCACAAGCACAAGTATGGGAAATACTCAACTCCAACAGTTCAATGGGAAGAACTATGACTATTGGGCAATCACAATGAGAGCCCTGTTTGCCTCTCAAGATTTATGGGAGCTAGATGAAGACAAATTTGAAGAACCAACAGATGAACAAGAATTTAATGCTTTGACACAAGCAGAGAAGGATTTGCTAAAGAGTAATAGGAAGAAGGACTCAAAAATCCTCTTCTATCTCTATCAGGCAGTGCATGAAATCATATTTCTAAGAATTGCAACAACAAAGAAGTCCAAGGATGCATTCGATACCCTCTAGACAGCCTATCAAGGAATGGAGAAGGTAAATACAACAAAGCTTCAATTAATGAGAAGAGATTTTGAAGTCATTTGCATGAAAGCATCTGATACAATAGACTTATTCTTCACATTGTTGATTGGGTTGGTTACCCAAATGAGATCTCATGGAGAGACAATAGAAGAAAGAAGAATAGTGGAGAAAGTATTGAGGAGCTTACCCTCAAGATTTGATGCGATAGTAACAACCATTGAAGAGACAAAGGACCTCTCAATGTTTACTGTTGATGAGCTTCATGCATCATTGACGACACATGAACAAAGATTGAGCAGAACAACAAACTCATCTTTGGATCATGCCTTCAAGACCCAAATTTCCTTTGGAAGAGGAAGAGGTCAAGGCAGATCAAAATACAGAGGAAAAGGTAGAGGTAGAAGCCAGAACAGAGGAGGAAGAAACAACCATGCAAATACAAGTGGAATGGGCAGCAATGAAAGTCAGAATCAAAGCCAAGGCAACAGCCAACAAGGTGGAAAAAATCAAGCACATGGACAAAGGTATGATAAATCCCAATTCCATTGTCATTACTGTAAAAATTATGGGCATTATGACAATGAATGTAGGAATAAAAATAGTGACATGGGTAATAGACCCAGTGCTAATTTTACTAAAGAGACTCTGAGTCAAGAGAATTTGTTTTTAGCATGTAATATTGCTGAAGAGAAAAATGAAGATATATGGTTTCTAGATTCAGGATGTAGCAACCATATGACTGGAAACATTTATATGTTTTCCAGGTTCGATGAAAATGTGAAGTCTCAAGTAAAATTGGGGACAGACAGTAAATTCTTTGTCATGGGAAAAGGCAGAGTAAATGTTTTGACAAGGAAAGGAGAAAAGAAATCCATATCAGATGTATACTATGTGCCTGGTATGAAGTGTAACCTTTTGAGAATTGGACAGCTCATTCAGAAAGGCTACAATGTATTCTTTGAAGATGATGTATGCACCACCATGGATAAACCACCAAGCAAGCAATGCATTGCACAAGTGAAGATGACAAGAAATAGAATGTTTCCTCTCAAGATGAGAGAAGATTTGAAGAAAGGAGCTACAATGGCAGCAGTGACATAAGAGACTTACCAAAGAGAAGTAAAGGATGAAAACTGGTTATGGCACCTGACATTTGGAAATCTCAACTTTGGAGGTCTGAATTTATTACATAGAAAAGGAATGGTGAAGGGATTACCGTTGATTGAAAATCCAGAAAGCCTATGTGAAGGCTGCATCTTCGGAAAACAACACAGAGAAAGCTTTCCATCAGGAAAGAGGATAAGGGCCTAAAGCACCCTTAGAAATAGTCCATTCAGATTTTTGTTGACCAATGCAAACACCATCATTATCAGACAAACACTATATGCTAACCTTTATTGATGATTACACAAGAAAAACATGGGTATATTTTTTGAAGATGAAGAGTGAAGTGTTTGAGAAGTTCTGCCACTTTAAAGCTCTTGTTGAGAATCAAAGTAGGAAACACATAAAAGTTCTCTGAAGTGATAGAGGAGGGGAATATATCTCCAAATAATTTTTGCGTTTTTGTAGAGAAAATGGAATTCATAAACAATTTACAACAAGGTATACACCTCAGCAAAATGGAGTTGCTAAAAGGAAAAACAAAACCATCATGGATATGGTAAGAAGCATGTTGAAGGAAAAACATTTGCCAAATGAAAATTGGGCTGAAGTTGTACACTATGCAGCATATGTGCTGAATAGATGCCCAACAAAGAGTGTAATGAACAGAGTTCCTAAAGAAGCATGGAGTGGCATAAAATAGTTTGTCACCCACATGAGAGTTTTTGGTTGTGTAGCTTATGCACATATCCCAGATCAGCTAAGAAAGAAGTTGGACAGTAAGGGGGAGAAGTGCATATTTGTTGGATACAGTGAAGAATCCAAAGCATACAGATTGTATAACCCATCCACCAAGAAGTTTATGATAATCAGAGATGTGTAGTTTATTGAGGAAGAAGCTTGGGATGGAAGCATTGAGAAAACAATGAATGTAAAAACATGTTTGTCTCATGATGAAGATGAGGAAGAAATGGCTGAAAGACATCCCTCATTAGCAGCACCACCTCCACCAACACAAGGACAACAAGGGACACCACAAGCAGGTATGAGAACACTCTTGAGAAGTGATAACAGTGCTTATCCAAGCACATCACAAGGAGAAGATTTGAGTGCTTCTACAAGCACAAGTTCAGGAAGTGAAAGAAGAACCAGATTCAGAAGTCTGAATGAAGTCTATGAGCAAGAAGAAAATAATGAATGTATGAACTCTTTATTTGCATTATATTTCCATATAGAAGATCCTATTCATTTCAAAGAAGCAGTAAAAGATAAGAAATGGATAGATGCTATGGATAAATAAATTAATGCAATAGAAAAAAACAATACATGGGAATTAGTTGATCTCCCAAAAGGAAAATAAGTAATTGGAGTAAAATGGGTTTATAAAACCAAAAGCAATGTTGAAGGTAAGATTGAAAGGCACAAGGCTAGACTTGTTGCCAAAGGCTACAAGTAGCAACAAGGAAAATACTAAGGAAAATTTTGCACCAATTGCAAGAATGGAAACAGTAAGAGAAGTGTTGTCGATAGCAGCATAACATGAGTGGAAAGTTTACCAAATGGATGTGAAATCAACATTCATAAATGGAGTATTGATGGAAGAGGTATATGTTGAAAAACATCTGGGCTATGAGAAAGAAGGCCAAAAGCACAAGGTATGCAAATTGAAGAAAGCTCTATATGGGCTAAAACAAGCACCAAGAGCATGGTACAGTAGGATAAATGCCTATCTACTAGAAAATGGGTTTGAGAAATGTGAAGGAGAACCCACATTATACATCAAATAAAAAGATGGTAATATGCTCATTGTTGTTTTATATGTTGATGATGTGATCTTTACAAACCTTATTGAAAATTTTAAAACAGTCATGAAAGAAGAATTTGAGATGACTGATATGGGATTGTTGAAATACTTCTTAGGAATACAAGTAGAGAAAAATGAAAATAAAATTTTTATTTCTCAAGCAAAGTATGTGAAAGAATTTTTGGAAATATTTAACATGCAGGATTGCAAGGCATAAATTAATCCTACAGTGATGGGATTGAAGCTAAGCAAAGAAGACAACAACAAGGATTTTGATCCAAGTTTATATAAGAGCATAGTTGGTAGCCTTATGTATTTGACTGCAACTAGGCCTAATATTATGCATGTTGTAAGTTTAATTTCCAGATTTATGGAAAAGAAAAAGAAGGCACATTGGCAAGTAGCAAAAAGAATTGTGAGGTATGTAAAAGGAACAAAGAGGTATGGTATTTTGTACAACTCTTCAGAAAATTTTGAATTAATTGGATATACTGACAGTGATTGGGCTGGAAGTATAGATGACAGGAAAGGCACCTCTGGATATGTTTTTCATATGGGATCAGGAGCCATTTCAGGGGCTTCTAAGAAATGGCCAATTGTGGCTTTATCGACAGCAGAGGCAGAGTATGTGGCAACTACAACAACAACATCTCAAGCAATATGGATGAGAAGAATGTTGAGAAGTTTGTGTCATGAACAGGTAAAAGGCACAATAGTGTATTGTGATAATAGCTCAGCTATAGCTTTATCCAATAATTCGGTGTTTCATACACACCAAACACATTGATGCAAAGTATCACTACATCATAGAATTAGTGAACAATGGAGAAATTGTTCTGAAGCATTGCAGAATAGAAGAGCAGTTTGTTGATATCTTAACAAAACCATTGGGGCAGAAAAGTTTTAATTATCTTAGAAAATGTCTCGGAATGCAAGATAGCAGCAGTTGTAATTAAGGGGGAGTGTTGGAAATTAATTCCAACGACAAACCTAAGCAGCAGGATAGCAAGCTTTAATTTTGATTTGAAACTGAAGGACGGAAGCAACAATGATTTCTTGTTTTGGTTTGGACTCAACTGTGCATTAAAATTATGGGTTTAAATCCCTGCATCAGCAACCTGGTCGTAGTCCTCTCCCAATCCACAAAATCGTGTTCTGCACCACGTTACCTCCCGCCTTAACATCATTCACCTAACTGCATTTAAAAGTAGCGATATGACAAAGTTTGAATTTTGGTTTAATGTTTTATGTCATATAGTTTTATAATATGCCCACGATAGTTTTATTTAATAATTTTTTTTTTTTTAACTTAGATTTTATTTCATATATATTGTAAACATATATGTTTACAACATATACATATATACAACAAATTCTCTGTGTGTGTAGCAGCAAATGAAAAAGACAACAAATGGAAGTTGTGTGTGTAATAGCAAATGAAGTTGTGTGCGTAGCAGCAAATGAAAAAAACAGCAAAGGGAAGCTATGTGTGTAACAAAAAATGAAGCTATGTGTGTAGCAGTAAATGAAAAATACAAAAAAGGGAATTTGGGTGTGTAACAACAAATGATGTTGTGTGTAGCAGCAAATGAAAAAGACAGCAAAGGGAAGCTGTGTGTAACAGCAAATAATGTTGTGTGTGTGTAACAACAAAGAAAGTTGTGTGTGTTTGTAACAACAAATGGCACTGTGTGTGTAACAACCTAGTGAAGAAATTTTTTGTAAATAAAAAACAATAGTTTTGATGCTTTGTAACAGCAGGAAATTTTGAATGATAAACAGTGAATTTTCTTCCCACTATGTGTGTGATTTTTGCAGAGTATTTTTTTTTATTGTTCTCTCTATCTTGGAAGAGGATTTTTTGTTTCCTCTGTATTGTTAAGGAGTTATTAGAAATTCCAACAGGAAACAGTTGTTTTCAATTGCATATGGTATAGCTCGCGGCATTGCATACCTCCATGAAGACTACAGAAATCACATCCTGCATTGTGATATAAAGCCCCACAATGTTCTCCTTGTTGCTAATTTTTTGCCCAAAGTTGCAGATTTTGGTCTTGCAAAAATATCAAACAGAGAGGAAAGTCACGTCTCTGTGGCTAATAGAGGAACACTAGGCTATGCTGCTCCAGAGATGTGGTCAAGGCTATATGGAGTTGTCACCGATAAATCTGATGTGTATAGCTATGGTATATTACTTATGGAGATGGTAGGTGGAAGGAAGAACATCGATTATGAGTATCTAGAAAGTAGCTCAAGTAAATTCTTCTATGCAGAGTAGGTTTTTAAACAAGTGGAAAAGGGAGAGTTTGAAAATCTTAGAAAGGAAGACATGTCAGAGGAAGACGGAGAAATCACCAAAAGGTTAAGTTTAGTTGGGCTGTGGTGCATCCAATTCAAGGCATATCTTCGTCCCTCAATGAGAAAAGTTGTTTAAATGCTAGAAGGAGATTTGGCTAGTCTACCCTCATCAATCTTCCATTTTCTAGGTGAGTCATTATCCTTAGATGGTGTTTAATAAAGATTGTTTATTTTCTTATTGATTGGAGTGAATTTTTTTTTGGGCTATGTTCTATTGAGCTTTTAACCTTAACCATAGTGGAAAAAATTAGAAAAAAACAAATTAGAAATTAGAAAAAAAAAAAAAATAATAATTTTTTATTTAGTCTATCTCACTATAATAAAATATTAAAAAGAGAAAAAATCATTTTAAACATTAACCTAAACCAAAGAAATTTTTTTGTTATAATGATAAGACAAACTCATACATCACAATTTCAAAATAAAAATAATAATAATAATGGACATAAAATAAACTATAAATACAACCCTTTAAGGCATGTTGGAAGAAACTAACACTTCATTGCACCGAGAGGCACATCTACAACCCAGTTTGACCCCGATGTTAGGTATGTCACGTCCTCATACAAAATGTCGGCTTAAGTTTTAAGTAAAAAATAAAAATTAAGTGTCAGCTTAACAAATAAATTTTAACAATCATATAAATAAACCAAAAAAAAATTTAAAACAACTTAGCTCTGCAATTATTTGATCGACAAGGTGAGGTGAAAAAAATTTAAAACAACTTAGCTCTGCAATTATTTGATCGACAGAGAGGTGATTCGCATTTGGTTCATGGATCTAATTCCAAGCTTCAAGCATTTCTACGGCGTGGTTCGAACTGGAGGCTCCCGAGCTGGAGTTCTCTCA
This sequence comes from Pinus albicaulis, assembly GCA_034641835.2. Taxonomy (NCBI): domain Eukaryota; kingdom Viridiplantae; phylum Streptophyta; class Pinopsida; order Pinales; family Pinaceae; genus Pinus; species Pinus albicaulis. The sequence goes on along the minus strand of CM076575.1, from coordinate 431,726,966 downwards.
GGTAATGTCAGAATACTTCAGTACTCATCTCTATTCCTTTATTCTTTTTGTGTTTTGTTGTCCTTTACCATATCTGTCTTGTATTTGTGATGTGCTGTTTCACCGAATCAACATTTATGTATAAAAATTGAAATTAAATTCTTAAGAGGCATAGATGTAGGGTGGAAATTGTTAAAAGACAAAGAAATCAAGTGTTTCTGCACCTAAATGTTCTTTATTCGCATTTTGAGCTGCAGTTTAACTTACTGACATTGATGTGTAATAAATTTTAAATCATATTTAATTATTTTTAAATAAAAATATAAACGGTAGAAATTGTGAAAAAAACAAAGAAATTTGACTCTCACTGTACTTCTAATCTAATATATCTTATTGGCATGTGTGCTTTGCTGCCTCAACTCCCTAGCCATTAAAAAAAATGAAATATTAAAATTTCAATGGAAAATAGATTAACAGTGAAAATTGTGAAAAAAACAAACAATATTGGGTCTTTATGTCCTTTAACATCTCTTATTTGCTTTTGCTCTCTGCTGTTTCATTTCACTTAGGTCGACATTAATTTATAAAACTGAAATTATTTTTTCGATAGAAAATAAATGGTGGGAATTCTAAAAAGAAAAGAAATTCGAGTATTAATTAGCTTATTCAACCAGAGCACTTGCGATTCTTTCTAAATGAAAATAAATGTTAATTTAGTGACTGTGTTATTCTGCGGGCTCTCAGGGAATTCTAATAGATAAGCCAACATTTGAGTAAGCATCGTAATTTAATCAATCTCAATATAAAATTGGAAGCATTGCATTCGAGTAAGAAAAAGTTAAAAACCCTGGCTGTAGCCATTCTTAGAATAGGGAGAAACATCATAAACGTTTGGCAACCTTAAATTTATTTGGCATTAAATTTAAACCTGATATAGGAGTCAAAGTCTGTACTGATGTTAGTGCCTTTTTGCGGCGAGTACAAATTAAATGAATTATTATCAGAGTCTATCACAGGAGGGGCCACTTCATACAGGTCTGAATTAAATTAAATTTCCATAGTAAGTCTAATTTATTTTTTGGGAAATACTTCTCATAGAATCCCTTTGGCTAACTTGCTGGGCTATTTGGGTGTTATGTATGCCATCAAAGTAGTCAATGGGCACTTGCACCTGGTCTCATCAGGGCCCACTTTGGAGTTTCGAACCTAGATCTGTGTTGATATCCCAGGAATATCTCCCACAACATGCCCCTTTCACCTAAATCTAGCAATCCAGAATTGTAACCGCCTCCTCACAGAACTATCTGCCTCTCTGCAAATCACCACAAACCATAGTGGTTTTAATTGTAAATTTACAATATTGCAGATGTACTGCAATTGCCTTATAGACATAGAAAGAGTATTAAATATTGTAAATTGTGTTTAGGGTTTTATAAATATTGTTGTGCACGTGCAATATTGTAAATTGTGTTTGATGAGATTTAATGTCCAAATCTCATCAAACACAATTTACAATATTTCATGTGTACAACAATTGCCTTATAGACATAGAAAGAGTATTAAATATTTTGTAGTTAGATATTTGATATTTTGTAGCTAGATATTAAATATATATATATATATATGGTTAATTGATGTGTTTGGTTTTTTTGTACAAGAATATAATATCATGGGTACTAGTAATGGGGAAACTAATAATAACAATATTGAAGAAATGAGAAGTGTAAAGAGAGAAAGAGTTAAAAGACAAGGATCAAATATTATGAAACAAGTAATTGAAATCCAAAGAGAGCAGAAGAGGGTAGAAAAAAATGAGCATCGAAGATTGTAAAGACAAAAAATGACTGATCATCAAAGGGAAGAACAACGAAAGAATAAAACTGAAAGAAAAATGCAGCAACGAGAAAGGCAGAATGAGGATGAAAGGGAAGCAGAATGAATAAATAATTCTCAAATAAAAAAAATGAAATTTGAAGAAATGCATGAGGATGAAAAAGAAGGACATAGAAGAAAACAAAGACAACAATATGTAAGATCACATAGAAAAAGACAAATCGAAGGTCTTAGTGATCTAGGGCCAAAAATTGAGGCTCATTCTCCTATAGGTATGAATCTAAAAAATCATCAACCAATGGAGCAATGTGACGATGAATGTGAAATGATTTCGAATGTACCAGCGGAAGATGAAGTTATTGCACATAACAGATTTCATGAAAGAATTGATAAATTAGGTCATCCTCAAATGTGCCATGTGTGTGAGGAGTCGTATCCTGGCATTCAAGTGGTGACTACAAAGATAGGTCCAATGTGTACAAGATGTAAACGAGAGGGTAATAAACATAGATTTTCATCAAAAAATCATATGAATCCGAGGTTGCAGCCTTTGATCCTTGGAAGTCTTACGCAAGTTGAGGAAATGTTGATAGCAAGAGCGAGTCCAATTTTGCAGGTAATGCATTCAATAGGTGGCCAATACAAATATAGAGGAAACACAATCAGTTTTCCTCAAGATGTTAAAGATGTTGCCAAGAAATTGCCTCGACATATTAAAGACTTGGATTTAATGATGGTGGTGCGAAAAAAATGTCAGCAAGGATCAAGCTATGATTTCACTGTTAGAAGGCAAAAGGTACTAGATGCATTACTTTATAAGATTCAAAATGATCCATATTATAAAGGTGTAGAAATTGATATGCATGTTGTGGACGAGTTACCGAAAAAAAACAACAAATGTGTCACATATGATTAATTCTATTATACTACCAGATATGGACAATGACATAGAAATTACGTTGTTAGAAGGTGCTCTAGGTCGTGAAGATGCTTTAGACGATTATGATACAACTTCTTTTGTTGTAAGGCCTCCAAATGCACCTAGGGAAATTTAACTTATTCGTGCATGGGCAGATAATCCTAATAGAGAAGAAAACCAACTAGATGGTGAAACTACAAATGTCATTAATTGGCCTAGAATTGGTTCATCTCCAATAAATGAGTACAATACTGAAGGGTTATTTGATATGGAATTTCCAACATTATTCCCTAGAGGAGAATCCGATTGGTTACAACCACGACTAAGAAACGTGCATCTTTATGAGTATGCAAAACATCTCCTCAAATTTCGTGATAATAGGTTTGGGAGACATCCTCGATTTAGATACTTTTTACTCAATATCATCATGAGACATCGTGCTCAAGCTTCTTCTATAGTATTTGTTAAAAAATATGACAAAACTACCTACAATAGTTGATGAGTTACGAGAGCATTTACAAAATCTTCCTAATTCTAAAATTGTAGATAGATTGATGAGATTTGGACATGTTCTGAGAGGTACACATGCATATTGGAGCAAATGTCGTGGTGAATTATGTGACTTAGTACAAAAAATTGGATCTCCTACAATATTCTTCACACTAAGTGTAGCAGATATGCAATGGCCTAATTTTCATATATTGATGCCAGGTACCTCTCCTACAGATCCAAAGGAAGCAAGAAAATGGAGATGCCAGAATGTCATTGATAATCCTCACATTGTAGCAATTTATGTGCATTTAAGACATACATTGTGTCGAGATGAGATTTTTTCAAAATTTCATCATGCTACAGATTTTTGGTGTCATTATGAATGGTAACATTGCGGATCTCCACATGTGCATGGGTTTTTTTGGCTAAAATATGCTCCCAATATGGACAAATTGAATTGGAATGACCCGAATCAAGTTAGATTTGCAAGAGAATACTTTGATAGATCTATCCATGCATTCAATCCATGTAATGAATATCAAATAAAGATCCCTATTCAATGGAACGATGATGATCATCCTTGCTTAAAGAACACTAAACAAATATTTCAATCTGATCATATGATGGACTATGAACAACTTCTCAATTGTGTTGAGCGCCACATCACCTGCAATGAGAATTCATGCCTTAGAAAGAAGGGTGGAAAATTGGTGTGTAGATATAAGGCACCATGGGAGCTATGCAAAATTTCAAGACTTTATGTTGATGAGGGTGGAGAAACAATATATGAACCTAGATGAAATGATGATCAATTAAATACACATAATCGTGAAACATTGATGATGTGGCATACAAATATGGATTGGAAACCTGTTCTTTCTAGGTATGTTGTGATTAAATACATAGAAAAATATGCATCAAAAGCAGAAAAAGGGTCAGAAAGCTTCCATGATATGTTGATGCGTATTTCTTCTATTCAAGATCCAAATGAACCAGTAGCACGTGCATATAGAACATTGTTGTGTGAGACTATCGTTGACAGGGACATAGGAACACAAGAAACATGCCATATGCTTTTGGAGCTTCCTCTTAATGAATGTAGTTGTACATTCATTGTTTTGAATGTTGGGATAAATGTTTTCAAACAAGTAAAAGTTGACGAAAATAATGATCATAATGATAATTCTCTTATTGATGCATATAGGAAGAGACCCGTGAGTATGGAGCACCTTTCGTTGATAGAAGCTTCCAGATCTTGGTCATATGACAAATGTCGCCATGATGAGAAATGGTTACCACAAGATAATGCATCCATTGTATGAGTATTTCCTAAGTATCATTCAGTTCCCCCTAGCGAAATAATAGTTTTGTTGAGTTTTGTTGGTCTGAATTAGTATTGTACAAGCCGTTTCGTGATTTTCATACAGATATTGGTTCTAGATATGATGACATCATACAAAATTGGGAAAATTTTTCCTATAATCCTTGGCATATTGATCGTAATCCAATACCTTCAAAGGATCCAGCTCAATGTCCAGATGAGGATGAAGATGTTTTACATGTACAAAATGATTCTAAGCAACATGAGTAGGAGATTATTTCAAGTTTGTATAAGAATAAGTTTATACATGCGAGTGAATTTGACATGATTGGATTTAGGGATCGTGATGTTATGACAAATTGGAGCTCTAGCTTTTTTGATGAAGAGACATCAAGATGTGCAGTGAACTTCATAGCTGATAAGAAAAAAGTGAATGCAATTGTTACTACTAAATCATCAAAAAAATATTCATTTAAAAGTTTAGGAGAAAAGAAAAAAATAGCATTTAATGTAGTTATTGATCATTACAAAAGAGATGACAAGGAAGAACAGTTTCTTATGATTATCCAAGGGACAACAGGTACTGGAAAGTATTACTTGATTGGTGCAATAAAACAAAGACTTGAAACTGACTCTCTTCCTCATAAGATCCCATTGCTTCTTTTGGCCCCTACCGGTGTTGCAGCATTCAACATATCTGCATCAACAATACACTCTGCTCTTTATATACTAGTAAGGAACTTCATTGATTTACAAGGGTCATGTTTTCTTACCTTACAAGAGGAGATGAAACATGTTAAGTACATTCTTATTGATGAGATGAGTTTTATAGGGAGAAATTTGTTGACACATATTGATTCTCAAATTCATCAAGCTTTTCCTCATAATAAAGAAGTCACGTTTGGAGGTATATCAACTATATTGGTTGGTGATTTGGGACAACTACGTCCTATTATGTATAAACCTGCATATGCATGTGAAGGTCATGCAAAATAATTATGGAATTTATTCACAACTGTTGTAACTCTTGATATAGTATACAGGCAAGATGTACAAAGCAATGATCAAAGATTCTTTCATCATTTATTAATGAACATCAGAGATGCGATTCCAACAATAGAAGATTGGAAAGTACTAATGACACGTACAGATTCCAATTTGGATGCTTCAACAAAAGAGTCATTTAATAAGGCTACACATTTGTTCACAACAAATGATGATGTGCACAATCACAATAAGCATTTCTTGGTATCCCTAAATCACCCTGTTGCATGTAGTGTTGCTACAAGATCAAATAACAACAACAACATGGAAGCAAATGAGGAAAATTTGGATAATGATATCCTTCTTGCTGTTGGAGCTAGGGTTATGATAACTTCAAATTTATGGACTAATGCAGGACTTGTCAATGGTGCTCTTGGAGTAGTTGAAGATATTGTGTATAATCTTGGAACGTCACCTCCTAATCCTCCTACATATGTTTTAGTAACATTTGATAACTATGTCGGAGTTGCGTGGGATGAATTATTCCCTCATACTGTTCCTATTATACCTATTGAAAGAGGCAATAATAGACAAATTCCATTGCGACTTGCTTGGGGATTAACAATTCATAAGTCCCATGGATTGACACTAGAAAAGGCAACTATTGATATTGGAAGGACAGAGCGACAAGGTCTCACTTTTACTGCAATATCTCGAGTTAAATCTTTGTATGGTCTTCGATTTCAACCACCATTTCCATATGATCGATATGAAAAGATGGAAAAATGTGCTGGTGTTTCTAAGAGAAAAGAAGAAGAAGTCAGGTTAAGGTTAAATACTAAATAAATTATGTATTTTTCATATATTTTTCAATATATTCTTCATCTCACATTTGAATGATATGATAGGTGTATTTGTTATTTAATATATTAATTATTTCATTTTTATGATCACGAAACATATTTATATTAATAACATTTGTTAGAATTTGTATTACTAATCTTCAAAATTTCAAAGTATGATGTACATCTCAAAAATATACAAAAAGTTTAATAATCTAAAAAATGTGACGTTGATGCCTCCAACTGGAACCAGCCTAGATCCATCTAACTCTGGATCTATCATGCGCCGAGAGGGATCAAATCTCTCGAGGTGCAACCCTTTCCTCAATTTTTTCACTCAAAAAATAGGTTTGCACCTCGAGAGATTTGATCCCTCTCGGCGCATGATAGATCCGGAGTTAGATGGATTTAGGCTGGTGTAATGTTATGTTCCCACTTTTTCATGGCAAGACAAAGCTATTTATCATTTAAAGTAGAGATGGTATATCAAAAACCCGAGAATTTCAATTCACATAGTAAAGTGATTAAAGTAGAGACGGTATATCAAAAACCCAAGAATTTCCATTCAAACACAATCCTCGTCTATTCCATTCCACCAACTACTCCTCGTCCACATGATTTTATTATTTGTTTAATAAAACACATAAACACAATTCTCATCTCTTCCATGACTTCTCCTCTTCGTGGGCCATGTCAATTTTATTATTTGTTGACTTTCGTCCACTCAAACACAATCGTGTCATGATGTGTGGGTCTCACACGGGAATCCCAAGTCTCGGAGTGTGCGTAAAACACGACAATCAATTCTTCCAGTTCTGCGTCGATTTTATTATTTTATTATTTTTTGACTTTATTCCACTCAAACACAATCGTCATCTCTTCCATCACTTATCCTCTTCGTGGGACATGTCGATTTTATTATTTGTTGACTTTAGTGCACTCGTGGTCTCTCTTCCATCACTTCTTCGTAGGCCATCACTTCTTCTGCGTTCTCCTCTTCATAGGCCATCACTTCTTGCAGCCTTCTTACCATTCTGTGTTCATGTCATTTTTCTCAATCATTTACTTTTTCTCACAAATTTTGTCTTTCTCGACCGATAAAATGGGTTTTCACTTAATGTTTTGATTTTAGTATTTTGTTTGAATTTCATTTTTTAACTTTTCTATTACTTAAGTAGGGTATTGATTTTTGTATTTTGTTTGAATTTCATTTTTTAAATTTTCTATTAGTTAAGTAGAGTAATTGTTAAAAATAAATAAAAATTTTTAATTAAAGTGTCAAAATCATTTAAAATTTACATTACATTTAACTAATTTTAAATTTTTACTATTATTTTTAAATTTTACTGTATAATATCCCTTCAATATTGAGATAATACGATTTAAATTGAAATCGTAGTTGTTATAGTATTGGTTCCACCAAGCCACTCAAAATTGACACATATACAATCAATATTTAAATAAAAATACATAATATTAAGTGAAAATATCTTTTAATTTATATCCAAAATTTACTAGGCCTACAACTATCCATAAACATTGTTTTAAATATCAAGAGTACAAGATATATTGTCTCAACTTGAAAATAAATAAAACTATAAGTTGTCTCAAAATGGTCTAATCCACTAATACAAGGTTCTCATCACTTCAACCCCCACTGAACTAAATTGGAACCAAGTATCCCAATGCACATTCATATCTGAACATATAAAAAATTGACTCTATGTCAGCCATAACTGATGTGTTATTCAATAATTCAACCCACTATATGATCCAGATTTATGCAGGAACGCAACAAAATAAACATATAACCATAAATACAAAGATGCAGCGGAAATAACACTTCATTACATTAATATCAAAGCACTGAAATTTGCTTACAAACAGAATGGAAATAAAACTAGCTAGGGCGCTAGTAGCTATCTATGAGAAGAGATGTGGCAGCTATAGGCCTCTGAAATGAGTTACAATGAGGCTCTAAAGCTTATTTATTATTTAGAAACAAGGGGAAATCTTAAACAGTCGAAACCCTAACCCTAGGAGATGAACACCAAAACAATGGGCCCCGTTTGGGTAAATTGGTGTTTCAACTTCCCTAGGACGTAACTTTGGCATACGATCTTCGTTTGACGCGTACCATACCTCATTAGAATGATCTATCCAAGGACTGCAAATTTTGAGTGAGAAACATTGGTCCATGGACCCATTTGCTCCTAGTTTTCCCAAAAAACGTCGTTTAGGGCCTCAAAACAACTCTAGAAGTTCAGGACCCGAAAAACTGTGAAAAATAGTAAGTTGTGCCGAAACTGAAAAATTGAAAGAGACAATGGTGGGGCCCCAAGTGGAATAGGTAGGTGACCACCAATATCCACCTAGATCATTCCTCTCCCCTTAGGAAGCAATGGTCCCCATTGCGTTAAGTTCATCCATGAGATGAGGAAATTTCTGCTGAACTTGGTCCCTAGTGAACCACTTTCCTTGGTGCAGGAGTTGGCCAACTTTGACAACCCGATACAGTTGGATCTTCTGTTGGCGAGTGTTCTTGATTTGCATGTCCATGATAGAATCTATGGTGGCCTGTTCCATGCAGTCTGGGTTTAACTCTATTTGTGTGAGTTGTTCTGTAATGTTATAGGTGTCCAGTAGAGGTGGGAAGTAAGGACGAAGGTGGTCCACATTGAATGTTGGGTGCAGACCAAGGAATGGTGGAATACTGAGCTCGAAGGCATTGTTCCCTATAGCCTTGGTGATGGTGTACGGCCCGTATCGGAGCAGGTGAAGCTTGCAATGGGGTCCAGTGAGGCGCTCCTTCTGCAAAGGTAGCCATACCTTGTCGCCCACCTAGAAGTTGTGTGGCACCCAGTGTTGATCATGGCATTACTTGTACTTAGCATTGGCTCTGTCCAATATGTCATGAACCTATTGGTGGATGTGTTGAATGTGATCGATGAAGCTATTTGCTTTGTCAACTTTAGACTGGACATGAGCCGAATCAGCCTGAGTAGCCGCAAATGGCATGGCTACGTCAATGGGACATAGTGGCTAGAATCCCAAGGCCACCTGAAAGGGGCTATGGCCGATTGAACTGTGGAGAGCCCGGTTATAACTATGTTGTACATAGGGGAGGCTCTCATCCCATGTGTGTGGATGCTTTTAATTGTATATGCGAAGAATATGTACAATGATTTTGTTGATGACCTCTGTCTAGCCATCAGTTTGGGGATGGAAAGCTGTGGACTTGGTGAGCTTAGTGTCCAGCATTGACCAGAGGCTGGACCAAAATGTGTTGAGGAACCTGCTATCCCGATCTGATATGATAGACCGTGGGATTCCAAAGTGCACCCACACTCGTTCAAAGAAGAGTTTAGCATTGGCTTCTGCTGTGATATTCTTCTTACAGACCGCCATAATTGCCATCTTCGAGAATCTGTGGATGACCACGAAAACGTAGTCATTTCCATGCTTAGTAGAAGGTAGGCCCGACATGGAATCCATGGAGATCAATTGCCAAGGTCGACTAGGGGTAGGTAGCGGATTATATATGGCCTTGCTTCTTAATGGTTGGTTTGGCAATGGCACAAGTAGTGCAGGATCTGATGTGCTTCCTGACATCCTTTCAAAGGTTCAGCTAATAGAAATACTTTTGCAGTACTGCTACTATTTTCTCGACCCCAAAATTCCTAGTGACTCGACTGTAGTGTGCTTCCCATATCATCTTGGCATGCTCGCATGAAGGAACACAAAGGTGTCCTAGGCGACATAAAAGTGCATCTTGAATGTGAAAATTTGGAACTTGCATACCCCGCAAGAGTGCCTTGTAAGTGTGGCCAAATTCTAGGTCACTCTCGTAGAGAAGCGGCCAATCAGAGGTCTCATGCCCACAAGAGTTGAGAACGGTTGTGAGCACCACAATCGGTGGTCGGCTGAGGCCGTCTACAACATTATCGGTGCTACCCTTCTTGTACTTGATGTTCAAATGAAACTGTTGCAGATATGTGGACCACTTCTGATGGCGATCATTCTGCAACTTCCCTTGTGTCTGTATGAACTGCAGGGGCCGGTGGTCTGTGTGGATGATTGTTTCCTTCCCCAAAATGTAATTCTTCCATTGTCGACAAGCTTGCACAATGGAATACATTTCTTTGTCATAAGTGGGATACTTGCAAACTGTGTCAGGCAATGTCTCACTGTGATATGCCATTAGATGTCCCTGTTGAGTAAGAACTGCCCCAATAGCATAGTCAGAGGCATCTGTCTCGATCTCAAATGGCTGTTGAAAGTCTGGTAATGTGAGCATTGGGGCAGAACAGAGACGATTTTTCAATTCTGTGAACGCCTTCTGTTGAGGTTCCGACCAAAAAAATTTTGCTCTCGCTCCTCCCTTAGTGACTTGACTCAAGGGCCAAGTGATACGAGAGAATCCCAACACGAACCTATGGTAGAAATTAGAAAGACCCAGAAAGTTGCGAAGCTCTGTTATAGTTGCTGGGGCTGGCCAATCTTGAATGACTTGGATCTTGGTTGGATCCACATTCACCCCCCTTTCATCAATAATGTATCCTAGATATTGAACCTGGGTCATGCCAAAAGTGCACTTCTCCAAATTGGCACACAACTTGTGTTGCCGCAGTGTTTGGAGGACTTGTCGGATGTGGTGAAGGTGCTCTTCCCAAGTCTGGCTAAAGATCAGAATGTCATCCAAGTACACCACTGCAAATGAGTTGGTGAATGGCTGCAAGATGTCATCCATCAACCGCATGAAGGTTGTGGGAGCATTCGTGAACCCGAAAGGCATGACCAACCATTTGAAAAGGCCTTCCTTAGCTTTGAAGGTAGTCTTCCACACATCGGAGGTTTCAATTGGTACCTCGTGATACCCAGACTTCAAGTCGATCTTGCTGAAATATTTTGCAACTGTGAGTTGGTCCAGAAGGTCATCAATCCGTGGGATCAGGTACCTATTCCGGACAGTGATTTTGTTCAGCGCCCGATAGTCAATACAAAGTCTCCATGTCTCATCCTTCTTCTGTACCAACACGATTGGGCTCCCACAGGGCGATGAACTTGGTCGAATGTGACCTTTCCATAGTAGCTCCTGAATCTTCCTCTTGATTTCATCGTTCTCTAGAACAAAGCGCCGATAGATTGGTCCATTGGGTAGCAGCGCACCTGGGGTCAGATAAATCGGGTGCTTGACCTAACAATGTAGAGGAACCCCTGTGGCTGAGGTGAAGATGTCCCCGTACTCCTCCACAACCTTATCCATTTGTTGTTGTCGTGCAGAAGAGCCCTGTCTGGAGGTCGTGGCCACAGTATTCTTCTTGCCCTGGGGGCGGATCATCAAGAAAACGAATTTCCTGGTTTTGGAAATGAGCTTACTGCATTGTTTTGCAGTAACCAAAGAGATAGCGGTAGGAGGGGGTACCTCTGGTATCCTGTACAGCTTATTTCCCAAAGTAACAATAACAGCACGAGGTTGAGACTCATACATAGCATGACACTTCCACAAGTATGGTTATCCTAATAATACATCAGAAACATCAATAGGAGCAACATCACATAATACCTCATCTGTGAAGGGCTTGATGCTATAGAGAAAGCGGCACTACTGGATGACGCGAAGATCTCGTCCTTGGTGAAGCCACCTAATGGTGTAAGGATGTGGCTGAGCTATGGTCAGCAAGCCCAACCGCTTCACGGCGTTTGCTGAAATGAGGTTTTTTTGGCTCCCATTGTCAACAATGAAATATACTGGGGAGCCCTTTACCCACTTCTAGGAGTGGAAGAGACGTTCCTCCTCCTCTGGATCTTCTGGTTCCTCCTTCTGGATCTTCATAGTGGCAACAATGGCGTTTGGCTCTGCATCAATAATCTATTTCCCTTTGTCATTCCCCTTGTCAGGTTCTGATTCAGAGTCGGAGCATGCATCTGACTCAGATGCCCTCATCTCTTCCACTCGCGACTGCTTGGCCCGACACTCACTTGTGTTGTGAGTGGAGCTCTTATGGAACTTACACCACTTTCCCATGTCCTTCTTTGGCTTTGCGGTGTTGTTCTTTACTTGTGGCTTTGACAGGTTGTCTTGAGTCGCCATGCCTTGGATTTTTCCTTTGTTTTGCAGTTTGGGAGCACCTTTCCCTTGCTTTTGATTCGCAAATACAAAGTCTCGCTTCTTCTGTTTGAATTTCTGCTCAATCTTGGTAGCATACCGGTATGTTGTACCAAGTGAAGAGGTGTCGAGGAACTCAATTTCCTCTTGAATGTATCTATGCATACAATTGCGATACTTTAGCACTAGATGTTTCTCTAAATATTTGATACCCAACTTGGTGCACAGGGTATGAAACAGATTCGTCAGCTCATGCACATATTGATCCCTCTGTTGTCACAACGTGGTCCATTGTATGTACTTGTCCTCATAGCTCCCCACGAGATAATATTGTTCCTTGATGGCGTCTCGAAAAGAATTCCAAGTGGGTACAGTCGAGAACATAGAGGGTTATGTCTCGTCCTTTTTCTCACAGTGGGTTTCCCACCAATACTTAAAATGGGGGGAAGATTTAAGGAGTGAAAAAATAATATTCTCGCTGTCAGAAAAGTCATGAACCGAGAAATATCCTTCTAATAGATTCAACCATCTATCTACGACATCTGCATCTATTTGACCCTCAAATATGGGAATTTCAAAATTTTCTTGTACCTTAAAAGGAGTCGCACCTCCCGAGTGGCTACTGGATGCAGATGCACCGCCGGTGGGCAGTCGTTGAAGGATCTGGGAAAAGTTATCCATCATCGCATTTCTTTGTTTTTCGAGGGCCTCCTCGAGCAATATTTTGATAGGATCTCCTACTCCCTCATCTTTATTTTCGTCCCCCGTTGGCAGCCGTCGGGGTTTGCGAGGCTAATCTTGCAAAGGTTCCACCAGATCGAGCCCTAACTCCTTATACCCTGACCTCGTTGGGGACATGCAAAGAAGGATCGAGAAAAAGCAGACCGCTCTGATACCACTAATCTGAATTTATGCAAGAACGCAATAGAATAAATATATAACCATAAATACAAAGATGTAGTAGAAATAACACTTCATTACATTAATATCAAAGAACTGAAATTTGCTTACAGACAGAATGGAAATAAAACTAGCTAGGGCGCTAGTAGCTATCTCTGAGAAGAGATGTGGTGGCTACAGGCCTCTGAACTGAGTTACAATGAGGCTAGAGGGCCTACTTATTATTTAGAAACAATGGGAAATCCTAAACAGCCAAAACCCTAACCCTAGGAGATGAAGCGCCAAAACTATGGGCCCGGTTTGGGTAAATTGGTGTTTCAACTTCTCGAGGACGTAACTTTTGCATACAATCTCCGTTTGACGCGTACCATACCTCGTTAGAAAGATCTATCCAAGGACTACAAATTTTGAGTGAGCAACATGGTCCATGAACCCATCCTACTCCCCATTTTCCCAAAAAACATCGTTTAGGGCCTCAAAACGGCTCTGAAAGTTCAGGACCTGAAAAACTACTAAAAATAGTATGTTGTGCCGAGACTGAAAAACTCAAAGAGACAATGGTGGGGCCCCAAGTGGAATAGGCAGGTGACCACCAATATCCACCTCGAACACTATGTTCAATAAATGACACCCAACCCATTAAATTTAACATTAAAATAGATCAAAGCACAAGGATTAACCATAGCAAATACTCAATCATTGGATCACATCCAAATCAACCCAGAACACACATTCAAAATTGAGAGATTGCAATCCATGTCAATAGTGGTTTATTGATGACATCATGATAAATGAGATTGTTTGGAGGATGTTGGTATGTTTCTCATGATTATATATTTATTTAACATTGGTCATTTCAAGAGCTATTAGAGGTTAAGGAGAACTACATTGAGTTTATATGACTTACATGATTCTCCATAGTCTTGTATCAATTGCATGTAGTTGATTATTTTCTAATTGATGGTTTTTTTGAGCATTCATGAAAAAATATATTTATATGAATACATTGTGTATGTAATTAGTGAGAGATATCAACATGCATTAGTTCCAGTGATTAGAAGTCATGGTATATTTTCATATAAGATAATTTTTTATTCTGTTATGTTGCTGATGTTTATGGTCCATATGCATCATTTTGGATTCTCTACTGCAGCTGGTTTTTGTTACATATGATGTGATGTTAGTGCCATCAAATATTGATCTATTAGTCACATGATATCTCACTTATGTTCATTGATATCATTTAGGATATTGGTGGTTACTTGGCCTATGTTGCATTTAGTAGATCCCCTTATGGTTCATTATTGCTCCATGTTGAAGATTATTAGTTGTTGCTTAATGGTTGGAATTATGCATATATGGCTTGGTGGTTACCAGTCACATGCTATGCTGGTACTTGTTGGAGGTTTTTTTGATTAGATTTATTGTTTCATGGATCAATGGTTTGCTACCATAATAATTTGAGGCTTATCTTACCATGTGAGATATGTTGACTTGATTTCTGCTATCTTGAGTGGTTGGTTTCCTATTGTTGTAAATGGTGTACATATTTTTGACATGTTTATTGTTGTTATCAGATAGATGTGTTGGTTAGGGCATTATGGATGATGTGAGATTATGGTTATATGTTGCTGCTGCAATTTCATGAGCTATATTTATGTTGCTGCTACAAATTGGATTTTTATGTTGCTCAACTAATGCCATGGTTATATGTTGTTCATTATTACATATTTCATGTTGATTAATCGATGTTGTTATCACTTTATTTGCTGCTAGGAGATGGTGCCTTGATAAAGATGGATCTATCTTATGCACATGGATGGTTGTATGCATGGTGAGATTTATATATTTTTTATCATTAATCATCTTGTTGATTGGCCTAAATGTTTGTAGTGTTGGTCAAGAAGCTTATTTGAGTATGTCTTGGAGAGAGACATGAGTTTTGATCATGTTTTGAAAATTTTGAGTGTTATGTAACATCCACCTGATTCATATTGAATTTCATCAGTTGCAGTCATGTATCCTATTTATGAAGCCATTTAATCAAGTGTTCATATCATTGAGTTCATGTTGCCATGATTTTGTGATATGAAGGTTATGACTCATCACAAGTTGGTGTTGTCGTGAGATGTTGCAACCATGTTTGAGTTGTTTTATATCATCTCATAGTCATTTTGTAGCCTTGTATCTCATTACACAACCATGTACTACATTCAATTGCATATAATTTTTCATGGTCTAATATTTATTGATGAGGTATGAACAAACCATTCATGTGGGACAATGGGTGTTGTTTCATTCATGTATTGCATATCAGTCAGATTGTGTGGTTATTTCCTTGATCGTTGAGGTGTAGCCTTCAACTAGAAGGAATTGGTTATGGGATGATAATGATGGTCAGGGGGAGCATGTACAGTATTATGTTGTTGATCACATATGGTTTGTTGCTACTACTACACTATGTTACTGCTACTGCACTATTTTGTTGTTGGTTTCGATGAGAGTGAGGTTGATGTAGTTTGTGATGTTGAGTTTAGTGATGATGGTGTTGTTGCTTCTCATGTTATATTGGTGTTTCTTATGGTTATGCTATGCTACTGATGGAGAGAGTGTTGTTACTCATGGTCTTTTGTTGGTGTTTCTCATGTTTCTCTTGGGTTGAGTATTGTTGTTGTTGGTTGGGAGTGGTGAGCATGGAGAGTTTTCTACTGCTGCTATTTGAGAGTGGTGTTCACGGAGAGTTTGTTTTTGATGCTTCATGAGAGAGATATATATTACTTATATTCTTTAGTTGGAATGATACCATGAGAAGTGTTGTTATCTATTGATACATTATGAACTGACCTAACTAGTGTCCATAGGGAGTTTTGTCTATTAAGCTATGGTTACTTGGATGGGCTCAACCCTTTGCCATTGATGTCAAAGGGAGAGTGAGTGGGGATTTTTTCAAAGGCCAATTGGTTGGATTAGCTTGGGTTTGCATCAATGCCAAAGGGGGATATTGCTGGAATTATGGATCAATTGTTGCTTGGAATTGACGTAATCCTAGTAACATTGGTGTATTGTTGGTTGGCATTGATGTCAACCTAGTAGCATGTGATGCAAAGTCTTATTTGTGCACATGTTTGGTTTCCTATGCTAGTGACATGGTATTTGTCTTGTGCATTGGTTGCAGATCTTAGCTTGGTGGTTTTAGATGTTAGTGCAGGTATTTGGCTTGTGTGTGGATGCCTTGGCAGAGTGTGGAGCAGTGAACTGCTACACCTAGTTGAAAATGATGGATATTGTCAATTTATGTTTATGGTACCTAGTGTGTGTATGGATGAGTTTTAGCTTCTATGATCAGTTGCAGGGTCTATCATTGATGATTTGAAGGTTAGACAAGTGTTGGAAGTAGTTGAACAGGTTGTTGATGATCCTAATTGATGTAGAGTTGTTAGTGCCTTGCATTGGTGTTTTTGATGTTGCATAAGTGTTGTAAAAGGTTTTCATGATGCAACAAGGGGTCAATTTTATTTAGGAAGGTTGTCACAATGTCTCAAGCACTCTCCTAAACATCAACTCCAAGATATTGTTGAAACATGTTCAAAACATGGATTTTTGAATGTATACACTACTTTCATGAAGGAAAATAGCATACATATGCTAGTCTTGTGAATGAAACAAGCGTATGCATCATGAAGGTGATTTTCCCCGCATTATTCGCCCTTGTCAACTAATATTTTGGTTTTTACAGCTTTTTTTTTATCAAGAAATTGTATATAAGTTCAGAAAAAGGTTATGAACTTCTATTATATGATTAAAAGAGAATATTCATTAGTAAGTGAATATATTTGAAAAATTGGAATTTATATATTTGAAAAACTGACTTTCATAGTTACAAAAGGGGAAATGCAATTTTGAAAACCCTTTGTTATTATATCTAAACTTGCTCAAGTAAGTTTTCAAAAGGTTTACTTCTTTCATATACATTTCTTTTGGGATGAGTTAGGATAGTGTATATCATATTTCTTTTGGGTTGGGTCTATTTAAACATGCTCAATTAAATTTGTAATAGATTTGGATCCAAGTATTATAGGTTACTTTACTTTTTATATATGTTTAAATATATTATTTGGTATAGGATGTTATGAGATTTTATTTTAATTTTTATAATATTTAATTTATTTTAATTATGGTAAACAAATTTAAAAGTGATTTCAATAAAGTAATTTATTTATATTTGATCTCATGTTAATTTAACTTTATATGGTCATTGTTATTATTATTATTATTTATATTGAAATTTTGATGTCTCACTATCTCTCATCATTATAACAAAATATTTATTTGGTTTAGGTCAAGGTCTTGAATGACCTTTTTCTCTTTCTAATATCTTATTTTAGTGAGATTGACCACCTCAATAATTAAATTATCTTTTTCTAATTTAAAATTAACAGAGCATAGCCAAAAAAACATTCACTCCAATCAATAAAAAATAAAAACAATTCACTCCAATCAATAAAAAACAATCTTATTAACTATCATATAAGATAAATGACTCACCCCTAAAATGAAGACTAATGAGGGTTGACTAGCCAAATCCTCTTCCTTTAAACTTTTCCTAAGGGACCTGCATTCATAAAGTAAAATAAATGGGGACAACAATATATATAAAGAGAACTTGAATGTGTTAGATGAAATAAATCAACAAAAAAATTCACGATCATAAACCATATTATGACAATTCTGATTTGGAACAAAAAGGAATCAGTTCCTTATTATAAAAATTGATAGCAATACAAGACTTTTAAAATACATTATTATTGCTAAAGGTCATACTCAAAAGTGTTTTCTAGGTCCCTTGACTCTAGGCCACTAAAGGTCTCAACAACAATGTCTTGTTCATTCATAAAAAAGAGAGAAAGAGAAGGAGTCTCTTTCCAAAGCCTAGAGAACAAAGAGAAAACAAAGAAAAAGAGTTTTAAATATAAGGGAATATCTTAAAATATCAAGAGGATTGTAAACAAAAAGGTTAGTGTGAAAATTTCCAACATAAGCGTGGTTGTGTATACTATCACTACCTCTCTCATTCACCCAAGGCATCATTAAATTGTGAATGCGGGTCCTTTAGGAAATTTTTAAAGGAAGAGGATGATTTGGCTAGTGGACATTGATGAATGGATTTTGTGGGTGAGTCATCTATCCTTAGATGGCAATTAATAAAGATTGTTTCTTTTCTTATTGATTGGAGGAGTGAATGTTTTTCTTGTCTCTACTTTGTCATGGTTTTAACCCTAACCATGGTGAATAAAATAGAAAAAAAGAATTTAATTACTTACATGGTCTATTTGATAAAAATGCAAGAATTGATTGTGTTAATGAAACTGTGAAGCTCTCAGATGAGAGACTCCACCTGGAGACTACCGCTGCATAACACTCTTCATCAATCACATTACAATTGACAATATGTAGTATTCACGCATATAGGGAAGTTAGAACATCTTACCTAAGGAATAGGAACTAATTCCTAATCTAAGGTTTTGGTGAACCGACTCTCTCCTAAATTACATTCTCCATCATCTTCAACACTCCTGCTTAATGGATAAAGGGTTCATTAAAAAATACCTAACAAAATGAAACTCCGTATCAATATGATTTGTGTTTTTATGAAACACTGGATTATTTGCAATTTTGATGGAGCTCTAGTTGTGTAATCTGATAAACGTTGCATCTTTTTCTTATTTTCCAGCATCCTGGAGAAGTCTCCTCAACCAAACTGCCTCACATGTTGTTGCACACATGGCTTGATACTCAGCTTCTGCTGAAGAAAAAGATACATTGTTCTTCTTCTTGCTGCTCCATGCAATGGCCCCGAACCCAATGCTGAATGCATAACGTATTATGGATCATCTACCACCTAGATTTCCAACCCAATCAGAGTCTAAAAAACCGGTCAATCTAACATCAAACAAATCAGTATATATAATACCAAAGTCTAAGGTTCCTTGAAGATACCTTAAGACACCTTTTGCTACAACCCAATGACTCTCAAGAGGCTTTGACATGATTTGGCTCAATACACTAATTTCATAAAGCTAGATACGTCCTAGTTGTATTCAAGTAAATTAGACACCAAACCAGTTGTCTATACAATGTTGCATCTGGCTCCTTAGAACCATCATCATGAAGTTTGGTATTATGCTGTAAAGGCACTGTTGCAGCTTTGAATTGATCCATCCTAAACTTTTTCAGTAAACTCCTCACATACTTACCCTGTGACAAAAAAATTATGGCCTAAATCTCTCGAGACTTCAAGACCCAAACAATAGCGTAGATCTCCAAGGTCTTTCATCTCAAAAACCTGTAACATCTTCTCTTTTATTTCTTTAATGTGTTCATCAACATTTCTTGTGATGATAAGGTCATCTACATATAAAGAAATAAAAACAATTCACCCCTATTTATCAAACACAGTATACATATTAGGATCATTCTTGCTTCTTTTATAACTGTGTTGCAGGAAAAATGAATCAATTTTATCATACCATGACTCAGGTGCCTGTTTTATTCCATACAATTATTTCTTCAATATATAGGCTAAATGTTCTTTCCCCTGTTTAGCAAACCCCTTAGGTTGCTCTAAATACACTTCTTCTTTCAACTCCCCATTTAAAAATGCAGATTTCACATCTAGCTAGTGTATCATCCAATGATGTTTGGTAGCTAAAGAAAATAACATTCTGATTGTATTTAGTTTAGCTACAGGGGCGAAGGTTTCCTCATAGTCTATACCTTCTTTTTACGAGTACCCCTTTGTAACTAGCCTAGCTTTATATTTATCTATACTCCCATTTGCTTTAAATTTAGGCTTGTATAGCCATTTGTAGCCTATGGTTGTTTGCCTTCAGGTAATTCAGCTAAATCCCAAGTTTTGTTTTTAAGTATTGATTCATATTCATCTTACATAGCTACCCTCCATTTACTATATTGTCTGATTTCTTTATAACTAGAGGGTTCAAAAACATTTAACATATTAGTTATAAAATCATTTTCCCTATATCTCATTGGCAATTGAGTTTTCCTACCTGGTATCCTGAGTGGTGGAGTGGCTTCAAACCTATTCTGTTCATCCCTTTGTGGACTTGTCTTGGGTACTGCATCTGTACCATCTGCTTCTTCATTTTTCTGCTGCTGCTACTCATGGTTGTCCCTGTTTCATCACTCCCTTCTTTCATCAACAAAGGAATGTATCATTCTTAATTGTTGTTATCATAGTTTCCATCATGAACCTGCTCATGAAAAACTACATCTCTACTTGCAAAGACTTTATGAGTAGAGGGATCAAACAATTTATAAGCTTTAAACTCAGTACAATACCCAAAAAATGTGCATTTAATGGCCTTTGAATCCAGTTTCTTCCTATCCTCCTTTGTAATATGAGAAAAAGCTTTGGAGACAAAAAAATTTCAATGTTTAACTGCTGGCTTAAAACCTAATAAACCTTCAAATGGAGTTTTAAACTCAAGACTTTTTGTTGGACTCTTGTTCTTCAAATATACTACAATATTTATTTACAATGATTTGACCAATTTTGAGACTTTTCTTTTTGTACAAAGACCATGTAGACTATGATAGTTGGTGAATTCATAGGCTAAACTTCTAAACATACCCCAGAATAAATAGTTAGACAAACACACTTTGATTACCTATATTATAGGACCCTAACAGTTACTACCCACCAAAATTTATCCAAGTTCTTTTTCTTGAGATAGAAATTTACTTACGCATTTTACATCTCAATTTATTAGTTCTGACATAATTTCCAACTTGATTGGAGGTGCTAAAGTGTCGAAAAAAACAAAACCACAATATAATAAATTGAGTTTTATTATTTTATTAATTTTATCTTTTTTACTTTATTAATTAAGCCAATATTTAAATGTTTACACTCAAGGGCCACAACATCTCTCCTATACTTAGTTTTATATTACTTTGAACGTTTTATTATTTTTTAATTGAGAAGATATATAAATTTATTAAATGTTAAACATGTACGGATACACATCTACCCTTATACTCGACATTCAAAATTCAAGTGCAACAAGTATACAAGTAAACACTTATCTTATTATTTTTGAATGACTAGTAACTGAGGAAGGGACTTCAACTCCAAACCCAACCTTATATCAACTACACTACAATATTTCTTGTAGCTGGCGACCCTTGAGGTGAGTTCAAAGTTTGAGGAGGAAATGTGCTCATGAATTATCTACCAACAACTAGTCAATAGAAGGTAATAATCAAAGTCCATTTCTTAGGTCATTTCTCAACAAAGTCCATTTCTCTGGTCATTTCTCAACAACTCCTAGTTGTAACACCATAGGGACTTTCATCTTCGTAAAAAACAACCACAATGGTACAATGATCCAGGTGGATATTGATGGCCACCCACCTATTCCATTTGGACCCTCACCATCATTTCTTTCAGTTTTACAGTTTCATCAATACTTACTATTTTTAGCAGTTTTGCAAGTCCTAAAATTCAGGAGCCGTTTTGAGGCCCTAAACAACGTTTTTTGGGAAAACCAGGAGCAACATGGAAGTTCATTCGATGTCAATCATGTCAAAACTTGTTTTCCTTAGATATATCTTTCTAACGAGGTATTGAGTGCATCAAACGAAGATCATATGCCAAAGTTACATCCCCGGTAAGTTGATGTACCAATTTACCCAAACGGGGCCCATAGTTTTGGCGCTTCATCTCCTAGGGTTAGGTTTTTTTATGTTTATGGTTTTCCATTGTTTATCAACAATAAATAGGTCTTCGAGACTCATTTTAACACATTTTAGAGGCTTGTAGCTGCCACATCTCTTCTTAGAGATAAGCTACCAATGCCCTAGCTAGTTTATTTCCATTATGTCTGTAAGCATATTTCTGTTATTTGATATTAATGAAATGAAGTTTTATTTCAGCTGCATCTTTGTGTTTATGTTTATTTCTGTATATTATTGTGTTCTTTCATAAATCCGGATCATTCAACGAAAGTAGAGAGAGTTCTAGCTTAGTTCTTGGAGAAGGATTGTGCATGTATAGTGGGAGCTTTATCAGTTGGACTAGTTATTGTAGGAGCAAGCGTCCATTTCTACAGGTATTTTATCAGTAAGTGCTAGCACTAGTGTTATCATCCCCAAGGCTACACTTGGTGGTTTATTAGTCCTAGCTAGTACCTGGATGTCTTAGCCTGAATAGTAGTTTGTCAACCCAACAAATTCCTAGTGGTTTATCAACCCCAAAGGAAGCCACTACTCAAGTGGTTATCGATGAGCAAGCCCTTATGGGTTACTTATCCCAACTACCATCCAATTATCACAACTCCGTCGAAATTTATGCAACGCACAACACACGAACATACATAGGCCTCAATAGAACACTAAGAATCCATCCCACATAAGAAAACAAAATCTTAGATAAATTCAAATCTTCCAGGCAGATCCAAAACCACTACCAAATTCGATTATGTGTCCTCTTTCTCTCCCATGCTTCTTCGTGTAGAAATTTTGCATGAATCAAGAACTCCCCTTCAAAAATAATCACGTCAAGACTTATCTCCTCGGCTTTCTCTTGAGCGTTGACCCTGTGAAAAAAATCCATGAGAAAAATTCCACAGACTCATCCTCCACTCAGAAGACCCATTCCCTCCATTAAATGTTTTCACAAAAGTGTCATTAAACCATTAGGGATATAGGTGAATAAATAAATGCAATGGCTTGGGTTTACAAGAAACTCCTCATCAAGCCTTTGAATCCATGTCCTCTTCCTCACCTAGTTCATAATAATATTTGGAGTCCCTTAGAGTTAGAATCTCCCGAAAAAAATTGTTGTCAAATCTTTATTTGTGTTGATTAAACTGATTTTTTGACTGTGCATATATGGATTCATCCCCCTCAATAATCCTTCAGCACTTAGATTCTAAATAATTCACTTATCAAGCTTGTGATTTCAATAAATCTGTACTAGATTATAGACAAATTAGATTTGAAAATAAACCAGATTAAAAAAAAAAAATCACACTTAAATACTATTATAATATATATATTTATTAACAAAATTTAAAGATGAACCACTTCTAATAAACATCAATTTAAATTTCATTTTATCCTCTCCATCATGCAACGCATGCTACTTTCACACGCCATACTAGTTAATCAAAGTAGGTTGGAAAAATACAACTACTGTTATGGTTCCAATTTTTCATGTTTCTACTTTAATCACTTGAATTTTTCATATAGTCAAGTGATTAAGTAGACACAACATATAAAAAACACAAGAATTTCCGATTTTATTAGTCGTCGATTTGGGTCCATTCAAATACAAACATTGGCTGTTCCACCACGTGAATCCCTAGTCTCGGGAGTAGGTGAAACACCACAATCAATCTATCTTCCGCTTCCGCGTCAATTTTATAATTCGTTGACTTTGGTCCATTGAAATATTTATTTTGGGAGTATTATAGATAAAAATATTTAGTTTTAACACAAAGTTGGAATATGAAAAAGAATATTATAAAATTGAAAATATAAAAAAAATAATAATGACTATTTAATCAACTAAATTTATAAACTAGCATTTACACCAAAAAGGTGTAAATAAATGCCAATAGAAGTGTAGACTAATGTAGAGTGACGCGGAGTTAGTGTTTCAAGAAATATGAATGTACACATGGGAAGTGTGAGGAATTAATGGGCGAGTGGTTGAAGGATTTGGTAAAGTAGAGGGTGGTGTGCGTTAAAAAAAGAAAAAAGACAATAAGAAAATTAAATTATTTTAGTTAACAAGTACCTTTGTTAATGGAATGGGATATGCCTTACATGTGTTAGATGCTACAAGTGAGATCTACTCAACCTAACTTAACAAAGAGCTATATGTAATTTTTGTAGTGTTTAATAATATTTTTTTATTAATTCCACGTCTAGTTACGTGGGTTTAGGGATGTTACATACTCCCCTCCTTAATAGAACACCGTCCTCGGTGTTCATCCCTTACTAGGACTTAACTTTTATTAATGATATAGCATTATAAACAACCCAAATGGGGATCCTTTCCATTCAAAATAAAGCACTTCCATTTACAAGGAATACAATTAAAATAAATAAATTAGATTTGTTATACCCACTTACCATTACTTACCAATTACTATTGAAAGTAATGATAACTTTTACAGAAGAAATCTGAAAATTGTTGAACAACCCATCAAAACTCCATGGAAAGTAGTCTGTAATGTATGACTAACAAATTCAATCACATTGGTCACCCCATTTCCAATCAAATGAAACACTTTAAACTATCAATCATTCATGCAATTTCAAGTGATATTTTAGTCACAGTACTCTTCCTAGTCTTCAGAGAGCACCAACCCTCTATTCATGATAAATCATAAGAATTATAAATCACTACACGACGTACACATTGTCTTAGCTCCCGCTAAAGACATCCATACAGTACTTCAAAAAAGTACTCAAAGAGCACCTAGCTCTGTAATTGTACAAATGGTCAATCAATGCACCAAGTGCATATTGTCCTAGCCCCTGCTCAGATATTAAAAAAAAAATTAGTAATACAATAAAAGGAAATTATACCTTCTATAATTTCTTTCTGAGCACTAGGCTCCTTTCCTCTCAATATCTACATAATATAGTTACACAATCATATAAAATTTCATTTTAATATAACACATAATTGATTACTTAACTTGTTCTGCCATGAGAATCACAATGGTAAACAAAATGCTCCTCCCAACCCATGGGAGTTGGCTTCCACAACCAAATCGAGTCATTTTCACATCCAGACAGTTATTTGACAAAAAACCATTCTAGGTACAATATGGAATTCCACTGGAAAACCAGCTCGAGAATTCCAATGACCACTCAAGGTCCTGTATAGGATTCCTCTTGGAAACATCATTCCTATTCCTCTGACAGTGTCCCGTCTATGAAGAATTTTAGACCTCCTCCAATAGGATCCAAAATCAATAGAGTCGCCTCAGGTTTTTCCCTCTTCACCATCTTGGCCAACTCTTTTTCCTTACTGATATCATATATCTCTAGGGTGAGGAAATTCGGGCAGGCAAGTGCCATCAACCCCTCCGGGCAAGAAACCACCATCAACCCAAGGCCTTCTACCTTTTCACAATTGTTCACAACTGTCTAGCATGTTAAATTTCTCTTTTAGCATTATTTCCCACATAAATTTACTTAATGAACCATATTCACATTATACACAAGGCAAAAGAAACTTTATGTACATCATACATCATACTTGGCCCTCAACATGGGTCCAATGATACCTAGATTAACAAGAAAAATGAATAACATACATGTGTTATACATTATTAGTTCCCAAATAACACAATCAAGCACATTATAACATTATACTTTAACATTTACAATTGAAATTTGCATTGCAACGTTTTACTTTCACAATTTTTCTTGTTGCCATTAAGCTACCCATGCTTAATCTCATCAACAACACTAGTCATAAATATGTATTGTTTAAAAAAGTATTCTCTTCCACAATAATTTTAGTTTCATGCATAGAATGTTGTCATGCATAAAATTATATATAAATATTCATTAATGTGTATGTGTCAATAACGATTAGGGTAAGAGTGCAAACATTACCAATTCCCACAGTGCTTTGTTACCAACAGACTAACACATGAAGTAAATACCATAATCTCTTGTTCACAACTTTCAACAAGATTTAATCAAAATCAATTCATGTATATAAATTTTATCGATTATTCATGCATCACTAATCAATGCTATTAATGATCTTAATGCAACCATGACATGACTCATTCAGCAACTAGCCATTATAGTCAAGTCTCACTACTTGACTTATTATGTATTTTTAACATCTAAAAGGCTTCATTCAATTTTCATTTTAAAACACTCTATCATCCTCTTCAAGGACTTTCCCCATATTTTGCATTCATGCATTAGTTTCACACACCATCACTATACACATTCTTCTTTTTCAAGTAGTGCACGATAACTTTAGTTATGTTCATTAAATGTATGAGTAATATGTCATATACTCAAATGTTAATAATCAACTCTTACAAGGAAATATACAAATATCTAGCTTAAATCCATTATAATAATTATGATAGCATTTACCCACTAATATTCATATCTCCATATCTTGGTGGCATGGATGTACCTACAATGTACCATCGTACAATGGACCATCCTGTAGCTCGCACTCATCTGCATGAACCATCAATCATTTACCTGCCACCATGTTAAGCGTAATATTTCCTTTTCATAAGTCACCATCGTTTCCTGTCATTGATGTCATCAAAAAGATTTTATAGCATGATTAGAAAAAGCCTCAATCAATAAATAATCAATCTTTAAGCGGTCCTTTAACACTTATTCATGTGCATACATGACATGTGAATACAATATCACAACATGCTTTCTTCTAACATCTCTACCTTAGTGTAAGAAAGTAATTATCAGTTCATGTCAAAATAATCCCCACATTATTATGACACTTCTCGCACACGCTCACATTCATACAAAACAAATCACTACAACTATTGAGGAATTCCTTTAATGGAAAATAACACAATGCGCATTCGAGTTACTTAAACTTTAACAAAATAACCAACCTTTCAACTATTGCTTCTGGTGCTAATGCTAACATGATGAATTTTGTTCCTATGCATGCAATGCATATAATTTCTAAACTACTTTCACCAAAAGAAATATTTAACACAATAGAGCATGCAAACACATGTTTCCTTTTAGAGGAAATATAACATAATAGACATGCAAAAACATGGTTTCTTTTCCATAAAACTAACAGAATAAAGCATAATAATACATGTCTTATTCTCCAATTATTGTACCAACATTACCCATATATATATTTCAAGGAAACCAAAACATTACTTTAGTTTTTGTACATGTAAATCATCTTCTTTTCAAAAAAATATTTTCCAATGTAGGATAACAAAACATGCTATCATTTCCCACATACAAATGTATAATATTTCCAATGAAATCTAATACAAATATTGCATGAATATACATGACCTTATTCCAAAACTAACATAAGCTAACTTAATAGTTTTGCTAGCATAAGCTAACCGAGAATTTCCATTCAAACACAATCCTCGTCTATTCCAAATTTCCACTGCCTACTCCTCCACCGCGTGATTTTACGGAGGCGTTCTCCATTGCGAGCTTGGGGTGTGCAAAGTATGGCGCATGGAACCAATGATAACTCGCCACGTGTGGTCTCCGTAATGGCTTGTAAACGGCTTTCGCCTTTCGAACCGCGGGATGTCAATCTGCGCTTCAATGCACAAGAGCGACGGCTTTTTCCTCGAAGAAGCCCGCTCTCGCTACCTGCAGCCCACGCCCGACAATGCATTCATGCTGCTGGGTTGCTCCAAGGCCTCCCCGCTCTTCGAGGGCTTCCCCAACAAGCACCTCCCCTGTCGGAACGTTACAGGGATGGGCTGCGACGCCTTCTATGACTGCCCTTCTTGGGTTGGGTTTGGCAAGAAGAGCAGAGCCACCAGGCCCCCGCCCTGCTGCGGGATCCCTTATTCCTCCATTGGCTCCCTCAATCTCTCGCGCCTCCAGTGCTACTCTTACGCCACTGTTTACAATCGGGCCCCCATCAAGGTCGCTAGGATTCGCCCTGCTGCGGTTTGTTTCTTCGTCACGGCGGCAAATATCTGGTATTCCGATGTGATCCTTCACTGGAAAATGTCGCAGAGAATAGTAGGCATGGTAGGCGACCTGGTCCAATGTGAAAACCGCTCTGGACATCGGATGCGGGCGCGGGATTCTTCTCAATGCTGTGGCAATGCAGCTGAAGAAGGAAGGCAGCAGCGGGCGTGTAGTGGGAATGGATCTTTGGCTCGACGGGCAAAAGTCGATGTCATCCACTCTGAGAACAGCGGCCATTGAAGGCGTCCAAGAATGTGACTTGCAGAAGCGGGGACGCTTGGAATCTGCCGTTCATGGACAATTACTTCGACGTGGTGGTCTCCGCCATTTTTCTTCACACGCGCACCTAAGCGGCGACAAGAGCTCGCAAGAAAATGCAAGAAATCGTGCGCAGAATACGTTCGATGGGCAAAGAATACGTTCCTGAGTATGTGCAGAGGCTTCATGAGCTGAAAATGCAAGAAATCAGGGTTTCTGAGTTCGTTCCGGCCTTTATGGTGCAAAGTCACATTGTTCCCTGAATGGCGTCTGGTCTTTGAGGTCAGCCGGCGGCAGAAAGCAATCCATGGAGAGCCCCTGGACATTGAAGGTCGTTTCTTTTATCGTCCAGGATTCCTCCATTTTGGTCCTCGTGTGGTGCTCTCTGATATAAAGGGGCAGCTTTCAGCCATGGCAGAGGAGCTTCACTGTCCTTAACAGCCCATCGTTGCAGATAAAACAGGGGAGCTTTCCTTTTCCCTGAGGCTCAGCCATCTCCCTATACTGATTTCAGCGAGGAAGTAAAGTTCCTCGACAGCTATTCTGGCAATTTAGGATCCAAGGCCTGTGTCATAGATGGAGAGTGGCATGTATACTCCGCAGAAGCTGAAAAATCAGATTGCAATATTATCAATCCATGGTATACTGTCGAGAGCTTTGTGTGACAAAGCTGGACAGAGATTTTGCCAAGAAATCAAGGCTCCTGGAATTAAGTGCAGGAGACATGAGAGTTTCTTCTGGCATAGTAAACATACTTCCAGATTTCCAGGTCTGTGACTTTGCATTCGATCCATGTGGCTACTCCATGGATGCAATTGAAGACCAGGCTTATGCTACAATACGCGTGACTCCAGAGGAGAATTGTAGCTATGCAACCTTTGAAATCATGGATTACAGAACTCGAGATTTACAGGACTTGATTTACAGAATTTCCAGTGTCTACAAGCCCTCAGTGTTGTTATTCTCTTTATATTGTTGGACATCTAAAGACCAAGAAGAGGAATTAGGATTCTTGTCGCCATTCCTTCCCTTTATATACATGTTCTGTTAAAATTGACTGTAGCATAGTATAGCTTATTTAACATCAGAGCCATGAAGATCCATAGAATTTGTGTCATAAAAGTTTAATTTGCAAAGAAGCTAGAATGTACTCTTCCACCTAAATCCAAAATATGGTAATAACAAGTTTTGGTTGTGCTACAGGAAAAACATTTCCAACATTGGATCCCAGAACAGGGGATTTGATTGTTAATGTGGCTGAAGGTGATGCTGAAGACGTGGACAGGGCTGTAAAGGCTGCACGAAAAGCCTTTGACATTGGCCCATGGCCGAAAATGACTGCTTATGTAATTCCCTTTTTGTTACTTCAAAGAATGACAGTTTCATATTTTCATCCTGTTGATGTGAATTGAAATGCATACTGTGAAGAACAAGAGAGATTGAAAGGAGAATTTAAAGTGTTTGAGGAATACAACATCCAATGCGTGTTCTTTACATTTGTGATGCCTCAGGAGAGATCATGTATTATGCTCCGGTTTGCTGAGTTGCTTGAAAAGCATAATGACGAGATTGCTGCCTTGGCAACATGGGACAATGGGAAGCCTTATGAGCAAGCAGCCTTGGTCGAAGTGCCAATGGCAGTGCGATTATTTCATTACTATACAGGTAGATGCTCAATCGCAAAATCTTATGTTGATGAGGTGACTTGATATTATTCCGTAATGCAGTGGTTTAGACTCCATGGAACTGTAGCAAGCTTGATCTACTCGTTTTAGTTCCTTGCTGTTTTTTTTATTTCATTGAAAATAGTAGAATTCTCATCTGTACCATTTGAATTATTTTACAGGGTGGGCAGATAAAATACATGGCCTTACAGTTCCAGCTGATGGACCTTATCATTGTGAAACATTGCATGAACCTATTGGAGTTGCAGGTCAAATCATCCCTTTGAATTTTCCACTACTTATGTTTGCTTGGAAAGTTGGTCCCGCACTAGCATGTGGGAACAGTATTGTATTAAAGAGTGCTCAGCAGACACCATTAACAGCCCTTTATGCAGCAAAACTTTTCCATGAGGTATGCTCTAGTACATAGAAGTCTCATGTTCATGGAAATTTTTTTTTTTAATCTCATACTAGTGCAACTTCGGCTTACTTTGGAGTCCCATTCTTAAATTGTTGTTGAACAAACCTTGCCCTAGTCACTTGTACAGAGAGTTTCCTTGTTTCCCATTGCAATAAGAATTGAATTAGCTTTTTTTTTCCAGAACATAATAAAATCCTTTTAGAAAGGGAAGCTGCCTATTCACAGTAACCAGAAAGGCCTCTTCTGATGTATCACTTAATGCTATAAATTACCATGATACTGAGTCTACAAACTTTTTGTCTCGATTTTCAAATGAAGAGACAAGTTCATCACCAGTTCGTTAATGCCATCATTTTTAAGGATAATTATATGATTTTCATATACATTGTTAGTTGTGTAGGCAACAATCACTATGAGGCAATGTAAAAACTTTTTATCAATTTGAATCTCCTCTCTTCTTTATGAGATTTCTATTTGCATCCCTCGTTGATATTATTATACGCACTGGTAGGATAACCTTACTATGGTGAGGATGACTTATTCAGGCTTTTTTTTTGTCAAGGTTGCTTTTACAGGATCAACTGATACTGGTAAAGCAGTACTAGAGTTAGCTTCCAAGAGCAACCTTAAGCCAGTGACATTGGAACTTGGAGGAAAGTCCCCTTTTATTGTATGTCAAGATGCTGATGTCGATCAAGCCGTGGAGCTCGCTCATTTCGCATTATTTTTCAATCAGGCAAGGAGTTGCATCTCTCAATATTTAAGCTGCATGGCACTCAATATTCTAACATGTTAATCAAGCTGCTGCTCTTTCTGCAGGGTCAATGCTGCTGTGCCGGGTCGCGAACCTTTGTACATGAGAGTATCCATGATGAATTTGTAGAAAAAGCAAAAGCACGATGTTTAAGTCGGGTTGTCGGTGATCCTTTTAGAAAAGGTGTTGAGCAAGGTCCTCAGGTATGCTGTTTTCTGGTCGTTATTTAAGTGTTGAATACCTATATTAATGCAAAAATAGAGAAAACAGAGAAAAGTTGCTTTTCCATATGTAACTAATAGGCAACTGAAAGCGTGACAATCAGATGCCTGATCCATAAATGGGTCTTTCTGAATTAGAAAGCCAGCTTCTTATTTGTGCTTTGAAGGATATAATGGTTCACTGCAAAAAGACAACTAAAGGTCACTACACTTGAGAAGGGAGCTTGATGTCTGAAAATGTTTTAGGAAATGTTATCTTCTGAAAAAAATGTTGAGCACTTTGATGTGCAATTTCTGGTGGTCCCCTGCCATACAAGTTTCTTGGTTTATTTATAAGTTGGCTACTGCAGGACCGGCAGATTAACTCACTCTTAAATTGAGACCTTGACTGCCCCTTCTATCCTTGACTTTTCATTGCACTTGCACCATGCTAATGTCTATCAGAACCATTTTGTCATTCTTTACTACGTTTTCCAGTTGTTAATTCACAAAGCTCGATTTGTGAAGTTCTCCTTCCATAAATAACAAAAGCATGACTGCTTAACTTACTACTACCGTGTTGGGAAGTATTGAGCTATTCAAAGGATGTGTTGCTTGTAGAAAGTATTATTTTTTACATCTGAACTGTCGTGCTGGTTGGCCTTATTTTGATGTTGTTGAGAATTTCTTTTGAAACATCGCAGGTTGACCAGGATCAGTTTAACAAGGTTATGGGTTATATCAAGGCTAGGAGGGAGAGTGGTGCAAAACTTGTAACAGAGGGCGACCAAATTGGTACCAAGGGCTTCTATATTATGCCTACCATTTTCTCAGAAGTTAAGGTATGGGAATAACATTTTGGGGATAACTGCAAGTCTGCAAATCTTTCCCCAATTAGTTATGAAAATGCTTACTTTTTACTGGCCCGGTTAGGTCACTTTAAGTTAATGGTGAAGGAGGTCAAAATTCTTCCCATCTCAGTGCTCAAGACTTGCTTTTTACTCTGTTTCTTCAATCTGAAAAATATATGATGTATTGTAAAAGATTTTTTTGTGGGGTTTTATGCACCAATTTGATTCCACAAACAAAAGATAGGTACATTGTGAATATCTAATCAAACTTGCAAAGAAAAATGGCATGAATGGCTACATGCCAAAGCTAAAGCTATTGTTGATAGTTTGTTATTCAAGCCAGAAAATACAATTATTCCATTGTTAGGGCTCTACTTTAAGTTAATGGCGAAGCTAATAGGTCACTTTAAATTAATAGTGAAGGAGGTCAAAATCCTTCCCATCTCAGTGTTCAAGACTTGCGTTTTTATTATTCAAAACGATCGTCTCAGCGCATTATTCAAAGGATATTCATTTGTTTTTTTAATTATCGAAAAAATTAAATGCTAGAAAGAATTCTAACTATAAAGATCTAACTAATAAAGGATATTCACTGACATAATCTTGAACAGTGTCACCCACCTGTCCTCGCATGTGTTGACCTCTTGTTGACTTGCTATTGCAATGTCATTTTCTAATTGTGTAGTGTTCCATATTTTATTTCTCCAATGAACATGGCATGCGTTGACTTTTTGCATAATGACATTACTCTACATGCCGAGTTTCATATCCCCTCGACAGTCCTAAAGCAACCTTAATGTGCAGAGATTAGTGTTGGTTTATCAAAATCGAGCAATTGATTTTCTTAATATTAACAATAATCCCCAGTTTAAATTTGTAGCACTAATATTCGGTATCTTGGTTTATCATGCCTCAAACTTTAGTGACGTTAATCAACACAAGCTTCAATTTGTGGCAACCAATATCAATTCCATTTCTAGATGCTTGAAAGGGATTGACAACCACTTCTGTATCCTTCTACTCAAATAGGTCAATGAGCCTCACTAATGCGAGCTCAAATAATGTAATTGCCTCCTACACAATCGTCGTCTCTTCCATGACTTTTCCTCTTCGTGGGCCATGTCAACTTTATTATTTGTTGACTTTCGTCCACTCAAACACAATCGTGTCGTGATGTGTGGGTCTCGGGGTGTGGGTAAAATTCACGACAATCAACGGTGTGGTGACGTGTGGGTCTCGAGGTGTGGGTAAAATTCACGACAATCAATTGTGTGGTGATGTGTGGGTCTCACGGCGAACATCTCACCGTAGTTAGGCATACTGCTCACGATGACCCAGTATATGCCCTAATAGATAGAAAATTAATTTCCTATAGCCCAAGAAAATTTGCTCCACTCAAACACAATCGTCGTCTCTTCCACGACTTCTCCTCTTCCTGGGCCATGTCGATTTTGCTCCACTCAAACACAATCGTCGTCTCTTCCACGACTTCTCCTCTTCCTGAGCCATGTCGATTTTATTTGATGACTTTAGTCCATTCAAACACAATCGTCGTCTCTTCCATCACTTCTCTTCGTGGGCCATCTCAATTTTATTATTTGTTGACGTTAGTCCACTCGTCGTCTCTTCCATCACTTCTTCGTAGGCCATCACTTCTTCCACGCTCTCCTCTTCGTAGGCCATCACTTCTTGCAGCCTTCTTACCATTCCGTGTTCACGTCATTCTTCTCAATCATTTACTCTAGCTCACAAATTTTGTCTTTCTCGACCGATAAAATGGGTTTTCACTTAATGTTTTCATTTTTGTATTTTGTTTGAATTTCATTTTTAACTTTTCTATTAGTTAAGTACGGTAATTGTTAAAAATTATTTAAATTTTTTAATTAAGTTATCAAAATCATTTAAAAATTACATTATATTTAACTAATTTTAAGTTGTTTTTATTATTTTAAATTTTAGGTATAATATCTCTTTCGTATTAGGATAATATGATTTAAATTGAAATCATATTAAAGAGACGAATTAAAATTTTAAAAGTAAGAATTAAAATTTTAAAAGTAAAATTCATATAGGTGAAAGATGTATGATGTTGTGTAGTAGTTGTTATAGTATTGGTCCCCACTCAAAATTGACACATATACAATCAATATTTAAATAAAAATATATAACAATAAGTGTAAATATTTTTTAATCTATATCCAAAATTTAGTGGGCCCACAACTATTCATAAACAATGTTTTAAATATCAAGAGTACAAAATATCTTGTCTCAACTTGAAAATAAATAAAACTATAAGTTCTCTCAAAATGGTTTAATCCACCACTACAAAGTTCTCATCACCTCATGGTTATTTTGGGAAAGAAAATGTTTTAGGAATGTCAGACACGACATTGGTGGATAGGTAAACAATTTTTTTATAATTGCAATTTCCATTCCATGATATCCTCTCTTTATTGTTTGATTGTATTTTGGACGTTTCTTTTGATTTTGTTTTGTCTTTTAACTATGAAATTGAAAATACTTGGCATCGTATCCATTTAAACAACAACCAAAGCTTGAAGAATAAATTAGAATTACACGATATTGATTGGAATCCTTATAGCTATTTTTTGTTAAAATATTTTCATGACTATCAGAAAAATTTACTTTCATGTTGTTATTTGAGCACAGGTTGTTTATATACTTGACCAAGTTCATGCGTTAGAAAATGAAATGCTGTTGTGAATAAAATGACAAGGATTGAACATCACACCTCACATTATTTATTTTCACAAGTTATCTACAACTTGAGCTTGTTAGCATATAACTTAGTTGACATGATTGTTCTTAAGCTTTCCCTAAAGGTTGAATACTAAGTTACTAAGGTGTTATTTTCTATATATGGTGACATTTTATTTTCTTTGTTTATGTAGGTCATCTGGCCACATTATAATGGCCAGTGTCATACATCTGAAGAAAATTCGTTTGAATTTCTTACTTGTATTTCATTGTATTTCATGTCTTACACTCTACATTGTATCTTCTTTTGTTTTCAGAAAAGGAACTCAATATTGATGGTAAGAAGCAGGAATTGAAGAAAGAGGAGAGCAATAACATTGGATTGACCAATGCAAAAAAAAGAGAGAGAAGAACTGGTCTGGTGATACCCTTAAAGCCAATATCTTGCATAAGACACATATATAGAGACTAATGTTCAATTCTTCAAAGTTGGTGAATTCACCTGCAATGCCTTGTAAACATAATGATAATGTTTTGAAGTGATGAAAAATGATTTCATGTGTAACCAATATTAAGTTGGAAACTCATATTGTAATACTTTAACATTCATATAATATAACTTGTGTGGTTGAAATTATTTATAGTTACACTTGATATTGTTTAGTATCGTAATTAATGTTAGCACTCCAATAGTTCTCTGAAGGCCGGGAAGGAGATAAGCAAAGGTAACCACATACCACCTTGACCTAGTAGCTAGCTCTACTAGGCTAAGAGGGCTCTCTCAATGAGATTCAAAGGCAATTTGACTGGATCATGGAGATTTTAAGCTAGATATCCATATTAGGGTTTTTTTTATTTGGATTTTGTGCTGGATGAAAATGGACCTCTAGAGCTAGGCTTGAAACTCTGGTAGGGTTACAAGAGAAAAAATTGCAAGGGAATAAAGGGGCAAGGTAGGTAAGCTTGAATGACCCTTTAGGCTTTATGGTTATGATGTAGGATGAACAGAGAGATTAGGAACAAGAATATAAGTATGAATTCATTCATTAAGAAAAAAAATAAACACAACATCATCATCTTATCAAAACAGGGCATGTATTAGTCATGAATCATGCTTAAAACCTTTAAAGACAATGATTGAAAGCAGTATATATGTAATGGAAAGAGAAAACATTCAATGGAGTGACTTACAAAAGAGAAACATAGCCATACAAGCCCACCACATGAATCCCTAAATTTAAGTTGCAACTTTTCTCTCTATTCACTGTATTACTTTGTCAAAATGAAATATAGTAGCTCAATGTCCAAGACTCCAACCCTTGCAAATGATTACAAAAGGCCTCATATAGCTACTGAGGTCAAAATCCTCCCTTGGAGGTCTAATTTTCCAGCAAGAAATTCAAATTCATGCACCTATCTAAAGTCTACTCACTAGGGAGGTTACGCAACAAATTCCTCCTTTATCTAACCACTAAGAAACATATCCTCAAAGCAATAAATAGAGGATAAGACACCTATTTACCTCCATTTTTACCATTTACATTTAAATTTTGACTGTTACATTCATATACATTCACTTTTTCACTTTTCCAAAATTCAAACTGGAAATTGGAGAAAATTACATACTCAATTTTTTATAAAAATCTCAGAAATTTGGAGATGCACAACGCCAACTTGGAGACCACTTTTGGGCACCTTCCTGAAGTCAAAATTTAAATCTGAGAGAACGGTAAACTATCCATGTATGTCTTGTTTCCAGAACACTTTGAATTTTTGAAAATGACCCATGGAAAGGCCTTCAAAAAATCATTATTCCAAGGTGTCTCTAGATGCGCAACACCTATCAAAAAGAGAGGCAGAATGTTGATTTTTGACCGCTTTTCTCCATTTTTCTCGAAATCTAAAGCGTTTCTAGAAAACATGAGGAAATGGGTTTTTAGATTAGGGCATAATATTTCCAAAAATGCTGAGTTTGTGCCAATTGGAGCCTTGAGGAAAAAACACAGGGCCAAGGCACTGCGCATCCAGCCTTAGTGAAATTTCTGAATTCTACAAATTTTCACCAAATTTGACCAAAAAACAAAATTTTCTCCAAATCTTCCCAAAATTGGTCCAGAAGTGTTGGATGCTGTGTACTATGAAATAATGGAAGCATTAGAAATAAAATCAATTTTCCCATTCTCCTTTTGGCTGATTAGGGTTTTCTTAAGCTTATCTTACAATTGCTTGATTTTGATGTATGCAATCTGATTTCTTGTTTGGTAGCGGGCACCCATGCATTTTTTGATCTTGTTATCCCTGTTTGCTTTTTCAAGTAGCTTTTCCAAGTGATTATTTACCTTCTCAAGACAAAACTCCTTGTCCTCATTGATCTCCTTTGCAATCCTCTCTTCAAAAGTGAGCTCCTCCTCTGTAGGGTTTTGGTCTCTTTCTCTCTACAATGCCTTCTTCAGACCCATGGTTCCTGGCCTCTTCTTCTTCACCTCTTGTTCATGCTCATCATGTTCATCATGATCAGCCACTGCTTTTCCTCTCTCATGTTTGTTTGCCTCAAATAGCCTTTTCTCCAAAATAAAATATTGTGTCTTGAGTTGATTGTTCTCTTGTTCAAGAAATGAAATGATGAATTGGGACCTTGCCAAATTTTCTTGGAGATCTTTGATCTAAGAATCCTTTTCTTTGATTATCCTTTGCAATTTTTCCTGCTCATCATGGTCCTCCAAATCAACTAAGTCAAATTCATGTTCCTTCTCATTATGCATGGATGTCTCAAGTTGTGTTGATGGTGATTCCTGTAGTGAAATAGGCTTGGCCCCTTCCTCTTTCTGAGGAGAAAAAACAACCCTCCTTCCTCTATGATAGGTGAGAGTAACCTCAAGCCTAGGCCTCTTTGAAACCTCAACAATTTTTCTTGATGATCCCACCTCCATAGGCTATGCTAACATGACAAGTGATATGTTTTGTTGCTGAGTTGGTGTAATAGTTGTGTGCATCTGCAAAGCTATCTCAGTGAAGGCATCCCATCTCATGTTCTTCTCTGCCAACTATTGGAGAAATATGAATTTCACCAAGTTGTGGTGAAAGAGGCTAGGGTAATGATCAGTGTTCATGACTTGCACCTTTTCTTCCATCTTGCTCACATTTCTATACAAGAAATTGCATAAGTTTAGGGACTTCACTGTTTTGAAGTGCATGAGAAATCTAATATGGTATCAGTAAAATCTGGAAAAATTTCCTTCACATGTGAATAATTTCATCACAACCTTCATCAATGGTGCATACCTCTCGAGTAAGTATCTGAATGGAAGAATGTGAGAATGAGTCTCTTTGTACTATGATTTTATGAAGGATTTGTGCTGCTCAAGGTCTAGGTTCATGCCTTTGAACCAATATTCCCCATGATTAGGTATCCCTGTAGAAAGAGAGATGGCATAAACTGAAAATGTGAAATCAATCCCTGCAATGGTAGCCTTTTCTCCCTTCAAATTAGTGGCAAAAAAATCTGTAAGCTCCTCATGGTGACCTACCTCCTCCATCCTTTGACAAAACCCTAGGCAGTTGACATCTTCAAAGCATTTTCTTATGAAGGGTGAGGAGATGATTTCATTGCAATTTGAGGTCTCATATCTTAGTATCTTCCCCCCTTTTATTGTATTCTCTTCTCTAATGGTGAATAATCTCCTTCCATAGTTTGAAAACCATAGATGATGGGGAGGGGAAAAACAAGGAAACGTGAGTGAAGGGAATGAAATGAGGGAGTTAGGGAAGGAAGATGGGGGTAGAAAAATTTAGGGAGAGGAGCGGGATTTCTTAGGAATGTTTAGGGAGTGAAATTAAGGCAAATGAGTGAGGGGAGTGAAATAGGAAATTCAAACACAGTCCTAGCTAGGAAAATGGTCCAATTCGGTAGAATAGGGCTAGGGTTTGTAGGAGATGATGCAAAAATGATGGGAAATGATTTGTGGAGTATGGGAATGATGTATAACTAACTAACATAGGTGTAGGGATAGTGGTACTAGGGTTTCACAACATCAATTGATCATTTGAAAACCAAAAGAATGAAATTTTTATGAAACCCTAGGGAAATAAGCTAGTTATCATTTCTTAGTTTTTCATGGAAGAGAGGGCATGAGGATGAGTGTACTTACTTGTTGCAATTATTTGGAGAGTGGAAAACCATGAGTGGAAGCTAAAAATTTTAATTTTGATGATTTTTGATAAAGATTGGGCAACTCTGCCATGTGTGCAGTGCAGTTCAAGGATGCACAGCGCCTCCTCCAGATGTGCAATACAGTTCATGGATGCGTAGTGCCCCCAATTTTTTACCTCTTGGAGCTTTAAAAATGCATTTTTCTCACCAAATGGAGGATGAGCTCAATGATGAAGGGAAAGAGGAATGCAAATGGAATGATTTTATGACTTTTTGGCCCTTTTAGAAGGATGGAATGGCTTTCATTAAGTGATAATGGGCCCCACATGACTTTTTGAAGCATGAATTTCTTTCTTATTTTTTACTTCACAACCTTGGCATTTTGTAGTCTGAACTTTTTGAATCTTTCTTGGAACATTGAACGATAGCTTTAGAACTTTGAAGTACTTATAACATATGGAAACACAAAATTACATTTAAAATTCAAAATTTACTGAATAAACTTGCTCTATTACCACTCTTCCAATTGCCAAATTTTATGCATGAAATGGTAGTTTGGTGACCTTCAAACCCTAATGACCTAATGGAGACTCTGAACTGAATGAGATGAGGGTGGTGATGACTAGAATGATGATGAAAATCTCTGAATAATGATATACTCTGTTTATTTGATGACATGTACCAACAATTTAAAATTTTAGAAAGAGTAGAGAAGAATCCTAAACCTAATGCCCAATGACCAAATTTTTCTTGAATACCTAGTGAAATGACAAAAAATTTGACTATGAGACCCTAACAAGACATGATAAGAGTCCATTTGATCACTGGTGATGGGATGAAAAGACTGACACTAACATTGGATCCAAATGGGGATGGAAGCTCCTTGGAGGTTTCAAGAACACCGTAAACCAAGTAGCCTAACCATTGGGCATGGACTCAAAAGTTAAAAACCAAATTGAATACTGAAAACTTGACATGATAAACTGACTCAAAACTGGACTAACTTGACTCTTACTGAACTTTAAAAACTTGCAAAACTTATTGATGGCAGCATATCACCGAGACTTGAGGGCTTCAAATCCCGATGACAACTACTTTCTTGCTGAAGATATATGTACAGTCATGTGAAGTGATCCTTCCAGTGTAACCAATCCAATAGATGGCTACTTACTTGAATCATGCTGCACTTTCCTCTAGCAGGCAGAAAAAACAAAAGATAAGCAACTTCGAGTGTCCACTGAAAATTTCCTCATGATCCATAAATTCAAGAAAATATATCATCCATACTTTCTGCAGGAAATCAATGTAAGGATCTTCAAAAATCTAAAATGTTACCTTGTCTTGAGATCTAGTAGCAAAAATACAAGTACTCTTTTCATTTTGACTTGAAATAACACTTGGATGTTGATCCATAGGAAGGCATAAGGAAGTATGACCTTCTTCTACCTGAGTGTTGGCTGTATATTCTTCAAGCATGAGCAACTCTGACTATATCTCTCACACACTATCCAGCTTATGCTCATATATCTCAAATTCATAGTATAAATCATACTTGAACAAAAACATTCTTCAAGGTTGTCAAACATGACAGCCTTATCCTCTACATGAAAGAAAACATTCATTATTATCTTATCTCTTTGCAGGAAACCATCATCACAAATTGGCTTACTCAAAACAATTTCCTGTATAGTTTCATAAATCTCATGATTTTCATCATTTAAACTCATATTTTCATTTTCAATAATGGAATAAGTTTCACTAACACATTCTTGACTATGTGAACACTGAAAACCTGCATTAGCTTGGGCTGTAACATGATCTTTAAGGTGTTGATCTATTTCATCTTCAAATAGAGGAGAAACTTGAGTTTTATAGCAGTTAACATTGGCTTGATGATTTTCAATTTCAGGATTGGGAACATGCATTTCTTTTTTTTGGTCCTAGTCTATTTTATCCAAGGAGGAAGCTACCGATTCTTGTTAGGAGGAAAAATCAAAAAGGGCTTATGTGATCTCATCATCTACACACTCTTCATCCCCATACAAATTTTCAAGAAACTCAATGAAATTTTCAGAAATCTCACAACAACTATCAATCATTGACAAGGAAGAATTAGAGCTTTGATAGTGTTGAAAGAAAAATGACTAAAATTCCTTCAGAGAATATAAAATAGCAGATGGTAGACCTTCCTACCATGATCTCACTTTTTCCTCCAAGGTAGCCATGAACATCTTCATCAGACAATCTTCAGGAAACTTAATATTTAGTCTCTAAATATGAAAATGAAATTTTACCAAATGCAAACTAGCATCCTCTCCATCCTGACCTTTAAACTTTGACAGTCATGGTTGCCAATCTATACAAGGAATCCGATTTGGAAAACCAGGAATATGAGCTCAATTAATAGGAGTATACCTTCGAGAAATTGAATCCATTTTGACAAAAATGAAGTCACCAAGAAGTTTTGCAGACTACTGGTTCTTGAAAAGTGGAGTCAGCATGAAAATTTTGAACCTTTGGATTCTTCAACACTAGACTCACCAAGTGAAATATGCACAACCTTATTATTCCTGATCACTATTCACCATCAGCAATCAGATCTGGTCCTTTCGTTCTTTCCTGGGGAAGATCTGTCACCTCGCTCCTTGACAACAATGCCAATATGTTAGCACTCCACCAGTTATCCAAAGGCTTAACAGGAGACCAGGAAAGGTAAGCACAGACCACTTTGACCTAGTAGCTAGACATACTAGGCTGAGAGGGCTCTCTTAAAGAGATTCACAGCCAAATTGACAGGATCATGGAGATTTTAGGCTAGATATGTAGATTAGGGTTTGTTTGATTTGGGTTTTTGTGCTGGATGAACATGGACCTTTATAGCTAGGCTTGAAACTCTGGTAGGGTTACAAGAGAAAAAATTGCAAGGGAATAAAGGGGCAAGGTAGGCAAGCTTGAATGACCTTTTAGGCTTTATGGTTATGGTGTAGGATGAATAGAGAGATTAGGATAAGACACATATTTACCTCCATTTATACCATTTAAATTTTCATTTTGACCTTTACATTCATCTACATTCACTTTTTCACTTTCACAAAATTCAAACTGGAAATTGGAGAAAATTACACAGTGAAATTTTTATAAAAATCTCAGAAATTTGCAAATGCACAGTGCCAACTTGGAGGCCACTTTTGGGCACCTT
Source organism: Pinus albicaulis (assembly GCA_034641835.2). Lineage (NCBI taxonomy): Eukaryota > Viridiplantae > Streptophyta > Pinopsida > Pinales > Pinaceae > Pinus > Pinus albicaulis. Next base: position 431,684,642 of record CM076575.1, on the reverse strand, counting down.
CCTGAAGTCAAAATGGAAATCTGAGAGAACTGTAAACTATCCTTGTCTGTCTAGTTTCCAGAGCACATTGAATTTTTGAAAATGACCCATGGGAGGGCCTTCAAAAACTCATTCTCCCAAGGTGTCTCTAGATGCGTAGTAGCTGTCAAAAACATAGGAAAAAGGTTGATTTTTGACCTCTTTTCTCCACTTTTCTCAAACTCTAAGCCCTTTCTGGAAAATATGAGGAAATGGATTTTGAGAGGAGGGCATAAGCTTTCCAAAAATGTTGAGTTTGTGCCACTTGGAGCCATGAGGAAAAAGCATAGCGCCAAGGCGTTGCGCATCCAACCTTAGTGAAATTTAAGGATTGTGCAAATTTTCACCAAGTTTGACCAAAAAACAAAATTTGCTCCAAATATTCCCAAAATTGGTCCAGAAGTGCTCAATGATGTATAATGCAATCATGGAAGTGTCAACAAGAAAATCAATTTTACCCTTCTCCTTTTGGCTGGTTAGGGTTTTCTTAAGCTTGTCTTGCAATTTCTTGATTTTGATGTGTGCAATCTGATTTCTTATTTGGTAGCAGGCAGCCATGCATTTTTGGATCTTGTTATCCCTATTTTGATTTTCAAGGATATTTTCCAAGTGATTATTGACCTTCTCAAGCCAAAACTCCTTGTCCTCATTGATCTCCTTTGCAATCCTCTCTTCAAAAGTGAGCTCCTCCTCTATAGGATTTTTTTCTCTTTCTCTTTGTAGTGCCTTCTTGAGACCCACGGTTCTTGGCCTCTTCTTATTCACCTACTATTCATGCTCATCATGTTCGTCATGCTCAGCCACTCTATTTCCTCTCTCATTTTTTTTTGCCTCAAATAGCCTTTTCTCCAAAATCAATTGTCGTGTCTTGAGTTGACTCTTCTCTTGTTCAAGAAATGAAATGATGAATTGGGACCTTGCCAAATTATCTTGGATCTCTTTGATATGAGCTTCCTTGTCTTTGATTATTATTTGTAATTTTTCCTGCTCATCATGGTCCTCCAAATCATCTAAGTCAAATTCATGTTCCTCCTCATAATGCATGGATGTCTCATGTTATGCTAATGGTGATCCCTATAGTGAAATAGGCTTGGCCCCTTCCTCTTTCCAAGGAGAAAACAAAAGTCTCCTGCCTCTCTGATAGGTGATATTAACCTCAGGCCTAGGCCTGTTTGAAACCGTAGCAAGTTCTCTTCGAAGAAGCCCGTTGATCTAGTGCTTCATATGTCAACTCTATTTTGTTATGGTGAAAACCTTATAAGTACATCGTAAAACTTGGCCATGCATGTTTGATTCTGTGTTCGTGCCCTATTTTTTATGCCCTTTAGATTTTTAATCTTATATAACCATAGGAGTTTTGAGCCCATGTGAAATTCATCAAGTTTTAGACATTTTATCAATATTGCAAGGAAATTAAAAGGTGAAATGATTACTGGGTTACTTTTGGGTTCAAAGTTAATATGAATTTTTTATTGGTACATTACGTTTTTTTGATTGATCAGTGATACGTGGGAAATATTTAATATGGTAGGATATATTTTTGAACTTGCACTTCTTCATAGTTCATTAACAATGCATTTTCCAATACACCATTATATCATCCATCGGTTTAGGGTGCATGGAAGGCAGTTTCGATATCTGGATAATTCTTTCAATACATGCTTTAGATGAAAATGATACTTTGTGTTTTCCTCTCCTATGCTATGGTCATAATGTCCAACTAATTTATTGGTATATATGAACACCAAAATCCACTTTATCATGGAGGGAGAGAGTTTGAACCATGTATCAATGCACGAATATGTGTTTTCTTCTAACAGAGTTTTGACAAGGTGCTCAAAATTACCAAGTAAGCAGAGGGTTGAATGCATCCTTTGGTAGGTTGGTAATGACTTTTCAAGAACCATCAACCATGGCATCTATAAATATTTCTTCCTATTCATTGTCAGACACAACCTTCACATTACCAGGGAAAGTTCCCAAGGAAAACTTGTTGCTTCATTCGTGGCTTTGGTTGATTGCCAATTTTGCATGCATTCTAACCCCAGAATAAGCAAATCCATCCATGTCATCTTCCTCTTCTGCTCTATATTGGACATGTGAAACGAATTGCTTGGATTTATTTGCGATGGAAAAAAATTTCTTTGCCATTAACAATAAATATTAATAACAATAAAAATTTATAAGACTTTGTCACACAACTCTAGATCCCATTTGCATCACATCATGATACTCACTACATGCATGCACACTGTTAGCCCCCTATGAATTTTTTGACAAGCAAACAGGGAGCTAAAAAATTTTTTGAGCCTTCAAGGAATGCATTTCCCCTGAAAACACATCATCCTTGAAGCCTCCTTATGCCTTTGTCCTTTGATGAATCCTCACTGTTGTTTCCATGAGAAAAGCCTCTCTATTGTGAAGAAAAATGTCCAAAAGGCCTCCTCTTCCCTTGTTTCATTTCCCACTAAACCTCTATTTTCATCCTCTTGTCTCCCCTTCTAATTCCCTTCTTACCCTTTAAATCATCCCAAATCCCCTTGTAAACCGTTCAAATACCCTTTGTCTAGTTTAAGAGTTCCTTTCTCCCTCTACCGATTCCCTTTTTAGCCTTAAAAATCCTCTTTTTTGGCTTAAAAACCCACTTCTTAATACACACAGGCTTAGCCCCTTTCGGCCAGCCCCCTTGAACCACTTCCCCACATGACCCATGCCCAGAACCAAGTGCTTAAAGCCTGGGCGCTAATCGCAATCAGAAGGTCGGAGTAGAGCGCATTTTCTTTGCAAAGTCAAAATCTTCGATGCGATGGTGATATGTTCTGTGGAACGCGGGTGTAATACCCACCGTCGATCTTAATAGATCCAATGGTCTGCGCAAAGTCCTATCGCGCCCCGCCTCCCCCCTTTTTCACCCCTCCGATTGCAGTCCCCGCCGTTGATCCACCGCTCTGATCCGACGGCCCAGCGCCAATCGCAACTCAAACCATCGAAGTTTCGGCCCTTGCTTTGCTTTGATGTGATTAGATTGCAGCCGTTGACCTCTTGAGATCTGACAGTCTAGATTTCATCGCTCCCCTCTCATTGCACCAGTCTTCCCCCCCCCCCCCCGCCGATTTAATTCCCGCCGTCGATCTTGTTCTAGATCGGACAGTTGGCGCTCAATCGCACCATCGCCAATCGGAAGTTCTTAAAGGTGTCAACCTCCGTTTCCCCTTATTGTGATCCGCCGATCTAATCACAACCGCTCATTTCTTTTGATCCGACGGTGCATATCAAATCGCCCTCTGCCCATGCCGGGTCCCACATCAAGCCCTATCTCATATGTTTTCGTGCATTTCCGTTGTATTTCGATTCAAAGGCCCGAATTATAATGTTTTATATTAGAACATTATATCACTACGCCCAACATTAAAACTTTAATATTTATATATTACAATTCATTTCATATTGTATTTCCACCGTTTCACTGTATTTTTCCACCATTTCCATTACATCCACAGCATTTGCCTCTGTTGCGCCACCATTTCCTCCAGGCCTTGAAAATATTCTTCTGCCACCCCCTGGGTTTTATAATTGGTTCATTTTTACTGTGCAGGGTATACAGAGTGATAAATTCACTTTATTTGCTGTAATCACAACCATTGTGATTCAGAGCATAGAGAGGCCATCCCAGCAGCAGTCAGTGTAACAACGGAGACAAATTAGAGGGATTTGGGCTTGTTAATTTAATACTTAGCACCAAATCTCGTATTCAAAGAATTAAGGCATAGTTGAAGACCAGAGCACGCGGAACAAGCCATGTCTGTGTTTAATGTCAGTAGAGCACCGTCTCTCCAAAAGGACACCTTCCTACAGAATTTTCCATGCCTCCTCAAGCCCTTAAATAGATGAATACACTGACAAAAATTTCTACCACTTTCAGAAATCAGTTATGAAGCATGGAGACCCTACAAACCCTTCGATCCAGGTCAGCAATTCCAGAAGGCAGTGCAGAGCTCCAAACAACCAGAAAGGACTTTAAGAACACATCCGAGGTCAATCTCAACCTGACGAAGACTCCCGAAGCAGGCTACAGAGTACATACAGCACTATAGAGCCATTAAGCAGTATGGGCCTGAACGCTTCCTCCATCCTGTCTTAATGAAACAAATTAAATGTACACCTACTCCCGCTATCACTCATTCTCCTATAAGAATCCCCAAGAACATATTGTAATGGGTTGGATTGTGTTATTGTTGTTGTAGTTTTAGGGATTCATTTTGACTGTTAGAACAGTCTTGGGGGAGAGTAGCAGAGTAGTTTGTAATGTAGTAGGCTGGGAGGAGAAAGTTTGGACTGTGATCAACCATTGAAGCTTAATGTATGTGACTGGTTTTGCATCAATTAATCAAGCAAATTTCACAGGATCCTGGTCTATTACTACGGGTGATGTTATTCTTATTTCATTTTTTATTACATTTTTTCATGCTGTTCATTTTCTTCTGGCATGCATCAGAAATCTGGCATAGGATTTACCCTCGCATGGTACCCTATGCTTCTACTCTCCCTACCTTCAATGTTTTCCACTGATAGTGAAATCTGAGGCGAACTCTCGTGGTTTAACCAATGTAGCAGATGCTATTTCCTGCTAGCTGATTTTTTAACTCAGAGTTTGCTGCTTGGATGCTTCTTGCTGGTGTCAAAGTAGGGAAGGTTAAACGTCCTTCTCTGATCTATAGACTCTAGATTTGTGTCAAATCTTATCTCTGTTTTTCCTTTGGAGCATGCTAAAGCAGACCTGGAGTTAAATGACCTCTGGTCCGATCTATAAGTTTCCCCTTTGTCCCTCCATTGGGAGCTGCCTTTGACTATGTCCAAGCAGGTCTAGAGTTAAATGACCTCTGACCTGATCTATAGATAGAAATTGGGTTTCTTTCCTTCTTTCAACTTCACTCTTAATATTCCATTCCACCATCTATCTAAAAGATCCTTTAGTATAGATGACTTTCCCTCTGAAAGCCTTGGTTAGTTGTTTGTAAGTAATCCCCTTTCATGACTCCATAGCCCAATGGATGGCACAGTTTTGACTCATTATCTTTACCGAAACATCCTACTGCTTTGTTCCTTTTCTTCCATTACTTTCTCAGTTTATGATCTCATGACTCAACCCAACAACCAACCAACCAAACATTTTAACCCCCCCCCCCCTACCTTTTTGTGCTTCATACCTAGCCTAACATCTCATTTTGAGCCTCAAAGATATATGATTGTTTGTTTTTATGGAGAGATCCTAGGATCCCAAGGTGGTTTTGATGTTGTCTCATCTTTTGGTCTTGCCAATCTAGCCAAAACATGGGAACCCCAACATAATGGCGACTCCGCTGGGGAGAAAGACGAATAACTTTGATTTGGTAAATCACTGTGGTGGACAGTAAAATTGTAAATCTTCCACCTGGCAACTCCACAGTTCCTAAATGATTTAAAGACTCCATTGGTGATCAGTGGGCCGCTGATTATCTTGGTTTCATGAGACTCCACTGGGAGACCATGTTGCAGTACAACATCAGCCATGGTAGAGACCAAGTCACATCACTAATGGAAGACTCTGAGCAATTTGCAGAAATGCATCCAAGTTTCATAACATAGTGTCGAGATGTAATGTTAAGTGACTTGGCAGAACTGGAGGTGGAGGACCTTCCAGGGGCTATTCTTCTCAGCTCAAATTTGAAACCCATGCTCCGGAAAATTTTCTTAGAATTGGTGGTTGAAAGATATGAAGCTGAGATAGAACGTCTGAACTCAAAAGAAAAATCATATCAATTCAGAGACCGGAGAGCCTTTTTGGAAAGTCTCCCTCCTCCTAAAAGAGAAGAGATTCCACTGCCTTTCGAAGTACAAGAAGAAAAAGATCCGGTTCTCAAGAGCCACACTGAAGATGCAGTGGAAGATGTAGAAATCAAAGTTGCCCAGGACGAAGACAACCTACTAGTCATGGCAGGCCTGAAAGAAGCAATTGCACATCATATGTTCTTCGATCCTGTGGCAAAATATATGGAGGGCAAAATATATGGAGGCCCTGATCAGTCCAAATTCTCCAGAATTGATCCTTAGCACGGGCCAAATTCATTAGGAGTGGTCACTATTGATGGTGACCTCAGTTTTGAAGAACCACCGGTAGAACACCCTGTGGTTATCTCTGACAGGCAGTCAGTGCTCCTATCCTTTTTTGTTGCTGCTTGACTAGCTGCACTGGCATTATTGTATCACCTAGAGCATCAGAGATTTCCAGTTAGAGTAGGGTAGGTAGGAATTTTCAATAAAGCTCAGTGTGTGAGCATGTAGTTAGTTGTTGTTTAATTTCTGCAAATTCCAGCAAGTCAGACAGTCTAATCCTGGCTTGACTATTTTTCAATTTCTATCTTAGAATGTAGAGAAGAAGTCTGCTAGACAGTTTAAACCTAGCAGATATAGATTAGGTAGAGAAGCTATGAGGCCAATAGTTTAATCTGTTCTCATGGAGAAATAATGGTAGAAATAGAATGGGTTTATTTTCCTGTTTGTAAAAAAATTGATGATGTAAAGGGTCTGCAAGTCCAAATGCACCTAGAAGAAAAAATGTTAGGACTATAGTCTGGGTAGGTAGTGGTTTGGGAGAATGTTTACTGCTGATGTAATGTCTTCATGAGTTGTGGCAGCTAATCCAAGAAAAGAAAAGAATGAGTCAATTACCAGGCATCTGGCCTACACCAAAGATCATTTTCTGAATTCTTGACTCCTTCAAGAAGAAGCCATCCCCATGTGGAGCCACTATTAGCCCCCTATGAATTTTTTGACAAGCAAACAGGGAGCTAAAAAAAATTTTGAGCCTTCAAGGAATGAATTTCCCCTGAAAACACATCATCCTTGAAGCCTCCTTGTGCCTTTGTCCTTTGATGAATCCTCACTGCTGTTTCCATGAGAAAAGCCTCTCCGTTGTGAAGAAAAATGCCCAAAAGGCCTCCTCTTCCCTTGTTTCATTTCCCACTAAACCTCTGTTTTCATCCCCTTGTCTCCCCTTCTAATTACCTTCTTACCCTTTAAATAATCCCAAATCCCCTTGTAAACCATTCAAATACCCTTTGTCTAGTTTAAGAGTTCCTTTCTCCCTCTACTGATTCCCTCTTTAGCCTTAAAAATCGTCTTTTTTGGCTTAAAAACCCACTTCTTAATACACATAGGCTTAGCCCCTTTCGGCCAACCCCCTTGAACCACTTCCCCACATGACCCCCGCCCAGAAACAAGTGCTTAAAGCTTGGGCGCTAATCGCAATCAGAAGGTCAGAGTAGAGTGCATTTTCTTTCCAAAGTCAAAATCTCCGATGCGATGGTGATATGTTCTGTGGAACGCAGGTGTAACTGACCGCCATTCTTATCTTGGACGTCCAGTCCCCACGCGCTCACCTTCTCCCTTGTCACTCCTCCGATTGCGCCCGCCATTGATCCACCGCTCCTCGATCCGATGGCTCAGCGCCAATCGCAGTCCTCAAACCACCCAGCCGGCCCCCGTTGTTCACGTTATTGGGATCTGCGTTGTTGACCTCTTTGAGATCAACGCCCGCATTTCATTGCTCCTCGCTCATTGCACCCGCCTTCCCCCCCTTCCCCCACCGCCGACCTTGTTCCGTATCGACGGTTGGGAGACCAATCGACCATCACCACCGAAATTTTTTAAAGATGTCACCCTCCGTTTTCCCCCACCCTCCGTTTCCCCCGATTGTGATCCGCCGATCCGATCGCAACCTCTCATTTCTTTTGATCCGACGATGCATATCAAATCGCCCTCCACCCATGCTCGGTCCCACATCAAGCCTCGTCTCATATGTTTTCGCACATTTCCGTTGTATTTCGATTCAAAGGCCTGAATTATAATGTTTTATATTAAAACATTATATCACTACACCCGACATTAAAACTTTAATATTTTTATATTACAGTTCATTGCATATCGTATTTCCACCGTTTCACTATATTTTTCCACCGTTTCCATTGCATCCACAGCATTTGCCTCTGTTGCGCCACCATTTCCTCCAGGCCTTCAAAATATTCTTCCGCCGCCCCCTAGGTTTTATAATTGGTTCATTTTTACTGTGTAGGGTATACAGAGTGATAAATTCACTTTGTTTGTTGTAATCACAATCGTTGTGATTCGGATCACAGAGAGGCCATCCCAGCAGCAGTCAGTGTAACAGCGGAGAGATATTAGAGGGATTTGGGCTTGTTACTTGAATACTTAGCACCAAATCTCGTATTCAAAGAATTAAAGCGCAGTTGAAGACTAGAGCACGCGGAACAAGCCATGTCTGTGTTTAATGTCAGTAGAGCACCATCTCTCCAAAAGGACACCTTCCTACAGAATTCTCCATGCCTCCTCGAGCCCTTAAATAGATGAGTACACTGACAGAAGTTTCTATGACTGTCATACAGCAGTTATGAAGCATGGAGACCCTACAGACCCTTTGATCCAGGTCACTAATTCCAAAAGGAAGTGCAGAGCTCCAAACAGCCAGAAAGGACTTCAAGAACACATCCAAGGTCAATCTCGACCTGACAAAGACTCCCGAAGTAGGCTACAGAGTACATACAGCACTACAGAGCCATTAAGAAGTATGGGCCTGAACGCTTCCGCCATCCTGTCTTAATGAAACAAATTAAATGTACACCTACTCCCGCTATCACTCATTCTCCTATAAGAATCCCCAAGAACATATTGTAAAGGGTTGGATTGTGTTATTGTTGTTGTAGTTTTAGGGATTCATTTTGACTGTTAGAATAGTCTTGGGGGAGAGTAGCAGAGTAGTTTGTAATGTAGTAGGCTGGGAGGAGAAAGTTTGGAATATGATCAGCCATTGAAGCTTAATGTATGTGACTGGTTTTGCATCATTTAATCAAGAAAATTTCACAGGATCCTGGTCTATTACTACGGGTGATGTTATTCTTATTTCATTATTTATTACATTTTTTCATGCTGTTCATTTTCTTCTGACACACATCAGAAATCTGGCATAGGATTTACCCTTGCGTGGTACCCTATGCTTCTGCTCTCCCTGCCTTCAATGCTTTCCGCTGATAGTGAAATCTGAGGGCGGACTCCCGTGGTTTAACCAGTGTAGCAGATGTTATTTCCTGCTAGCTGATTTTTGAACTCAGAGTTTGCTACTTGGATGCTTCTTGCTGGTGTCAAAGCAGGGAAGGTTAAAGGTCCTTCTCTGATCTATAGACTCTAGCTTTGTGTCAAATCTTATCTCTGTTTTTCTTTTGGAGCATGCTAAAGCAGACCTAGAGTTAAATGACCTCTGGTCTGATCTATAAGTTGCCCCTTTTTCCCTCCATTGGGAGCTGCCTTTGAGTATGTCCAAGCAGGTCTGGAGTTAAATGACCTCTGACCTGATCTATAGACAGAAATTGGGTTTCTTTCCTTCTTTCACCTTCACTCTTAATGTTCCATTCCACCATCTATCTAAAATATCCTTTAGTATAGATGACTTCCCCTCTGAAAGCCTTGGCTAGTTGTTTGCAAGTAATCCCCTTTCATGACTCCATAGCCCAATGGATGGCACAGTTTTGACTCATTCTCTTTTCCAAAACATCCTGCTGCTTTGTTCCTTTTCTTCCATTACTTTCTCATTTTATGATCTCATGACTCAACCCAACAACCAACCAACCAAACCATTTTAAACCCCCCCCCCCCCCATTTTTGTGCTTCATACCTAGCCTAACATCTCATTTTGAGCCTCAAAGATATATGATTCTTTGTTTTTATGGAGAGATCCCTCTCCGGATCCAGGAGGGCTAGATCCTAGGATCCCAAAGTGGTTCTGATGTTGTCTCATCTTTTGGTCTTGCCAATCTGGCCAAAACATGGGAACCCCAACACACACCATTAGGCTTTTAAGTTTGACCTTCAGAAAATATTTGATACATGTGAAATTTCCATAGCAGCTTCAAATATCTTATTACAGATATAATTTCTAGGAGTATTGTGAACAAAAAATGTCTATAATGACAAAGGGCCCTCTAATATTGTCAATTTACCATTAACCTTATTGTCTTGTTCTTTTTAAAGTACAACCCATTTGGTAGTGTTTCGACATATTAATTGGGTCGTCTACTTGAACAACATGATTTGGTTGTACACATTTGACCATTCGTGATGTAGAAGAGAACTATATTTTACATTCCAAAGCACTAAAAATTTCAAGAATGTATGAATTGAAAATTGCAACTTCCATTATCTCTTTATTTGTCTTGTGACCATTCATTCTGTTCTCCTTTAATATCTTGTCGATCTCACACAATTTAATTTGAAAATTAAGGGCTAGTGCAATCTAATGCAAGAAAAGATTCTACAAATAAAGATTGAACCATAGTATGGTGCTTAACCACAAAAAGGTTAGATCAATGCCAGTGTTGTCACTAACAAGACAATATGAATCTATAGCTAGAATGTTAGATTTTTTACCTATTGCTCAGCTAGTGATTTCCCCTAGTGATTCTTGAATTTCCACGACCTTGGGTCTAGGTTAGAGTTTTAAATCACAAAAGCTACCAAACCAAGAATCTCAACCACTAAGCTACTTTGCACAACAAAAATATAAAGCAGTAAATCACATATGCACAATATACACAGCTTTAAAAAAAATTGTACAATATTGTACAATCACCAATCTTCATTATATTAAGCCAAATCTGAATAATACAACAGTCTATGGTATATAAGATACAATGACAAACTCGATGTCATATCTTGTCTTGTCCATCCTTCACTTTCGTATTGCTCACTAATAATCCCTTATTCTATCAAGGCATCTACACATCGAGACTGCAGGAGAGCTACCTCCTAACATTGCTACACGTCCATCTGTAGAGTGTACTTGGGCTGATCTAATCAACTATCTGGGTCGGCCAATTCCCAAGCTCCAAACTACCTGGCTAGAAACAACTTTTGTCCATCAAAGTCTTGCACTTCGACACCTATCTTCACCCGACCTTCAGCTTCTCTTCATTCTTCAAGATAAATCGTCTAGGGCTACTTTGGGTAGCCAACACGCTGCCCTCCAATAGACCTATGGCACCCAATCCAATCATTGCTAAATCTACTCCTAAGATGACACTTCACCACCACAGAATGTCATCTACTTGGAATCAACAGACTACTCCAATCCTGATCCAATCCTGTCATCAACTTGACCCAATATATATCTCCATGCACTATTGTTTCACCTTGCTGCACTGCTACAAGACTGCGCCACTAGTTAGGGCACACCATGCTGCCCTCACTCCTCCATGAAGATTAGAAAAAATAACCTCTAAAGGTTGTGGTCCACCCTAAAAGGATTCGTCCATGCATACACTACCTTTTAAGGTTGTTTTCCACCTTAGATGAAACCCTTAAGGGCCTCCAACTAATGTCTATGGCCTATGACCTAGATCAATAGTGGATTGTAGCTTCGGTCCTCCTCAAACAGTCCCACAACTACCTTCAAACAATAGTCCCTTTCTCCTCCTCTTTACGACCTTCTCTGCCCAACAACTCGAAATCTTGAAGAAAACCTTACAGCATCCTAAACAACCCTTATGTCACCATGCTATCACCTAAAACAAAACAAAAATACCACGCTGCCTTAGGCTCCTCTCCACATTGTCCTTTTTTCTCCTCCAAGCTGTCACTATGCCTCACGAAAATTTCAGAACTCTTCTTGAGTTTTATTTCCCAAACTTGGATGCTCAAATGACATGTTTTCACCCTTAATTTATAGACATATAAGAGGATCCAATGAATCATGAAGAAATTCACCTATTAGAGTGTTTTACACCAAGCCTACGAGACTTGGCGAATAATAATCACCTTGTCAACTTCAAAAATTCATTTCTCTCTAACGAAAACTCGGATTTGGATGATTCTTAATGTGTTGGAATCATATTTCCGAGCACTATCATCCTCTTCCATCACATATCATAACTTCATCATTTTTTTGACCCAAACCACAATGGGTGACAACCCCACACTTGGGTTCCAAGCCCACAAGCTACCCTTGTGGTGTTTTTCCCTCTAAACCCTGAACCCTAGGGCTTGGAGTACCTCCCAAGCTACAAAAATCAACACTCCCTCTTAGTGAGGGAGGTACTTACAAGACTACTAAGTACTTCGTCTTCGTCATTACTGCTTGCAACACTTACAAAACTCCTTCTTCTCACAACTACAACAATCCGTAAAGCATGAACTATGACGATATCGAAAGTGTCATTGTCACTGGAAGCCTCCTGCTTCTTCTTCTTCTCCTAAATCGCTTTCCAATCTCGCCATGATTCCTTCTTGCTAGATGTGGAACCACCCTTTCTCCCCACTGACCATGTGTTCTTCTTGGGCTGCAGATTCTCCTTTTGAATCTACAAACTCCCTCTATAACTCGACTCCCTCTAAGCCTCTGGAACCTGGATCTTCTCTGAAAAGTGTACCTTCTTTGCAGGAACATGTACCTACTCCTTTGAAGCTTGCATATGCATCTGCACCTAATCCTGCTTCTCTAGAACCTACACCTGCCCTTACTTCTTTCCATGATCCTTAGGCTTGCCTGTCAACCTGTAGAGGCCATTCTCCCTAAATCTAAGCACAATCCCAATGGACTTAGAGCCTCTAGGTGTGAGTCTTGCCTTCCATCCTGGAACAAGACCTCAAACCCCTTCCTCTCCATCATCGAGATGGAAATCACACTATACCAGTCCTGGTACAAACAATACATCATGGACCCACATATTACGTCATGTCTCCATCCTGAATTGCACCACACCAGATCCTCGGATCTCCGACTGACTCTTGTCACCCAACACCATGTGCAACTTTGAGTCCCATTAAAATAGAGTCTCAAAAACCTCCTGTGACCCTGTCATATGCTTCTTCACACCATTGTCCACGTACCATCCATCCTCTCGAATAATATCCTGCAAGAAATGAGAGATCATAACAAAATATTCCTCTTCCAATCTCTTGGAGAGATCATCTATCTCTTTTGAAGCAATGATCTACTTTCCTTTCCTCTTCCTCTCATCATCTCTTGTCTTCAAAAGACATCTTGTCGAAAAATGGCCCATCTTGCCACAGTTGAAACACTTGAATTTAACCAAGTCCTTCTTCGTCTTACCCTTCATTCGTGTTGCAAGTGCCACGCCCTCATCTGCCTTCCTCGATGGATGAAGATTCTCATCTCACAACTCTTCTGGAATTGAATTGTCCCACAGTCTATTCTAGTTTGGAAGCTTCTCCCTGGAAATGATTCCCTTGATGAAGGGCTTCCATTTCTCGGTGAACCCTTTCAAGGAAATCCTTAACATTTCCGCATCTGAAACTTTGATACTGACAACAACAAGCTCATCTAGAACCTGAGACAAAATCATCAGATACAAAGTCGTTCCTTAACCCTTTATCATCTTGGTGGACTTCAAATTATCCTCCAATACCAACGCTTGGTTCTCGTTCTTATTCTAGAATAAATTCTGAAGAGCCATCCACATCTCATGTGCATTGTTCTTCCCAGAAAAATGAGGTATGAAGGAATCCTTCACACCATCAAGGATGATCAACCTTGCCTTCATATCCAAACCTTCCCATATATCCATCTCCTTAGGGTTGATTGGCTTCATGATCTCTTTCTCGGTGAAATCATAGATCTTGTTGACCTACAAGATCAAGTTGATCCTTTCCTTCCACAGAGCGTAGTTGAACAACCCTTCCAAACTATCCTCATACCGGAGACCTTCCTGCAACTTTGACATTATAGTGACTCCTTCACTCACAATGTGACCAAATCCCTCTCACGATGTACTTTGCTGCACAACTCTGATTTACTGACTTCCAAAGGAGCTAAGACATGCTTTGAAACCATGTTGAATATCCACGACCTTGGGTCTAGGTTAGAATATTAAATCACCGATGCTACCAAACCAATAATCTCAACCACTAAGATACTTTGCACAACAGAAATATAAAGCAGTAAATCACATATGCACAATATAAACAATATTAAAAAAAACTGTATAATATTATACAATCACCAATATTCGTTATATTAAACCAAATATGAATAATACAACAGTATATGGTATACAAGATACAATGAAAAACTCAATGGCATATTTTGTCCTGTCAGCCCTTCACTTCCATACTGCTCACTAGTAGTGCCTTAGTCATCAAGGCATCTACACATAAAGAATCCAGGAGGGCTACCACCTAACACTGCTACACGTCCATCTGTAGATTGTACATGGGATGGTCTAATCTGTTCTCTAGGTTGGCCTATTCCTGAGCTCCAAACTATCAGGCTAGCAACAAATTTCATTAATCAAAGTATTGCACTTCGACACCTATCTTCACCCAACCTTTAGATGCTCTATGTCCTTCAAGATATCTTTTCTAGGGCTACTTTGGGTAGCCAACACACTACCCTCCAACAAACCTATGGCACCCAATCCAATCACTGTTGAATCTGCTCCTATGATGACACTTCACCACCATAGAATGTCATCTACTTTGCATCTATAGGTTGCTCCAATCTTGAACCAATCCAGTCATCAACTTGACCCAATACACATCTCCAAGCACTTTTGTTTAACCTTGCTGCACTGCTGTAATACTCCATCACTGGACAGGGCACACCACATTGCCCTCACTCCTCAATGCAACTCAGCAAAACTAGCCTCTAAAGGGTGTGGTCCACCCTAAAAGGATCCCCCCATGCATACATTGTATTTTAAGGTTGATTTCCACTATAGATGCAACCCTTAAGGGCCTCCAATTGCTGGCTATGGACTGTGGCCTAGCCCAACAGTGGACTATAGCTTTGGTCCTCCTCAAACAGTCCCACAACTACCTTCAAACAACAGTCCCTTGCTCCTCCTATTTGCAACCTTCTCTGCCCAACAACCTGACCTCTTGAACAGTACCTTACAGCCTCTTAAACAACCCTTATATCACCATGATGTCACCTACATCAAATAGACATAGCACTTTGCCTTAGGCTCCTCTTCACGCTGTCCTTTTAGCCCCTCCAAGCTACGGCTGTGCCTCATGAAAATTTCAAAGTTATTCTTGAGTTGTATTGCCCAAAATTGGATGCTCAAATGAAATTTTTTCACCCTTCATTTATAGACATATAAGAGGATTCAATGAATCATGAAGAGACACATGTATTGGAGTGTTTTACACCAAGCCTACATGATTTGGCAACCAATAATTACCTTGTCAACATCAAAAATTCATTTATCTCTAATGACAACTCATATTCAAATGATTCTTGATGTGTTGGAATCATATTGCCGAGCACTATCATCCTCATCCATAAAATGTTGTACCTTCATCATGGTTTTGACCCAAATCATGATGGGTGAAAAATCCCACACTTGGGTTCCAAGCCCACAAGATGCCCTTATGGTGCTTTTCCCTCCAAGCCTTGAACCCTAGGGCTCAGAGTACCTCCCAAGCTACACAAATCAATAGTGATGGTGCAACGGAGATGGCACTTTTAGCTTTTCAATACAACAGTAATGAACAAGTTGAATGAGGGTGCAAGAAAAAGTGATATAGATTGTAGTCTCGTAAATGGTGCATGCACGCTCCACCTATAATTAATTCCAGTTCAGAGCTCTTTCAAATTTTGCAGTTACAGTATCAGATAGGTTTTTTTTTCTATCTTCAAAGTTTTTTTTTTGTTATTATTAGAATTCAAATCTATAATTAGTAGGAGGGTGTAAATCCCTAAATAGTTGATGTGCTCATACATGAGGAGTTTCTAGTTTTTGGTAGAAGGAACAAATATCGAGGAGGGGATGAATGCTTGCGTGCTCCAAATTATCTTCTAGTTGAGTGGCACTTCACCTTGCATAATGATCCATGCAAGGAGGGTGCACCAATTGATGGAATAGGATTAGGATTTGATTTGGTTATGCACAGTTGATAGAGGAGAATTTCCTTGGGATTTGCACAAGGAAATAGGGAAGCGGGATCAAGGTTCTTACAAGGTGCTTCAACTTCGGACAAGCAGGGAGAACATGAATATTTTTCTACTGAAACAAGGTTGTATTGTAAGATATCTATTGCTCAAAATTCTATAAATAAAATTTACAAACAAGTAGAGGGTTTTTCCAGTTGGGTTCCTTGTGAAATATTGTGTTTTTTTCATTGTGTGATTGTGTTTATTTTTTTTCCTATTCCGCTACAAACAAGTAGAGGAATTGTGTTTCTTAATGAGAAGAAACTATTTTTCATACTTCTCATTAGAGAAGTTGCAGAATTTCATGGATTTTCTACGCCTAGAGTTTTATGAATATTTTAGGCCTATTTTTTATGTGTAATTATGGGTATAAAATAATTTCTAGAATCATTGTGAGAAGACTCAATCCTATATTGTCTCCTTCCCTTTGAAGTGAAAAATTTGGATTTCTAGACCATAAACAAATGCATAAAGCTATATGCATTTCTTAAGAAGGTTTATACTCGATTGAGGTAAAGAAGATAGGGTTAGCTAGTGAATTGGGTATAGCTCGAGTGGCTGTGAGGAAAGTTTGCTACTCCCCCCACGCAGATTCAAAACCCACTTTGTGACATGTTTTCTCTTGGTGAGTCAATTGTTAATGAGAAATACATGATATATCCATGAATTGTTGGCATAGCCTAGTGTGTTAAGGAATATAAGGTTTACCCTAGGTACCATCCTTGGAATGAGGAGGGTGCCCATGAGGTTTCCAATGGGATATTTTACCTAAAAAGAATGATAGAGTATGTTGGTCTTACCTAAGATTGATTGTGTTACATGTTATCTTCTTATGTGAATTGGCTAACTAGATGGAAGGATGTTATTCATCCATTTCTTTCACCTTATTGATTAATGGTTCTCTTTCATCTTTCTTTCAACTCTCCATAGGTTTAAGGTAGGGATACCCTATCTCACCTCTACTTTTTATTCTTATAATGAAAGGTCTAAGCAGATTCATACTTCATGAAAGAGGTAATGGTAGATGGAAAGGTATAAGACTCATATATATATATATATATATATATATATATATATATATATATATATATATATATATATATATATAACATACCAATTCTCTATAGATAATGTCTTACTTTCCAATGATGGTTCTTTGGGATGCAATAGCAATACATTTTTCTTTATGACTTTTATTGTAAGGCCATTAGGATGGAGGTAAATGAGTAAAAATAATACAATGTTTCATAGATTAGTGGAAGTTCAGCTCTAAACTATAAAAATATTACTAACCTTTCAAGAATAAGATTTTCAAACATGACTCAAATATCTAGCTTTATTGCAAGGTTACATCCTAGAATACCAGATGGATTTCTATAGATGGTAGATTCATTCTAATGAAGGCAGTTTCGATGGCTATCCTTGTTTACTAACAATCTGTTGCGTACATCCCAGGAGGGATTCTACATAAGGTTAAGAGAAATATATTCACATTATTGTAGGCTGGGAAGAATGAGAAGGAGAATATGGCTTTAGTTAGATGGGATTAGACAGCAAAGCCTAAGATGGAAGGGGGGTGGGGCTTTAAGAATACCTTTTATTTTTCCAAAGATCTTGTTGTTAAAATTTTATGGAAGGTGATGGTTGGTACAAGTTTGTAGAGGAAAGTTTTTATACAAAAATACATTCATCCTCTATCAGCCTTGGAAATAGGTTAGAGCAAAGGTGTGAGCAATGCTTCAATTGTATGGAAATGCATAGTTCAATTCTTCCCTATAGCAGGAAGTGGCTTTCATGGAAGGTTGGAAACGAGTGTCAAACTAGGGGTCGATTCTTGGATGGGGGGCTGAAATGATTTCAAGCTATTAGCTAAACTACAAGATTCTTTAAGAGCTCTCAATATAATATCCTTGGCAGATGTTAAGCATGTGAATGGTTCAATGTCCTAGGCAAAGGAGGTGGATCGTGCCTAAAGCCATTAGGTTGGAGATTACCTAAGCTATAGAATGGGAAGGGTTTGTACAAAAATTGGCATTTAATAATAATATCATTCTCATGGAGGAAGAGGACAACTTAGTATAGGCTAAAAATCTTGTTTGAGGGTACTATACTACAAAGATAGGATATGAATTGATGTTCTCCATTAATAAATATCAAATGAAGAAATGATGATGGAAGAATGTCTAAAATAGAAATCTTGCATTAAAATGCAAGATATTTCTATGGATGGCTCTCTCAAGGAAGCTCCTTAATTAGGATAATTTTCTCAAAAGATCCAGGTTGCTTTCCTCTATGTAGATGTGCTTTGGAGACTGTATCATATTCTTGTAGGATGGCACTTTTCTTTGAAGTTTAGGATGAAACCATCACTCTTACAAAAGGGATCGATACATGGAGAGGTTCATCCTTAGAGGAAGTTATTAAGTCTCGGTGGGGAACAAAATATTAGAGAAAATTTAAACACTTCCACTAATTGTATGTTGGGCCTTGTGGAGAATAAGGAACGAGATGCTATTTGAGTAGGGAATAATATTTCCCTTAGAGGTCTTATATAGAATCAAACATGTTTTTTATGGGTATAGGAAGGAGATTTATATCATGGTCCCTAGGAAAATTATTCATTTGAATATAGATAAGTCCAAGCCTTGGATTTTTTCCAACGATGATTCAGAAGATAGGGAGGAAAATGTGGGATATGATGAGTTTTTAATATCTTGGAGTCCCATTCCTTCTCATACTAATTTGGGTTAGGGTATGGTACCAATAACATATCAGAGGTCGAGGCAGTCCTTTTGCTGGTGGAATTGATGTGGGAAAGAGCATCAATGATGCACAATTCTTTGGGGATTCTTAACTGGTTGTGGGATGGGTTACAAGGCAGAGCAGGAATACCAATTGAGGCATCTCATCTACAGGGTCAAGAAGAATTTGAATAGGATGGTACATACTTTACCAAAACCATTCAGTCTCATCCAACAAAGTTCTCGCCTGGGATGTTTTGTTGAAGAGATCATGGTGAGGTCAAAAGTTTTTCCCACTGTGAAAATCTAATGGAGAGTATATATCACATATTGATGAGATGCCACTTTTACAAGGAAGTATGGTCAGTAGTAGAAGCATTGACAGGGAAAAAAGGATGGCAGGACAAGGATACAATGGATAGTGCTTTACAGAGTTGGATAGAGAACCGATCAGTTGAAGAACACCTTGTACTTCCCTTTACCGTTTGTTGGACTCTGTTTCTAGCTAGCAACCCATCAATGTTTTAGGATCAGACTCCTCTTCCACAAATTTTCTCCACAATTTAATATGTTTATGGAAGGTCAAATATTTCTGTCAAACAAGGTTCTAAGACTGCTTATTCCTTTGGATATTGATAAAAGTATACCATGGGGATTCTTTGATGGGGCATAAAGAGGGAACTTGGGGAAGTATTGTATTCTTAACAACGAGTCATAAGATTACCTTCTCAAGCAGTCTTGGGCCTTGGGAGGGGCACCAAAAATATGGTAGAGATTAAGGCAATATTTATCTTGACCATCATTGCACTATTGTAGTGGATAGGCAAGTCAGAGAGATGTAAGTTTTTGGAAATTCCAAACTGATGACAGGTTTTGGTTGGACTAAAAAATAAATCAGAAACCAGAGCATTGGTTTGTCTCACCTTATCACCCAGGCCAAAGAGCATAGTGTTCTAGAGGAACAACTATTCAAAAAAAATAGTAGATGGTCAAGAGGGAATTTTTTACATGACTCGGATTAGCGGTAAAGTTTCCACATCTCTACCTCAATGACAGTTATTTGCCTAGATATTGCCTAGACTTTGTGCTAATGGATAAAACAATCTTGAAGCTTGGTGAACACAAGTTCTATTTTCCATGACTCTTATGATTATTAGTATAAAGGATGTAATGTCAATATGAGATGGTTTATAAATCCCAAGATCAGAAGTTATTTTGAGCATATATGGTTTTGGAGCATAGCCAATACTTTATTGGTTTTCGTATCTACAGACACTTACAGAATGTAACATCACATTTTATGCTTGAAATAATTCCTTGGGAAAAAAATCACCAACACTGAACAACACGGTTTATACAATTTCCATAGGGGCAAGAATTATGTCTTCACACAAGACCATACAGCGGAATACTAGAAACAAGATCCTAGGATTAGACGCAGTATCTAAAACAGGTAAGGAGAAAAATGCAATTTAGTTTCATTTACATGTGTCGAATACATGCTAGTAATGAAAGCCATATGTGAAGTCATATGGATTCAAAGAGCACTTAAGAATTTTTATTGCAGGCAGAATCATCCCACCATACATTATTGTGATAATCAAACCATGATGGGTATTGTGAAGATTCCAGTGTTCCATGCACATATACAGTCACTACATCAGAGGACAAGGGATAAAGATTGAGATGAGTTATTATCCTATAGAGGTGAAAAATGCAAAATGTCCTTACCAACTTATTGGAAAATAATAAGTTGGAGGTATTCATATCACCATTTGGAATTACAGTCAAGGAGGTGGCCACTAAGAGGAGGTGTTGGAGAGATTATGTCCACTTATTAACCTAGTTGCATTATGATGTATTGATGTCAACCACTTGTTTCGTGCCTATGGCATCATGTATATTGTGCATTTGTATAATTTGTTTTGAAGTTTTGATATCCCTGTTTGCCCTTTTGATTCATATGCTTGTGGGATGGCACTTTTATCTGAATTTTAACCTCCTTTCGAGTAAGGATGGGCTTCCTTGACCCTGTATAATGATGTTTACAATTTGGGGACTATTGTAGCTCCTGGAATAGTATCTTGGTTTGGTTTTTGACGTGGATCTCATGTTTGACTGTATGGATAAGCCCATAATTAAAAGATCATAATATGATTTGGGCAAGAAATCACCACCTTCTTTGTTTCGGTATTGTAGCAGTGAAAATAACTTTGACATTCCTTTTCCAAATTTTTCCTTCTGGGGATGGTAAGAAGAATTTTCAATTCATGCTTATTAGTTCATGTGTATGTATGCTTCTAGAAATTGTGATTGGAAAAACATTTTTTCCCTTTTAAGGGTAACATCAAACCTAGCTTACAAAATTTTGAAGAAAGGTGCATTCAATAATAGAAATTCCCCAAATAAAAAGGCAGATGCTTTTAAAAACAGTATAAGTTCACCTATTCCCTCTCCTAACATGATTAGTGCATACAATAAATATCATAGGTATAAAGACATGATCAATTTATTGCCTAACTATGCAAAATATGGAATCGTATTCATTGAGGAGTGTTGTACTACAAAAATCCCTATAGTAGTTTAACTTGACAAAGATAGATACATCCAAAAGTTAGAGCAATATCATTTCATCAAAACTGTCTACGAAAATGATGTAGTGCATACACTTTAATGCATATTATGCATATTGCATAATTACTGGCTTACTACATCATTCAACCATTGCTTTACTAATTGTATATTTTTTTGTTTATTTTGACATGATTTTATATAAAAATGTAAAATATCCAAGATGTGTTTGTCCAATTTGAATCATATATGCCACTATTTCCAAAGATTCACTTCACTCGGGTGTAACCAGATTCATTAGAAGTTTGTATGCATAAACCTACAGCAAGATTCATTAGAATTTTGTATAGAAAAAAATGTAGGCAGATTCATTATCATTCTGATACGTAAGCATACTTTCCAGGTAATCTAATCAAACTACAGTAAACCAAAATGATAGGCAACAGTTGGGACATGAAAATCTTTCTCTTTAAAAGAAAATTTCAAAAAAGATAAGAGATCAATTGAAAATTAAGATGCTCACCTGTGTGAAAGGCTTTGGGACATCCATCACAAAGGATAAGGTCGCCTCCATCCCAACAGTCTGAACAAAAATCATCATTATCACTTGGATCAGGTAGCTTTCTCTCACCGCACTTTTTTTGGCTTGTAATTGAAAGCACTACCTCATGTAGTGAGTGCCCATCCATAAGATAGATGTGTTGATAACTATTCAGCAATGGGAAATGCAACAATAATTTAAAACCACTGTTGGTCCATATATAGTCTTGAAAAAAAGAAAAGGGACAATAACCAAAACAACATCACAAAGATACACTTATGGAGTTCGACTCTTTCCCCATCCAGCATATACTTCAAACTCTAAACGATACACCTAATAAACATAAAATGACATAAATACTAAAAACACAAATATTGAGCAAGTGACCCTTTGAAATTTAATAAAAATGATCTAAAAATGTAATATTATATTTCCAAGGTTGTTGTATCTCGTGTGAGATACTCATATTTCCATGTCATCATCATGTTAGGTGACTTAGGATATTGTGTTGTTGCCTGGAAGTCTGCCTAACATCAGGGCCCGGGTAACCTCATCTGATTTCTAATGTGGTTTCTGGAACAAAAGCATTGTCAGTGCCTTGGACATAGGACTAGCTCCCTGGGGCCTCATGGTGGATCTCACTACAAAGGAGGATGTGATTATTTGGCTGGAGACTACTCCAGGAAGTGGCCAAAGAGAATTTGTAGCAAAATGGCAAGGGAGAGAGAGGTTTTATAACTAGCTGTAAATTTCAAAGAAAGTCATGGAATTCCAAAGGTAACTTTCAAGAATAAAAACACAACACATCCTAAATATTGTAATTACCATGGAAAAATAATCACAGAGGAGAAGAACGTTTTCTGAAGAAATTGCACATAGCAAAGAGGAATGGAACTAAAGGTAAAATTATAGGTAGAGATATAGACATAAATTTGTGAAACTAAAAATTACCCTGAAATAGGCTTAGACTTAGTCACTAAGTTCCTAGTGGACTTAGTTAGACGTTGCATTGCTTATTTATAGAAGTGAAAAATTTGTGGAGTGATCATCTTGTAGTTGTGGAATTCAACTACATAATCATCAAATTTTTGCCTGGATTTTTCCTAAGACTCCATCATTGGATTCTTAACTCACATTCATGTCTTGATAGGTGGAACTTCTTCCACATCATTCATCTACATTCTTCCTAATTGAGGATGAAAAGTATTCCTTAGTGCCTTTTCCGCTAGCAAAAACATTTCCATCATAAAAAGGCGCAACTTGTCATCTTCAGTCTATCAAACAAGATTTTCTATGATTTGAAAATCCATGAACATTCAATATATATTTATAAATTCCAAATTCAATTATCAAGCCTTTTGATATTCATAGTTCCATCAAAAGGTGGATTTCCAACATCATCTCTACTTTAAGTAGACATTGTTGGATGAAAGAGGGGTTTGCTAGCATTGATGCTAAAGTAATAGGGTTGGTTTCTCCTGCTGACATAGAAGGAGTTTTGGCACTACCAAGTTCGGTTACTACTTGGGAGATTTATAAATTTTTGTTGCACGGGCATGAAATCCATCATCTGGTTGAGCACTTTTTTACTCTCCTTGATTCTAAGTTAGAGATCCTACAAACCATCGAATCTGGTTAGCCTCCTTTCAGGTAATGTTTGGCTTCCTTGACCCTCTCTTCCAGCATCTGCCATGTATATATCTCTCTTTGAGCCATCCTCTCTCTTCTCCTTTTGTCTGGTACTTTCTTCTAGTGCAGACAATCAACCAAGTGTACTGGTGACTTTTATTCAAGAATTTGAGTGATCTGATTAGGACTATTTTACAAGGAACTTGAACCTTTGAGATACCAAATGGTTTGGACTATAATGTACCTATGGTATGTTAAATTACACATTTTATATTGAACTTTCAAGTGCTTTCAACTCATGGCTTAAAGTTGTTTAGCTAAATATTGTGGATTATTATAATAAAAGTATATTATTATACTTTATTATAATAAAGGTGGTTATTATATTATTTATTATGCTTTGGTTTAAATTTTTTTGTCTAGAGATTGCGGATTGGCTATTATATTATTTATTATACTTTGGCTTCACATGAAGCAATAATTGATGATTGACAAACCTTTGATTGAGTTTCCTCACTTCCCTCTTCAACTATATTAATAAACTCATCATCATGTTTTAAAGCAATCCAGGAGACTTTGTGAACCTCTTCTGGAATTGTAGCTTAAAATAGGTGCCTGCCTCTCTTTAGGCACACCAAAAATTATCTTATCAATATCCCTATGGAACCCCATATCTAGAAAATAATAGAATTCATCAAAGTACGAGAACTTTCATACCCATTAAATGACTTGAGACAGTTGGGGTATTCTATATATGGTCCCAAAGCCTTCTAGGAGCGGCCACTAAGATTTGGAAAGGATTTTTTTGTAGCCATTTATGTTCTCTTGGTAATTTAGTGCCCCCACTAACTACTTGTACACCAATATTTGCATGGACTTTAAAAAAAACACTGGCCTCGACGACAATTTGACTTGCAAGTTCCCTAGTGGGAAAAATTAAAAGAACAAGAATAGGCGGCCTTTTATGATCTTGGAGGAATGATGACTTCCCTATCACCTCAATAGCAGGAAACATAAACACTACTGTCTTGCTGGTGTAAGTTTTAGCCTTGGCCAACACATCCTTGCCTTTGAGAATAGATAGAATATTTGCTTCTTGCAAAATGGCCATACACTCATATCCCACTGTGTTGGTTGCCTCGAGTGTCAATGGTGAGATATTGTGCTGGTCAAATCTTGATTGGATCAAATAATTAGCATCCCCAATAACCTTCACACTACTTTTTTTTGGATATGATTTTTCAAAAGGACTCAACATTGGCTGCTTGTGCCCCACAAGCTTCAGTGAATCAAATTCATCATCTTCATCTTCATATTTAGACTCATATTTTTCATCACTAATCTTTAGTGCTTGGATACCAGAGGATTTAGAGCCTCTTTTGTTCAAAAAGTCACCTTCTCCTTGGCTTCCTCTTACAGAGACCCCATTACCTCTAGAAGTTCTAGAGAATCCATCATTATCATTATTTCTACCATGCTTCAACTAACCAAACATAGATATACCCTGCTTATTAAACTTGGTATCCATGTCCAGTTCCTCTTCAACTAGACGTTTGAATTGGGCCTGCCTTCTATTACTACTTATTTTGTTAAAACCATTTCTTAGGGAATTTTTATGGAGACGAAGAGGGTTCGTTCTCCTAGTCATCTTCAGATCTGCAACCTGCACAACTTCTTGCACAGTTATCACTCTTTCAAGATTTCATAATCTCAAGTGTTATGTACAGAGGTGAACCACAAAATATTTCTACTATCATTTGGCATTGCAGGGTCCTGGATTCTGCAAGTTTTTAGTACCACATTATTGTCATTTTTTGAAAGAAGAATACTGTGGTTTTCATTCCCTATATATAAGATTGTTTTCGCATAGAAATTTTAGTCCAAAAACAACTTGGATCATTTATTGTCTCGCAATAGCTTTTGAAAACCTTCCATAGTGTTGAATATATGCAACTAAATTACCACTATACATAAACTTTGTTACTATGCACAAATCTGGTGGCCTTGTGCAAGCACCAATAAACTAAACTATATTTTTATGCCATACTTTCCTCGAATTGAACACCTCTTGGATTGTTCAAAAATGTTTTGTAGTACACAATGAATTTGTTGTGACTAAACAGGCTATTGTGGTTAACATTGTAGAATATGCTTCAGACAATTAATACTCCTTATTTCTTGCAGTGCTGCTTCAACCATTTCCTTGTACATAATTGGTTGGATTCCCACCATAGAATAATCAAATCTATCCTGCATATGCATCCAAGGATCCATGCCTAGCCTTTGAAATTTCAATACCTAAAGATGTTTCTCTTTAAGAACAACACAAGCAATGTCAAAATGCTTCTCATGTGAAGCAATAATTGATGACTGACAAACCTTTGAGTGAGTTTCCTCACTTCCCTCTTCAACTATATTAATAAATTCATCATCCTGGTTTAAATCAATCTACGAAACTTTGTGAACCTCTTCCAGAATTGTAGCTTAAAATAGGTGTCTACCTCTCTTTAGGCACACCAACAATTATCTTATTAATATCCCTATGAAACCCCATATCTAGCAAATGATTGACTTCATCAAAGTAAAAGCACTTTCATACCCATCAAACGACTTGAGACAGCTGGGGTATTCTCTATATGGTCCCAAAGCCTTCCAGGAGTGGCCACTAATATTTGGCAAGGATTTGTTTGTAGCCATTTCTGTTCTCTTGGTAATTTAGTGCACCCCACTAACTAATTTTACACCAATATTTGCATGGTATTTAAACAAAACATTGACCTCAAAAATAACTTGAATTGCAAGTTCGCTAATGGGACAAATTACAAGAACAAGAATAGGCAACCTTTTATGATCTTGGAGGAATGGTGATTTCACTATTACCTCAATAGGTGCAGGAAACATAAATGCTATTGTCTTGCCGATGCAAGTTTTAGCCTTGGCCAAAATATCCTTGCCTTTGAGGATAGATGGAAGATTTTCTTCTTGCAAAATGGTCATACACTCATATCCCACTGTGTTGGTTGCCTTGAGTGTCAATGGTGAGATATTGTGTTGGTTGCCTTGAGTGTCAATGGTGAGATATTGTGTTGGTTTCCTTGAGTGTCAATGGTGTGATATTGTGTTGGTCAAATCTTTATTGGCTCAAATAATTAACGTCCCCAGTATTCTTCACACTACTTATTTTTGGATCTCCTTTTTCAACAGGACTCAACATTGGCTGCAAGTGCCCCACAAGCTTCACTGAATCAAATTTATCATCTTCATATTCATCTTTAAACTCATCTTTGTCATCACTAATCTTCATTTCTTGGATACCAGAGGATTTAGAGCCTCTTTTGTTCAACAAGTCACCTTCTCCTTGGTGTGGAAATTTTATGCACTAAGCATGCATATGTCCAAGATCCACCCGATATCACACTATTTAACTTTATGCAAGATACTGAATCTAATCCACTTGTTAATCTCTTGCGGAAAATTTAATTGCACACACATGTGAAGCATAAACAAAAATATCAATCGCACATAACACAATTTTTAATTGGGAAAGCCTGAAGCTGAAAACCCCAACTATATATTATGTAACATGGATTTCATATGACAATCTCATACAAACATACAAAGCTTATCACAAGCTCTCAGTACAGTACAATCGTCATACACTAATCAGGACCAATCTTGCAAATCCATGCACCGATCTTTGCCACCTACTAGCCTGCCTCCACTGCGCAATCCCTGCTGAAGAATAGCTCTGAATGAATTCAAATTACTCTTGGATTGACTGTGCAACCCTCATTGGCATCTCCAATGTGTGTGTGAAGCAATCAATGCATCACTATAGTCACAACAGATAGTCTATCTTGCCCTTTCACCTATCTCTCCACTGGTCTCCACTGAAACTTCCATGCACTGTAGTCAACTGTTGTATTGTTCAGTTGATTAATGAGTTATTATTTTTGAATTAATTAACTAATTAATTCACTCCACTCCCACTAGTGTATCAATCAGTTAGACTAGATACAACTAGCTCAACTGAGTCTAACTGAGTTAAACTAAATACACCTCCATAACTACTTCTTCCAACTTTGTCATAACTCTACCACTTGAGTTATAACTGAGTCCTCCATGCATTAGCTCCAGTAAACCCTTAGGAATTGCATAATTCCTTCTGTCAGCTGATGTGCCAC
Source organism: Pinus albicaulis (assembly GCA_034641835.2). Lineage (NCBI taxonomy): Eukaryota > Viridiplantae > Streptophyta > Pinopsida > Pinales > Pinaceae > Pinus > Pinus albicaulis. The sequence goes on along the minus strand of CM076575.1, from coordinate 431,656,958 downwards.
ATTTGTGCATTGAACTAAAGTGCTCCAAGAGAATAAGTTGTTGTTTAGAGTCTGATTATTATTAAGAGCTAATAATAATCGACACGCATCTATTTTTAGATTGACGATCTATAAATAGACTTCACCCAATATTCTAAAAATAGAATTTAATCTATTTTTCCAACTTGATAAACCATCCACGAATAACATCCTGCAACTTCTGAAATATGATCATCATGTCTAAAAATAGACATAGTCTAAAAATAGACTTGCGCCAAAAATAGCTTGCAGGCCCACTTAGTGAAGGCGACTCTTTTCACTAAGCTCATCATCTTGTTGAATCTCAACACTCCCTCTCAACAAGATAGGGATTATCCTTCATCTCTATCCTATCTCTATGGTATTCGAATTTTCTCCTGGTGAGCGCCTTCGTCAGACTATCTGCATCCTGATCCTTTGTAGGAATGTACTGAAGCAACATGATCTTCTATTGCACACAATCTCTGATATGATGATACCAGATATCAATATGTTTAGATCTATCATGAAACAAAGGATTAACCGAGAGTTTAATGCAACTCTAATTATCACAATGTATCACCGTGGGATCTAAATGTGAACCAAACAAACCAACCAAAATCTTCCTCATCCAGATAACCTCACATGCAGCTAAACTTGCTGCCATGTATTCTACTTCTGCTGAACTGAGTGCCATGGATCTTTGTTTCCTGCTGTACCAAGAAACTGCCGTAGATCCGATACTAAAAATCCCTTCTGATGTGCTCTTTCTGTCTATTGGGCTTCCTGCCCAATCTGCATCCATGAAGCCATGCAACTTCACCTCATCCTTCTGTCTGTACCATAAACCATACTCAGATGTGCCCCTGAGATATCTCAGGACATGCTTGCCTGCCTTCTAAAAGAGCTTGGTAGGCTTAACCATTGCTTGTGAAATTTGGCTCACCGCATAGCATATGTCTGGTCTTGTATTGACTAAATACATGAGTGAACCCACCAACTGTTGATAAACAGTGGCATCCACTACCTCTACCGATGTAGCATCCTCTTTCTTCCAATTTCCTGGAAGAGGAGTGTTGATAGGCTTGCAGCCTTGCATGTGAAACTTCTCTAGTATCTCCCGGGAATACTTGCCTTGAGACACAAACAGTTCACCTTCCCACTGCCATATTTCCAATCCAAGGAAATAATGAAGGAGGCCCAAATCCTTCACCTCAAACTCCTTTTCAAGATCTGCCTTGCATGAGTGTATCAACTGCTCATCACCTGTTAGTATTAAATCATCAACATAAAGTACAATGATTAAAAGCTTACCCTCCACCACAATCTGGTACAGGTTTTCATTCGCCTCACTCTTAGTGAAGCCAAGTCCCGATGAAATAATTGTCGATCTGCGATGTACAGCTTAGAGTGGCAACTGTATACAACGTTCTTTTGAGGCTGCACAACATGTGACTCATGTGAAGATCTCTCAAATCCTTGAGCACTCCAATTTGCCTCTTCATCGATGGTCGATAATGAACGCAGTCTTCACATCCATCTGATGAATGTGCCAACCCATCTGCGCTGAGAGAGCAAGGATGGTCCGTATGGAAGAATACCGTGTGATAGGTGCAAAGGTTTCTTCATAGTCAATCCCCTCAATCTATGAGAATCCTCGGACAACAAATCTTGCCTTATAATTCTCGACACTCCCATTAGCAGCTTGCTTTACCTTGTAGATCCATCTTGATCCTACAACTGATTTTCCCACCAGCCTTGGAACAATATCCCAAGCACTATTTCTGAAAATGGAGTCATACTCCTCCACCATGGCATCTACCCATGTGGGCTCCTACACTGCTTCTTTGAAAGAATATGGCTCTGTCACAATATAGTTGCTCATAAGAGCCACGTATCTAGTATAATCGTAAGGTGATTTTCTCTATCTGCGTTGTGATGTAGGAACTCCTACATTCTATGCCGCATCCACTTTCAGTCTCTCAGCTTCTGTGGTACGCTTTCTACCTTTTCTGATGTTTGGTTCTGCATGAGTGGACTCCTCCACTCCATGAATCTCCTCCTGTAGCTGATCCACATCCAGAGGCTCGTATTTTGGAACAAGCAGTTCCTTCAGTGCATGCAAGTATAGCTCCCTCTCAAGCATAGATTGTGCAGCACCCACGATCATTCTGTTCTTCCTCTCCACGACCCCATTATGCTGTGGGTTATGAGGTTCTATGATTTCTCTTTGAATTTCTTCTTTGCTACCGAAGTATTTGAATTCGTCCGAGATGTATTCACCACCATTATCACTCTGTAGAGCTTTCACTTGCTTCCTTGACTCCTTCTCCACCAATGCCTTGAACTCACAGAACTTTGAGAATGTTTCACTCTTCTTCTGCATGAAGAATATCTAGCATCTAAAAGAATAGTCATCAACAAATATCACATAATACCTGTGTTTTTCTATTGAAGCAACCAAGAATGGTCCACACACGTCTGTGTGAATTCTCTCTAGTATCATCGAAGCATGGTTCTCCTTCTCATGAAAGGTGGTCTTCACAAAGTTACCCATAGTACATCCCTTGCACTGATCTGACTGCGCAAGAGTACCCTTGGGAAGTCCAGTAGAAATTTGTTGCAAAATATTTAAAGCATCATGGTGAAGATGGCCCAATCTCCTGTGCCATAATTCGCCCTCATCCCGAGTCACCACTCCTTCTGCTTTGCCAACTATTACAGCATTGCCATCTACCTCCAGCTTGTAAAGATTATTAATTCAAACCCCTATCTTCTTGGTTTGACCCATTGTTTTATGTCGAAGGAATGATTTTCCCTCACTGAAAACAACATCATAACCCTTGTCTTCCAGCATTGCGACTGAGACCAAGTTCTTCTTCAGACCTAGAACATGCATAACATTCTTCAACAAGAATGGATTACCAGACTCCCTCTCAAAGGTAATGGTCCCAATTCTAGTCGCACTGCACTGACCATCATCGCCCATCTCTATATGCACCTGGAGATCCTTCTCCACCAAGTCACTAAACAACTCTTTGTCTCTCGTCATATGGAAAGACGCACCACTATCAAGATACCACACCGATCCAATACCGCTTGAAACCAAGCATGCGATCAGAGAAATCCAGTTCAAATTGCGAGGCTAAGGCCTCTCCAGCTACATATCCAGCAACCTGCTTGTTCTTCTTCTTCTGTGGATAGTTAGTGGTGAAATGTCCACGCTCGTGACAGTGAAAACACTTCACTTTGGACAAATCCTGCTTCTTGCCTTTAGCACCGGATTTTGAAGAAGATTTCTTCCCCTTCCCTTTCCTTTCTTTGGCAGCCAAAGTGAAATTCTCTTCATCTTAATTCTTTGAATAAGATCCATCCTTGGTACCCCGACTTATCTCCTCCTGCACAAGATCTGACCAAAGTCGCTCCCATCCTGGCAGTTTCTCCCGTCCATTGACAAAGTCTTTGTAGCTATGCCAACTCTTCGAAAGCCCAAGGAGAGCCAAGCTCGCCAAGTCTTCATCATCAATAGTAACCCCCACACTTCCCAGTTCATCCTTGCATTGGACAAACTTCGTGAGGTATTTTGGAATATTGTCGCCTTTCTCCATTTTTATTTTTCTGAGCTTGTCTTTAAGCGCCAACTTCCTCTAGTCACTTTTTCTTTGGAACAATTCTATCAAAGCCTTCCACATTAAGAATGGAGTGGCTTTCTCGTGAAGGCTGGACACAATATGGTCCTTCACACCTTCCAATAGAATCTGCCTCATCTTTGCAGTATTCTTTTGCCATGTATCAAGTAATGCAGCATCGCTAGATCTCGACTTAGGAACATTGCTATCGATGAACTCCTTCATCCCATTATTCTCCAGCACCACCTCCATCCTATACTTCCAGGCTATGTAATTCGAGCTCCCATCAAGGGCATACTCCAATCTCAACCCGTTGAAAGACATTTCAATGTATACTCGATTTCTGCACCAAGAATCTTCTGTAGCAAATTCAAATTGTCCACCACCACAAAATCACTTCACAATTGCAATCTTCAATCAACAATGCTCTGATACCATGTATAAATTATATGCACTAAGCATGCATATGTCCAAGATCCACCTGATCTCACACTATTTAACTTTATGCAAGATACTGAATCTATTCCACTTGTTAATCTTTTGCGGAAAATTTAATTGCACACACATGTGAAGTATAAAAAAAAATATCAATCGCACATAACATAGTTTTTTACCAGGAAAGCCTGAAGCTGAAAAAACCATTTATATATTATGTAACATGGAGATCATATGACAATCTCATACAAACATACAAAGCTTATCACAAGCTCTCAGTACAGTACAATCGTCATACACTAATCAGGACCAATCTTGCAAATCCATGCACCGATCTTTGCCACCTGCTAGCCTGCCTCCACTGCGCAATCTCTGCTGAAGAATAGCTCTAAATGAATTTGAATTACTCTTAGATTTACTGCACAATCCTCATTGGCATCTCCAATGTGTGTGTGATGCAATCAATGCATCACTATAGTCACAACAAATAGTTTATCTTGCCCTTTCACCTATCTCTCCACTGGTCTCCACTAAAACTTCCATGCACTATAGTTAACTGCTGTATTTTTAAGTTGACTAATGAGTTATTATTTGTGAATTAATTCACTCCACTCTCACTAGTGTATCAATCAGTTAGACTAGATACAACTAGCTCAACAAAGTCTAACTGAGTTAAACTAAATACAACTCCATAACTACTTTTTCCAACAGTGTCATAACTCTGTCACTTGAAGATATTCTCACTTGAAGTTCTAACTAAGTCCTCCATGCATTAATCCCGATGAAGCCTTAGGGTGCATAATTCCTTGTCGGTGATGTGCCACATCTGTACCTTTGGTAAGAGTATCCCAAGAGAATAAGTTAACATTTAGAGTCTGATTATTATTAAGAGCTAATAATAATCAACATGCATCTATTTTTAGATTGACGATCTATAAATAGACTTCGCCCAATATTCTAAAAACAGAATTTCATCTATTTTTCCAATTTGATCAACCATCCACAAATAGCATCCTGCAACTCCTGAAATATGATCATCATGTCTAAAAATAGACTTGCGCCAAAAATAGCCTACGGGCCCACTTAGTGAAGGGACTCTTTTCACTAAGCTCATCATCTTGTTGAATCTCAACACTTGGTTGCCTCTTGCAAAGACCCCATTACCTCTAGAAGTTCTAGATAATCCATCATTATCATTATTTCTACCATGCTTCATCCAAACAAACATAGATATACCTTGCTTATTAAACTAGTTACCCATATCCAATTCCTCTTCAACCAGATTTTTGAATTTGGCTTGGCTTTGATTATTTGGGTTTACTTAATGAAATCCAAGGATGAATTATTTACCAAATTTCAAGAATTAAAAGCTGAAATAGAGAATCTTACAGAAATGAGAATTAATATATTAAGGTATGATAATGTTGGAGAATACACATCCAAGGAAATTATAGCCTTCTGTAAGGAATCTGGGATTAAGAGGGAGTTGATAGTCCCATATAATGCAAAAAAAAATGGAGTTGCAAAATGAAAGAATCAGTGCATTGAAGAAAGTGTAAAAACTATGCTACATTATTGCAATTCTACTATAGAAAGGGAAATTAAGATGCAAGGCTCTCTCACTTGCTAAACATGACCTTTTAGTCGAATCAATTATCAAAATGCTTTACTTGGCTTTAGTAGTGGGTGATAAAAATCATTTCAATCAACAAATTTTGAATTCTAGATTAATGTAGTTTTGGCCTCATACTAGTGAGAGAATCTTAGCCTTGCAAGTTGCTACCATGTATAAGAGTTTGGGTGAATCTGAAAGGTATGGAGCTTTAAACTCTCACAAGATTACCTTAGGGAGAAACCTTAAGAATTTGTTCCCTGGCTCTAGATTAGCACCAATAATTACTAGCCACACTAGTCAATCAGACATGAAAGACGTTGAATCTACAGTAACTGTGCGAAGCCCAACAACTATGTCATTGTTAATAATTGGGCCATATTGCATATCAACACCAATACTATTTATCTAAAGTAAATATTGGAGCTCCAATAGCAATTATTCTTAGTAAACATAAGAAACAAGTGTCACAAATCATTTCTTGGCATGTAGATATTACTCAAGCTTGAGGGCTTCTTCCCGCTACAAGGTTTTGAGCTACTACCTAGCAAATTCACTTCTTTTTTCATTATCAGTATTCTGTAAATTTATATCAATGGTGTTATTTTTGTTTATTCCTTGTAGTTTGAAATGGTTTATGTTCCTTCATGAAGAGTAAGTCAATGTTCATGATAGCGGATTTTTTTTTAATAATTGTTGACCATTTATTTTCAATGATGTTGTGCTAGCATGGGCATCTGCAACAAACTGCTTCACAGAAAATGTCTGGTTATATTTAAGGTCTTCCTATCACTATTTTACTAGTAGTTAAATAATAAAATTGCATACTTTCAAATTTGAAGACATTGTATAAATATCTTTATTCTCCTTGAACCCAAATTATTCTTATGTTGACTACAAGAGAAAGATGAGATTGATAACCCAAAAGAAAGGGGAAGGATCAATACCTCGAGTACAGAGAAGGTTAAAGCTGACAACTCAGCTGGTGTAGCAACTAATTCCTCCAATGCCTACTGCGATTGTTTATGGAAAAGAAAGTGTGGAATATGATAATGCAACATATACTCTTGCTAAAACAACCTTGTGACATGCATGCAAGTTAGCTTCCACTTCCAATAAAGATATGGGAAAGAAAGTTGAATATGAAAACTTTTATGTATCTAGTTGGCTTCACTTAGAATAATCAATCAACTATATTACAATTAGGATTTTGATAGTTCTACCTGTAGTTTTATATCCAGTCTCTTGTTTTCTAATATTGACCATCTCTATTAAGATGTTTTTTCTATCTGAAATATGCATATTTTCCTTTTAACATGAAGTCTTCTAATAAATATTGTACACAATTTTTTACTGGCTTGAATTTTTTATCACATGGTAAAACTATATTTGTTCAGTATCAGAAGCATTTTATGAAAATCAATGAAATTCATTGCTTCATTTGGCAAGGCCATTCGGCAGCTTCAGAAACCTAAAAGTTTGAATGTGAATTCTATTTTTAAGGATAGAAAAAATCTTCATGGATAAAGCAAAGAATTTGGAACATGAGTTCTCCAGGTAGTATTTTTCTTTGAACAACACCACTAGTTGCAGTGGATTGTCAATATTTATAGTTGTTTATCAAGCTTTAACAAAAAGATTATCCTTTTTTGATTGATTATTAATTGATGGATTTATTATTTATACTTGTTTCTCTTTCTTGAAGTTTTTATGCTAACTATTTTGAACTAATTGAGGATCGAACATTGGTGGTATTGTTGTAATATGTTAGATTCTTGTTTGTATTGAATCAAATATTTGTTGTAAAATATCAATCAATGTGTTATATCTTAGAAATTACAAGTATGGTAAATATGGGAAAACTATTGGTGCTTTGCATGTAAATCTGCAAAACATGTCAAAACTATTCTTATTTTACCTTTTCATTATAATGATTACTGATGTTTTGAGTTTGAGTGATTGATGATGGCCATAGGTGTTCCCTCAAATTGGAAGTTTGGTGTTGTAATTCAATGTGGATTTTCCATTCAATAATCATATAGCAACTGGAATATGAAAGTTACATTCCAAAATAATCCTTTTTGGGGGATTACTAGTGGTGATTGCTACATATTTTCGATGTTGGAAATTTGCTCCAAATTGTAGCTAATATATTGTACCACAGGTGAGTTGTCTTTGCAGTTTATCCACTTATATTGTAGTGGTCCATAAATATAAGCAAAACATTAATAATTTGATATAAACTAGTTGGCTTATTCATATGTGATAATGAACCCAAATAATAGTTCTTATCTGAAGAAATGCTCATCATACTTGGGCATTCTTGACATCATCAACCTTTAGCCCTGGACTTATTCACTTATCCTTCTACATTATCCGGTTATATACATGTATATGAGGCTATCCTATTATTGTATCTTTTTTACCTCATTTCATTTTATTCTAGACTTAGCTTTGGCATTTTCTAGGAGTTTTGTTTGCACTGCCACAATGTATAAGTAATCTACAACTTGATATTTATAGCATGTAACTTAGTTGGAATAATTGTGCCTAATATTTCTTTGAAGGTTGAATACTACTTTTACTAAGGTCTCATTTTCTATGGTGATGTTTTATTTGCTTTGTTTATACAGGTCATCTGGCCACATAAAAGCCACTATTTCCCAATTGAAGAAAACTTGTTCAAGTTTATGGGGAAATTTGACATTGATAATATTGTTGATGTTGAGGCATATATCGTATAAATCCTTTATAGTCTACTTTTGTTTATATTCTGGTGTTCATCGTCTTTCGTATCTTATAATCTACATTGTATCTTCTTTCTTTTTTAGAAAAGGAACTCATTATTTAGGGTAAGAAGTAGGAATTGAAGAAAGAGGAGAACAATAACACTGGAGCGACAAAATGAAAATTAAAGAGAGAGAAGAGGACTGGTCTAGTGGTACTCATAGAGCCAATATCCCACATAAGACACACACATAGCGATTGATGGTCAAGTCTTCAGAGTTGGTGAATGCACCTGGAATGCCTTGGAAACACAATGATAATATTTTGAAGTGATGAAACAATATTTCATGTGTAAATTGTAGTCCAACCAATACTAAGTTGGAAATTCATATTGTAATACCTGATATTTATATAATATAGTTTATGTGGTTGAAATTATTTATAGTTGCACTTGATATTATTTTGTATTGTAATTATCATATATAAATTTGGGTCTTCATATTAGATGAACATGTACATTTTATGTTTTATGTTTTTTATTTAGTTGCAAAATCATACTAATTAATTTATGTTTATTAATAATGAACACATAAAATCAAGTAAAACTACTAAATTATTAATTGATGTTTATTAATAATGAACACAAATAAAATGAATATACAACTAAATTAGTTGCTTATAATGATTGTTAATGAAAGTAAATGAAATGAATATAAAGTACTAAAGTAGTCATTTATATAATGAATATGAAACTACCAAAAAAAGATAAATAAATACTACATATGATAAATTTGTGATTATAAATGACGACTAAATTTTGTGTATATACAACTATTAGTAGCTAATTTACAGTATCTTATAACACGACCAAAATTTAGTCATATTTCTTTGGTCATTAATTAGTTTCAAACGATGACTAAAATTTGCATATATGTGACTATTAGTAGCTAATTTACAGTATCTTATAACACAACCAAAATTTAGTGATATTTCTTTGGTCATTAATTGGTTTCAAACGATAACTAAAATTTTCTTATATATGACTATTAGTAGCTAATTTACAGTATCTTATAACACGGCCAACATTTTGGTCATTAATTGGTTTTTCGGGTGATCATTTAGTAATATATTTTGTTGTATATTTGGTTATTAATTGTGGTAATTAATGACTAAGTCAATGACTAAATTTATGACTAATATACTACTAGACAATAAAGTTGAGACAACCAATTAATGACTAAGCTAAAAACGACTAAAAGTTGGTCACGTTATAAAATTCTGTAAATTAGCTACTATTGGTCACCAACCGAAAAATAGTTGTTTATATGAAAATTTTAGTCGTTTTTTTAGTAACTGATTAGCCATTTTGTACTAATGTTTGATGACATGGACCAACAATTTAAAATTTTTGAAAGAGTGGAAAATAATCCTAAACCTAATGCCCAATGAACAAATTTTTTCTTGAAGACCTAATGAAATGACAAAAATTTGAGTATGAGACCATAACAATACATGATAAGGGTCCATTTGATCACTGGTGACGGGATGCAAAGACTGACACTAACAATTAACATATGCAACTTTGTGTTTTCATATTAGATGAACATGCACATTGTATGACATTTTCTAAATCATACAAATTAGTTTATGTTGGTTAAAAATGAACACATAAAATCAATTTAAACTACTGAATTAGTAGTTTATATTGATTAATGTTGAACACAAATAAAATAAATATATGACTAAATTAACCATTTATAATGATTATTAATGAAATTGATATAAAATACTAAATTATTCGTTTATATAATGAATATGAAACTCTAAATTAGTCATTTATATAATGAATATGAAACTACCAAAAAAAGATAAATGACTACTGCAAATGATAAATTTGTGATTATAAATGATGACTAAATTTTGCATATATACGACTATTAGTAGCTAATTTACAGTATCTTATAATACGACAAAAATTTATTCATATTTCTTTGGTCACTAATTGGTTTCAAATGATGACTAAAATTTTCATATATGTGACTATTAGTAACTAATTTACAGTATCTTATAACATGGCCAACATTTTGGTCATATTTCATTGGTCATTAATTGCTTATCGGGTGATCATATAGTAATATATATGGTCATTATTGTGACAATTAATGATAAAATCAATGATTAAATTAATGAACAAATCAATGACTAAATTAATGACCAATTCAGTGACTAAATTAATGACCAAATATACTATACTACTAGACAAAAAAATTGAGATAACCAATTAATGACTAAGCTAAAAATGACTAAAATTTGATCGTGTTATAAGATATTATAAATTAGATACTATTGGTCACTGGCCAAAAAAAAGTCGTTTATATGCAAATTGTAGTCATTTTTTTAGTAACTAATTAGCGATTTTGTAATAGTGTTTGGTTGATTTTTCTTAAATTATTATTCCTTACAAGTGCTGACAAGGTATTATTACAGTCAAATTATAACTTACACGGACAATTTGGAATACAAGCTTGGAAAAGGTGGATTTGGAACAATTTATAAAGTAAAAATTTCCAATGGACGTCTAATAGCTGTGAATATTTTGGATGAGTCGAAATAGAGCGAGCAACAATTCATTGCAGAATTGGCTACAGTGGGAACAACCTGTCACATTAACCTGGTGTGCCTATTGGGTTATTGTGCTCAAGGATTAAAAAGAGATTTGGTGTATAAATATATGGTTAATGGTTCTTTGGAAAATTATATCCATGGAGACCACAAAGATGAGTTGGATTGGAAATAGTTGCTTTCAGTTGCAATTGGTACAGCTTTCGACATTGCATACCTACATGAAGACTGCAGAAATCACAGCCTACATTGGGATATAAATCCCCACAAAGTTCTTCTTGATGCTAATTTTTAATCATGGTTGCGATTTTGGTCTCGCCACAATATCGGCTAGAGAGGAGAGTCACATCTTTGTCGCTAATAGAGGAATAGTAGGTTACTCTGCTCCAGAGATGTGGTCAAGATTGTTTGGAGTTGTCACTGATAAATCTCATGGTGGGAGGAAGAAAGAACATTGATTATGCTATCTGGAAAGTAGCTTAAGTAAATTCTTCTATGCAGAGTGGGCTTTTAAGCAAGTGGAAAAGGGGGAGTTCGAAAATCTAAGAAAAGAGGAAATGTAGAAGAAGACTAAGTCATCGCCAACATGTTAAGTTTAGTTGGCTATAGTGAATCTAGTTCCAGGCATCTCGTTGTCCCTCCTCCATTATTTACCCATCCTTTGGATGGCCATTGGTTACGTCCATGTTACATTTTACATTTTAATTTTTTATTGTAAAATGAGTTATGGTTTTTGGGCATGTGGTATTGATAAGCCATGGTATTGTAACAAAACCTATTTACAAGTTAATAATATCCATGGTATTGCAAGTATTAAGTTTTTATGATGTTATTAATTAAATTCAAATATGGTTATGGAATCATTATTAGTCTTCTAACAATAGATTATTGTGTTGATCAATATTCTCTTAGTAATGACCAATGCAAATTATAATTTTCAACTTTTAAAAATAAATGTCCATTTTTCAGTATTATAAAAAAACTTGTTTTTAAAACATTTTAACCTGATGCAGCCTTTGCACAGTATAATATCATGTGATAATTGTCATACATATTTTATGCTATAATTTATGGATGGTTGCAATATTCATGCATAATTTTAGATATTTGTGTTGTGATTTTTATTTTTAAAATAACTTAAGTAAATAACATATTTACATATTTTATGCTATAATTTATGGATATGGTTGCAATATTCATGCATGACTTTAGATATTTGTGTTGTGATTCCTGGATTGATTCTCAAGGGAATATGCTAAGCATATGCTTCGTCTCAATTGACTTTTAATAAATTTTAAAAATTAGATTTGTGCCACTGGCTCCCCTCCCACCAATTTCCCAGGGATTTGAGATTATTCCAATTCTAATAAGGTCCTCCACGATAAGTTCCTCATTATTATTTATAAAATTCATTTACATATAAGTAAATTTTATTTAGAAAAATGGTCCATTACTTTTAATAAATTAAAAAAGTTAGGACCCACCAATTTCCTAGGGATTTCAGATTATCCAATTCTAATAAGTTCCCCCACGATAAGTTCCTAATTATTATTTATAACATTCATTTATATATAATACAATTTTATTTAGAAAAATGGTTCATTTTACAATAAGATGTGTAATTTTTTTTTCTCTCACGTTAAAGTTGACCCATAACCTTTTTATACATGGTTAATCAGGTAAATGTGTGCATTAGTAAGGAATTTTTAATGTTGCAATAATATATATATATATATATATATATATATATATATATATTATTGCAACACTAAGGAATTTTTAGTGTTGCAATAATACATATATATGAAGTCTTTAGCTACATCAACCACATTAATAAGTTTAATGTGGTTGCACTAGTTTATGTTTTCTTTAGCACTTATGTAGGAGTAAAATTGTAAATGTGTAGAATTGCTAGTGGTTACTACCCACCAAAATCTATACAAGTTCTTTTGCTTGAGAAAGAAATTTACTTATGTGTTTCACATATCAATTTATTAGTTCTAACATAATTTATAACTTGATTAGAGGTGCTAAACTGAGGAAAGCAACAAAATCAGAATATAATAAATTGAATTTTATTATTTTTATTACTTTTAACTTCTTCTTTTTTATTAATTGAGCCAACATTTAAATGTTTACACTAGGCATCACAACATCTCTCCTATACTAGGTTTTATATTACTTTTAACCTTTTATTATTTTTTAATTGAGCTGACATATAAATTTATTAAATTTTTATATTAAATGTTAAACAGTTGCGGCTACACATCTACCCGTATACTCGGCTCAAGAGCACAAAAGTAACATTCAACATTCAAGTGCAATAATTATATCTTATTATTTTTGAAAGACTAGTAACTGATGAAGGGACTTCAACTCCCAACCGAACCTTATATCAACTACACTACAATATTTCTTGCAAGTGACTACCCCTGAGGTAGATTCAAAGTTTGAGGAGGAAAGTTTCTCAGAAGTTCCCTAGCAACAACCATTCAATAGAAGGTAAGAAGCAAGTCCATTTCTTAGGCCATTTCTCAAAAAGCCCATTTCTCAGGTCACTTCTCAAAAACCCCTAGCTGTAACACCACACGGACTTTCATCTTTGTAAAAAAACAACCACAAGGGTTCAACGAAAGAAAAGAGAGTTCTAGCTTAGTTCTTGGAGAAAGATTCTGCATGTATAGCGGGAGTTTCATCAGTTGGACTCGTTATTTTAGGAGCAAGAGTCCACTTCTATAGGTATTTTATAGCAAGTTATAGCACCAATGTTATCATCCCTAAGGCTACACTTGGTGGTCTATTATTCCTAGCTAGTACCTAGGTGTCTCAGGCTGACTAGTAATTTGTCCACCCAACAAATTCCTAGTGAATTATAAACCCCAAGGGAAGCCAATTCTCAGGTGTTTATGAGTGAGCAAGCCCTTATGGGTTAATTAGCCCAACTACCACCCGATTATCACAACTCCACCAAAATCTCTACAACACTCAACACACACACATAGACATGCCTCAATAGAACACTGTGAATCTATCCCACACAAGAAAACAAAAGCTTAGAGAAATTCAAATCTTCTAGGAAGATCAACAACCACTACCAAATTCGACTATGCGTTTTATTTTTCTCCCATGCTTCGTCGTGTAGGAATTTTGCATGAATCAAGAACTCCCCTTCAAAAATCATCACGTCAAGACTTCTCTCCTCAACTTTCTCTTGAGTGTTAAACTTGTCAACACAATCCATGATAAAAATTCTGTAGACGCGCCCTCCACTCAGAAGTCACATTCCCTCCATTAAATGTTTGTACAACAGTGCCATTAAGCCAAGAGGGATATAGGCGAAGAAATAATTACAATGGCTTGGGTTTACAAGCAACTCTTCATCAAGCCTAATCCATCTCCTCTTCGTCCTCTAGTTAATGTGTTACATTTCTACATTATTTACATGAATTATAATTCATAATAATATTTACAAGAAATATTGGCAAAAGGGATTTTACACTTGATCCTTACAAGGTTAATCTTTATGATCAAAATTGAAAATTTACTCAATTAAAATTTGTTAGTCTCATTTAAATTTAAAATATAAAATCATTTTCTTTCAACTATTAACCACAAAAAATATATAATTAAAAAAAAAAAACACTTTCTTCCTACTATTCAATTTCATACATATATGTGTGTGGAGTAGTCTTTAAGTGAGGTTTTTTGGAGTCTCTTACATATTTGGGGTTAGAATTCCGCCAAAAAAATTGGTCAAATATTTATTTTTGTTGTTTAAATTCGTTTTTTTTACTACATGTATGGATTCACCACCCTAAAAAACCCTAGAACACTTAGGTTGTGAATAATTCACTTGTCAAACTGATTTCAATGAATCACTCATGAATTCTAAACAAATTAGATCTGAAAATAAACAAGAAAAATTTCCAAAAAATGACACTTGAAACTACTAATCAAATATATATAAATGTGAAGATGAACCACTTCTAATAAACATCAATTTAAAGCTTATTTTCTCTTCTCCATCGCGCAACACATCCTACTTGCACATGCCATACCAATTATTCAAAGAAGGTCATAGGAAACAACATTTGGCGTACAATTCTGGTTCCACTTTTTCATGGTAAGACCAACCTATTTTCTACTTCGTAATTAAAATCATAATAAAGAGACGATGGGAAAATTTAAATATTTGATTTCATATAGTCAAGTGATTAAAGTAGACCCGACATATAAGAAACACAATAATTTCCACTTGCAGGTTGATTTTATTAGTCGTCGATTGTGGTCCATTCAAATACAATCATCCTGTGTTCCACCACATGAATGCATATTCTAAAAAGGTCGCGTTTTCACCCAAAATCCGACAATGATTTTTAGCAAATCCGGCGAATATTTGCCCAGAATCTTGTTTACAGTTGTTAAACTATAATATTTTGAATGCCCTAAGAGGTTTTGATAGTGTTAAATCCATTCCCAGCATCAAAAATGGATTCTAAACATTCCAAACACATGATTTTTAGAGTTTTAGTTGATCGGATTCCAGCAATTTTCTACCGTCCGACCTATTTCACGGGCTCAGTAGACAACTTCCCACGTGAATCCCGAGTCTCGGGTGTAGGTGAAACATCACAATCAATCTATCTTCTAGTTCCACGTCAATTTTATTATTAGTTGACTTCAATGCATTGAAACACAATCATTGTCTCTTCCACTTTACCATTTCGTGTCCCCTTCATCCTTAACTTTTTGCTCACAAATTTTGTCTATGTGGACTAATAAAATGAGTTTTCACTTGCCGTCTGATTTTTACTCAGTCTTTTTCCATTTTTTTTAATACTCTTTCATTATTTAATAAGTTTTTTAAATTGTAAAATTCATCCAAATATTTTGATTATTTAAATCTGTAGAGTTACAAAATTCATTAAAAAAATCTTCTAAATTATCAAAATTATTTAAAAATTACAAAACTACATCAAAACCGATCTAAAATAAACCAATCTTTAAAAGACTAGATTTTAAGAAAAACGAGATCTTTCAAAACCATAGCATAATGGTACTGGCCAAAAAAAAATTAATTTTATTTCTAAATTCTATTTTTTAAATATTTATATTTTATTTTTTGTATTAAAAAATATTAGTTTATATAATGGCTTTTCACATTATTTTTTTATAAAACATTGTATTTTTAATTTTCAAATACTTAAAAAATGTTAATGATAACCTAAATTTTGATATAAAGGTCGATTTGAAGTTTTAATTCATAACCGTATAAGTTTTCAAAAATGTTTTCAACTAAATTGATTTTTAAGTAGTTTTTTTTTTATTTTTAATTCAAAAATTTATTTTAAAATAATTTTATAGAAATGCTCTCGATTGAGGTGTGAAGGGAGAGATGACAAAGATATTTGTCATGGATAGGACACTTGGTATGAAAAGGATGCCACGGGGCACAGCTGGTGGGCGGCTCGTCCCACGCCACCACACGCTGGGGGTGAATGCGAGTAGGAGCGGACAGGAAGGTATGTCGGAATGTCATGGGGAAGAGATAAAAAGGCCACGACAAGTGGTATGTAAAAGAGGCAACATGAAATAGTTGGTTAATGTTGTTTTCATCATGTGAGAGATTGCAGAGAAGATTGAGCTGGGATCATAGGAGCGAAAACACAAGAGGAAGGAAGAACGACCATCAGTTGAGCATCATTTCTTCAGGTATGTATCCTGGCCTTACCTAGTAGAAATTATGGAGTTCTTGGGGATGATTTGGAAATGCGACCCGCAAGGTCGATGAAACTGAGTCTTGGAGAGGTTGCTAAAGAGTCCGAGTTGAATATTTTTAGTCTTTTTGTGTCAATTACTTGGCTCAATGAAAGAAAGATAGCCTGAAGGAGCTTAGTCTGGTATCTCCGCCTAATTACTAAGAGTTACTTAGGCGTAGGAATGGTTTAAATGGGTATTTCAATTAAGTATTTGGATATCCAGTTGCATGTAGGTGTCTTCGAGATTGTAAGCCCAACTAAGGGCATCTTCTGTGATCCCTGCGGTTACATAAGGCTTGATGAGGACAACCCATGGGGGTAGGGTAGGGGGTCAAGCCAGATAGGCACTTACTGGCACCATGTTCCTCTTATAGAGATTAATTGGAGTAGGGGAATTGTAATATGTTGTATAACACTATGGTTCAAGAGTAACCTGGAACAGGGGGTGTCTATGATGCAGACTAGCTGCAAAAATACCATAATGTGCTACAGAACTGAGTTTTAAGATTCCACACAAAATTTCCCTTACTCGCAGCAGAGTTAAAATTTGGAACCTCTTAACATAACCGCGTGACCACAGCGGATTACTTTAAGCAGACCATGCCCAAAACCAAACACAAATGCATACATGCGAGTGTCGTACCTGGAGGGTCCCACAACATCTCCGACCATTTGTAGGCGATCACACTCCACAAAAGATAGCGTTTACAGTTCAGTTCGTGAGTTAAAGTGTTTGACTTGCGATGCGAAGTGATACGACGGAGACAGACATGGGTCGTCGGATCCAACAGAGACTAAACGGCGGAGATTGAAAGCACGCCGGGAGAAAAATCACAAATCGCAACTTTTGGAAGTTAGCATTAAGGTGATCGCAAGGTAAGTTAAATGCTTTGCGATGCGAAGTGGATAAGGCACGTGGCATCACGACACAATTTCATATCCCGCAAGAAATAGAATTTAACTTTTAAGTTATGTTGTAAATTTGGTAAAGTGCAATTTCCTGTAATTGGTCGGAGTTGTTGTGGGACCCTCTAGGTATGACACCCGCGTGTATGCATTTGTGTTTGGTTTTGGGTGTGGTCTACGTAAATTAATCCATTGTGGTCGCGCGTGTATGTATGTTAAGAGGTTAAAAAGTTGAACTACGCTGTGAGTAAGGGAAATTTTGTGTGGAATCTTAAAACTCAATTCCATAGTGCATTCTGGTATTTTTGCAGCTAGTTTGCATCAATTGGTATCAAAGAAAATATTTCTTCCTAAGTGAAGATTGAAGTAGGAAGAGGAGGTCGGGGAAGAGCTGCAAGGGGAGCAACAGATGAAGGGTTGCGTGAAGAGATTAGAGTGTTGTCAACACGTTTGGCAGTAGTGGAAGTGGGAAGGCATAGGGATCTTGAAGGTGGAGATGACAGTGATGATGAGCCAATGGTACAAATAGATGGGTCAGAGGACGAGACACCAGAAATCAAACTACTGAAATATGTTTTGATGGCTAGCAGCAAGCTAAGACCATAGCTCTTCAATTACTATGGTAGTTTTCCCACAGAAGAGTTGTTGGACTAGATAAGTGCGTTAGATAAATACTTCGAGTATGAGGAAGTTAGTGAGGACAGGAAAATCAGGTTTGCTGTCACTAAGTTGAAAGGACACGCCGCCCTATGGTGGGATAGTGTGCAGACAGAAAGGAGAAGTCTGAACAAGCCTTTGATCAAGAGATGAGAAAGGATGATAGCAAAGATGAAAAGAAAGTCCCTGCCTAAATATTACCAAATTTCCCTTTACAGATAAGTGCAGAATCTGAGACAGAGAATGATGATTGTAAAGGAATACACAGAAGAGTTCTATAAAGTGAACTTGAGGGTTGGGTATGTTGAAGATACCCCTGAGAAGACAACAATATTTGTGAATGGTCTACGGATGGAAATCTTAGATGAGATCAATGTTCTTTCCCCTAAAACTATAGAGGAGGCATACCAGTGTGCTTTTAAGGCAAAAGAAAAAATTACCAGGAAGCAGAATGCAATAAGAGGACGTGGGTCCAGTGGTGGAAGAGGACATTCCTTTGGCAGAGGAAGAACTGCTGACAATAATGAAGAGGACAACAGTTCAAAGACTTCGGGATAGACTAAGAAGGAAGGTAACACTAGAGGTGGAAGGCCATACCAGTGAGGAAGAGGTAATTGTAGAGGCAAAGGAAATGCCTACTAGTGTTACAAGTGTCACAAATGGGGGCACAAGTCTTCTGAATGTCCTAAAAATGAGCCAGCTAGATAGAGGGGAGCGTATGTTGCTCAACCTGATGTAGCAGAGGCACCGCCACAAGAGGTAGAGAATGTGCTTGAAACAGGAGAAGCGTTGGTGTTGAACAAGGTTTTACTAAAACCAGCTAAGGAGGTGGCTGACCTGACACATAGGAAAGCATTGTTTCGAACTATGTGCAAGTTGCGTGGAAAATGCTGCAAATTGATTATAGATAGTGGAAGCACTGATAAATTGGTAGCCAATGAGATCATGGAAAAATTGGGTTTGAAGAAGTCGAAGCACCCGACTCCCTATAAGGTGTCTTGGTTGCAGAAAGGACACCAACTGTTCGTTGATGAGCAGTGCGAGGTAGAGTTTCACATTGACATGTAGAAGGACAAGGTAACTTGCGATATTATGCCTATGGACGTGTGCCATATTCTTCTGGGCAGACTATGGAAATATGACAGAAAGGATGTCCATGATGGGGAAAAGAATTGTTACATAATTTTGAAGGATGGGATAAAGCATACGCTAGTTCCCATGAAAGAATAAGATACTGCAAAAACTAGAGGGAATAAAACACTGCTGATAGGCGGAAAGGAGTTTATGTGACAGATTGAGGAGAATGAGGTGAATTATGCAATTGTGCGGAGGCCAAGAGTAGTATTGATGCATACAGAAATCACTGATTTTCCTGTGGAATTATAGGACATGCTGCAAGGGTTTAATGATATTGTGGTAGATGATCTACCAGATAAATTACCACCAAAGCGGAGCATTAGTCACCATATTGATTTTATTCCAGGAGCCATTTTTCCAAACAAGGCTTCTTACCAGATGAGTCCGAAACACAATGAGGATATCGGGAAACATGTACAGGAATTGTTGGATAAAGGACTGATTCGGGAGATTTTGAGTCATTGTGTTGTTCCGACCATTTTAGCTTGCAAGAAAGGAGGTGAATGATGGATGTGCATTGATTCTCGGGCGATAAACAAGATCACTATCACATACATGTTTCCTTTACCTTGGATGAATGATATGATGGATTGTCTGAGTGGAGTAGCGTACTTTTAAGAGGGATCTGAAAAGCGGCTATCACCAGATCAGGATTAGATAAGGTGACGAATGGAAGACAACTTTCAAGACCAATGAAGACTTGTATGAATGGTTGGTCATGCCTTTTGGGCTGAGCAATGCTCCCAACACATTCATGTTTTTGATGAATGAGATGTTGAAAGAATTCATTGGCAAGTTTGTGATCGTATATCTGGATGATATACTTATTTTCAGCATGATGAAGGAAGAACATTTTCGGCATGTGAGGTATGTGCTCGAAAAACTGCAGCAAAATAAATTGTTAATGAATTTTAAAAAATGTTCTTTTTTCAAGAAAGAATTGATTTATTTAGGATTTGTAATTTTTGAGAATGAGTTGAAGATGGACCCAGAGAAGGTTGCAGCCATATTTAGCTAGCCATCTCCCAAAAAAAAAATTGAAGAAAGAATTTTTCATGGACTGGCAAGTTTCTATCGAAATTTTATTAATAACTTCAGTGGTATTTGTGCACCTATGGTGGATACCATTAAGAAGGAAAATCAGCCTTTTCATTGGAAAGAATCTGCTAAGAGAAGTTTTCAATTTTTTACGAAGAAGATCACTAAAAAACCAATCCAAAAAGTACCAAACTTCAACAAACTTTTCCAAGTTCATTGTGATGCAAGTGGGATAGCCATTGGTGCAGTACTCAACCAAGAAGATAAGCCAGTAGCATACTTCAGCGAGAAGTTAAATGAGAGTAGGCAAAATTATACATCTTACGACAAAGATTTTTATGCATTCGTCCAAGCGTTAAAGAATTGGAGACATTATTTGCTGACTAATGAATTTGTCTTGTTTTCAGAAAATTCTGTGTTACAATACATTATGCAGCAGCACAAGCAGAATCATAAAAATGCAAAATGTGTAGAGTACTTGCATAGTTTTACATTCTTTTTGAAACACATCAGCGGTCAGGCCAACAAGGTGGCAGATCCGTTAAGCAAGAGAAGTTTGATATTACAAGAAAGCGCAGTGTAAGTGTTGGGATTTGAACATCTCAAAGACTTGTATGAGATGGATGCAGATTTTAAGGAAGCTTATGAAGTTTGCCAAAATCCACTGTTGAGAGACAATAGCCCATGGTTGGACTATAACATGCAGGACGGGTTACTTTTCAAAGGATGAAAGTTGTGTATTCTGGAATGTTCTATGCGAGAGAACTTAATCCAGGAAAAACACAATGGAGGTTTGGCCAAACATTTTGGCATAGATAAGACTTTGGATTAGCTAAGCCATTTTTACTATTGGTCGAGAATGTGAAGAGATGTGCAAATATTCGTGATCATATGTAAATTTTGTCAACATGCAGAGGGACGCAACCAGAATGAAGGGTTGTATACACCCTTACCCATTTCGAACAAACCATGAGACTTAGTCAACTTGGACTTTTTCTTGGGTCTACCAAAGACACAACAAGGATTCGATTCCATCATGGTGGTGGTGGATCATTTCACCAAAATGGCACATTTCATTCCATGCAAAAAGACAAGTGATGCCACACATGTAGCACACTTTTTCTTTTCAGAGATAGTCAGATTACGTGGCTTGCCAAAGTCCATCTCGGACAAGGATGTAAATTTCACAGGCCATTTCTGGTGAACATTGTGGAAGAAGTTAGAAACCAAACTAAATTCCAGTTCAACTTATCATCCACAGCCAGATGGGCAAACTGAAGTTGTGAACAAGAATCCTTGAAATTTGTTAAGGAGTCTAGTTGGTGAAACTTCCAGACAGTAGGATGGTGTGTGTGCACAAGCGGAGTTTGCCTACAATGACTCACCCAACAGAAGCATGGGCAGAAGTCCTTTCCAAATCATATATGGAATGAACCCACGTGGAGTATTTGAGTTGCCAGATTTGGGTCAGTTGGAGTGCAAGAGTGCTGATGGCAAAGATTTCGCAAAAGAAATCATCGATATACATGAACAGGTCAAATTGAAGCTACATAACAGTAGCCAAAAATATAAACAACGAGCAGATTTGAAAATGCGGGAGGTAAAATTCGAAGTAAGAGACCTGGTACTGGTACAAAATTTGCGCAAGGAGTGGTTTCCTAAAGGCGAATACAACAAATTGAAGATGAAAAAGATCGGGCCTTGTACAATTCTTCAGAATTTTTTTGCAAATTCTTACGAGTTGCAGTTACCTCCAAGTGTAGTAATCTCACCCATTTTTAATGTGGCAGATCTGTACCCATACACTGCTATTGACGAGGAAGATAGTTCAGAGAGACGAACACGAGACACCCAGGATGAGGAGAGATCATGGATTAAATAAATGCCTCTAGCACAACCTTTCGAAATTGAACATATTTTGGACACACAGGTAGCCAGGAAGACACGGAGCAAAGAATATTTAGAGTATCTGGTCAAATGGAAAGACGATCCTCTAGAGAGTTGTTCTTGGTTGGACACTGCCCAAATTCAAAGCGACAAGTACTCTATTGAAGAGCTCATGGACAGGATCCATGAGTTTAATTTACCCCGGGAGCCTGATGTAGGAGCATGCAACTAAAAGGCTACAACTAGAGTTGATTGCTTCTGCTGGATAGAAGAAGAAGTTTTGAATTCTATTTTACTTTGTTTAAGTTAATTTGGGCTAACACAGCCACTGTAATTTGCAGATTAAAAGAATGGTTAAAATAGGATTAGTTAAGTATTTAGTTGAATAAACTGTTCTGAAACTGAATGACAGTTTCTCAACCATATGGAGGTTTTGGGAAAGGCATAAAACCAAACCAAACTGACCATTGTGGGGTTCTGCCATCCATAGAGAGAAAGGGAGTGGAATTTCATTTCTAAATTAATTCCAAATGTTTTGTGCTTGATCGGGCTCTCTATTTTAAAACAGTGTTTTATTTCCAAATAAATTCTAAGTGTTTTGTGCTTTGATCGGCTCTCTATTTTAAATCGGTTGTTTTAAATATCTGTTGAAATTGAAAATTACATTTAATCTCACAGCAAGAAGTTTAATCGGATTTGTAGGTATAGCAAGGCCATATATTTTGCACAACCCTTTATTGAATTGAATATCGTGTTGATCATAGAATGAAGACAATTCGGATTTGCAGGTACGATAAGGGTTGTTCGATCCAACACCGATCAACGGTGGGAGATTACATCGCAGTTAGGAAGACATCACACATCGCAAAAGATAGCATTTATAGTTCAGTTGCAAGATAAAGTGTTTGACTTGTGATGCGAAGTGATATGGTGGAGACAAACGTGGGTCGTCGGATCTAGCAGAGACTAAATGACAGAGATTGAAAGCGCGCCAGGAGAAAAATCGCAAATCGCAACTTTTGGAAGCTAGTGTTAAGGCGATCGCAAGGTAAGTTAAATACTTTGCGATGCGAAGTAGAGAAGGCACGTGGCGGCACAACAAAACTTTGCATCCCGCAAGAAATAGAATTTAACTTTTAAGTTATGTTGTAAAGTTCGCGAAGTGTGGTCACCTGCAATTAGTCGGATTTGTTATCGGACCCTCCAGGTATGACACCTGCATGAATGCATTTGTGTTGGGTTTTGGGTGTGGTCTGCATAAATTAATCCGATGTGGTCACGCGCGTATGTATGTTAAGAGTTTCCAAAGTTGAACTCTACTGCGAGTAAGGGAAATTTTTTTTGGAGCCTTAAAATTAAGTTCTGTAGCGCATTCTGGTATTTTTGCAGCTAGTCTGCATCAGTCTGGGGGGGTCCTGAATGAGGGTTATTGTCATGGGAGAAGCATTGGGATAGAGGGGATTATTTATTGGTTTGCATTGTAAAAAGTAAGCCCAAGAGGGAGATAAGTCCTCTAGGAGCCATAACTCGAACACTAAACGCTATCATTATGGACGCATTGGCTCCATATGGGTCGATGGCGGGTCTGGGAAACTAAGTAAGGCCAACCAAAGGTTGGAATGCTCCGGTAGAGGAGCAGAGAGAGACGCCAATGCATGCAAACTAAGAAATGGAAGTGTTGAGGAATTGGCTAATTGGAAAGTCAGTGAGAAGAAAGAATGGAAGAGAAAGAGGCTCTGTCAGAAAAGTGATTCACAAAATTTTTTGTTTTGAATTTACAGGTCTACCTAGCATGTCTATCTCTCTGGACTCTGCACAGTGGGTGGGAACCCCAGTGTGGATTCAAGTGCATGTAGAGCTGTAGGGTGGCCTCGGAAAATGAAAAATGGTTAAAGCTCAGTCAAGAAAAGGTAACAGAGGGAGGGGCAGGCAGCTAGCACCGACAGAAAAAGTGAAAGGTAGAGAGAAGGCATCAACCATTAAAAAAACTCAACACAAAAGAGGCAGAAAAACAGACCAAGAGAACATGTAGAACTTGTTACATGCTTATGGCATTGGGACTTCAGCTCAAGTAAAATCACTGATATCTGGATGGGAAATAGACCTGAACACCAAGGTAGAGGAAAACATTCTATATGATGAAATGGTGCCCATGGTGACAGACTCGGGAAAAACGAGAGAACGACTGACCCTATTCAAGAAGGCAATCCACCTCTATTGGACCATGAAATGTTTGAGGGTGAAGGCCATAATGGTATTTCAGGATGCAGGAGGAGATGCAAAGGCAGCCTCGAGTTTGGTTGAAATACACAGGG
The DNA here is from genome assembly GCA_034641835.2 of Pinus albicaulis. Classification (NCBI taxonomy): domain Eukaryota; kingdom Viridiplantae; phylum Streptophyta; class Pinopsida; order Pinales; family Pinaceae; genus Pinus; species Pinus albicaulis. The sequence continues at coordinate 431,632,237 of CM076575.1, read as the reverse complement.
ACATACAAGCGATACAGTTACAAGGGCATCATCAGAACGTGTGTCTCAATCGAATAGAAAGGCAGCTTCAGAACCTACACCAAGTGGACATGCCTAGGTCAAGTGCGAAACAGCCGACAACGATTGAATCATCTAAGGAGTAGCTGAAGAAGTTTAGAAAATTTTGTTTATGAAATATGATGTGGTCGGCTAACATTTACTTTTATAGTAACATGTTGAAAGAGATAATAGATATTATAGCATATAAGGCATTTAGAGTCAAAATCAAACAATTTTAGTTTGGTTGGCTCTTTTAACTCATGGAGGTGGCCAACATACCTGGTTTCCTATGGATAGGTTGAGGCTACTAAAAACATAGTATGATGTAACCTGTTGTTTTTTAGATTAAAATGAATGAATAGAAAGACTCTACCAAACTTTAAAAATAAAAATAAAAATTTATAGAAATAATTATTTTTAATATAGAAATTGAAATATAAAATAATATATATAAATATAAATAAAATAAAAATAATGACCATTTAATCAACCAAATTTACAAAATTTATAATTATAAAAATTTATAATTTATTTCTATTTATCTTAAATTATAAATATATATATATCATATTTAATTATATTATTTTAAATATATTTTATCTTTATTTAATTTAAACTATAAATATATATTTCATTTAATTATAAAATTATTAATATAAAAAATAAAAAATAATTAAATTTTATAATAAATATTATTACTATTTTATATTTAGTATTATCATTTTACATATAATTAAATTAATTTAAAATAATTAAATGTAAACAAATTTCACATCTAATTAGTAACATGCTCATCTTTGTCATTTCAAGTTTCATGTGTTAGAGTGAGATGACTTAGCATTCACATACAGCCGTTTCATTTTTTTTACTTAGAATTATGGATAATATGATTACATCTCTTTTAGGTTTTATGTTTCATATATTATAATGAAATGATTTAATATATATATATATATATATATATATATATATATATATATATATATATATATATATTATCATTATATATTTTTATTATTTTGAAATTTTATTTAAATTATAAATATTTTATAAATTATAAAAAAAATCATTTTATAAAACTTCACATATATATTTTATTATTAAATGTTTTTGGGAAAAAACTTATTAAAATAATAATATTATATTATGTGAGTTTGAATATGATATTAACAAAAGGTGGTTCATTTTTTTTTAATGAATTTGAAGCCTTTTTTTTTTATGGTGTTATTGATTTTGTTATTTATTTCTGAAAAGTAAGTAATACCAATAAATGTTTGAGGGAAAAAATTTAAATAAAATTTAAACACAATTTTATTAAATTTAATAACGCTGAGTGAGATTAATATTTTCTCAATGATTGAATAATTTTGTAATGGAAGTAGCAAAATCTTTTTATTACAGACTCTTCATCATATAAAAATCATAATTTTTAAATCAATAAATATCAATATTCCATTTCGTCTAGATTGAATAGTGAATATTTATTTTAGAGAAGTTTTGTTAGATTTCTAATCTTGAGAAGTTTTGTTAGATTTTTTTATTTTATTTTTTAAAAGTTTGGTGGGACTATATTTTCATAATATCCAATATATCATTTAGATAGGGATAGAGAATTGTTGAAATTTGCAACAAGAAACAGTGAATCTGGCATCTAGAAACAACATCAAGAGAAAATGACACCCAGAAATGGCTACCATGGAGATCTTTGATTTAATTATTTCTTAATTAAATTAGAAGAAATGTGTGTCAAAATTATTTATCCCTTAAATAAATTGGATAATAAATTGTAATCTCATCTTATAATCACTTGTAATAGTTAACTGAGCGTGATAGACTCGGTTAGCTCATGAAATTTGACGTGAGGGTGGTTGGTGAGGCATGTAGAGTGATTCTATTTTTTTTAGAGTCTAAGTTGCAATTAGTGTATTAGTTTAATGCATGTGAAATTAGTTAACTCAATTAAGTGAGTTAAAGTTAGTCTAACTAGTTGTAACTGATTGTCGCACTAGTGAGAGGTTAAGTGAATTAAATCATATTTAATTCACATGCAGTGATCTGTCAAGTAATTGATGATTTACTATTAATAGTTGCATGCATGTCAGTTGTGATGAAGACCTAGTTGAGACAAAGGTTAAAGGGAAGTTATCTATCAGTTGTATTTATAGAAAACTGCTCGAGCGCGATTAAATACACCATAGGATGCCCATGGATTATTGCGCATTCAAGGAAGGCTAATTATCCTAATTAATAGGGATTAGTTTCGTAGGGATTGCGTGAGCAAGGTAGGCTGAAGACAGCCTGAGAATTGGCTAAGTGCTGGACCAATTTTGTTTGGATCAGTGTGAGATAGATGCCAGAGTGCAACAGACTCTTATGAGAAGAGTGCATTGTATTGTTTCATGGTTCCTTAGTTCATTATACAGTAGAGATAGAGGGGTTTAAAATATCTGTGTTGTGGATTGATTTGCTTCTTTCTTTTACTTGGTGTGATTGTGCGATTGTGTTTATTTTCTGCAATTAATTTGTAGAAGGATTCAGTATTTTGCTTTAGCATATCGCATGATCAGATTGAATCTATTGGTATACATATTGCTTGTATAATTTCTACAAGAATTGAACTGGTGACTTCACATCAAAGAGTGCCTTAACGAAGACCATGATCAACGTCTATCCAAAACCCCATGGAAAAATTTGTTAAAATTTTAAATCAACATCGATCCATCTTAAGTAGAGATCTAACATGAGATGAGAGGGATCAAATTTCTTCGCCTGCAAACTTCTTTAAAGTGAAAAATACAATGTGTTGTTTTTTAAACATAAAAACTTAATTTTTTCATGATATATACATAATTTTTTTTAAATGATATATACATAATTGACATAAAAAAAATAATTTGTACATTTTTTTTTACTTGACAATATATTAGTTTTTTTATTATATCGAACATTAATTTTCTATTTAGAACATGGTCGGGGCATCTAAGTCATCAAAATCACCCCGTGATTAATTTTTAAATGTTGAATCTATCTATATAGAGTTGTCTTAATTTTTAAATGTTCAATCTATCTATATAGAGTTGTCTTCTTTTTTTGTTTGCTTGGTAGTGTGGGTCCTGAGATGACTTATCTCAAAAATTATGGTCTAAGAAACCCCGACCGAGGGGCACCTAGGCCATCAAAATCACTTGGGGATCGCACCCAACCTCGGCCACATGCAAAACCTATGGTCTAAAAAGCCTCGACCAAGGGGCATCTAAGCCGTCAAAATCACCCAGGGATCGCACCTAGCCTCGGCCACACCAGCCCTTATCATGGATGGATTGTTTTTGCCTTCGAGGATTAGAACCAGTGACCTTTTCATCACAAGTGTCTTAACAACACACTCTTCACTGTCGAACCAAACCTCAATTGGCCTATATAGAGTTGTCTTTAGTGAGACCTTTTGGAAGCTTTTTCGGTGGATTTTTCAAGTCTAATTTCTCTTAAATATGACAAGAATTTATTGAAATCACCAAGCTTGATGGGTAGCCCCTACACAATCGAAGTGCCCTAGGGTTTTTCAGTATAATGAATTTATATATATAATAAAAAACCAATTTAAATAACACAAATCAAAATTTCATCTCAAATTTTTTTATCAAATTCCATCACAGAAAAATAAAAAAAATCACACTAAAACAACTCCTATCTATATATTTAAAAATACAATTTAAATAATAAAAAGTTATAATTTCACTAATAATTATATTTACCCAAAATTAAAAACATAAAATAATTACAATCAAAATAAACACTAATATATAATAACTTTCATAAAAACAAACATACTTTATAATATTAAAATTTATAAATATTTACGCCGAAAGGCGTTCCCTTTGCTGACTTTGGCTGAATGTCACTGTTCACTGGAGCCAATGAGAGGGCTTTCTCATCACCCTTCCAGCCACTAAAAATGTGACATTTGCCGCCTGCTCCTCTTACCAGTGAACAGTTTCAATTGACCTCGCTGTTTCATGATTTACCAGCTCACAGTTCTTACCAGCTCGCACGATTTACCAGCTGACTCTTCCACCTCGCTGTTTCACGATTTACCAGCTCACAGTTCTTACCAACTCACACGATTTACCAGCTCACAGTTCTCAAATTAATTGCTGAGATTGATTGGACGCTTAATCCTTCGTTGCAAATCGGCATGCGTCTCGTTAATGCTGAGATAATGGTGAACCGTGACAGCAACACCTCTCAACCTGTTACCAGCTCACACTTCCAAAATCCGAGAAATCGCCGAGATATGGAATCAATGTTCGCTTGTTGCAGCGTTTAATATGGCCATACGTCTGGTTCGTCGTCACTGCTCGCTCATTAATGCTGAAACCTGCCATCTACAGCTGTGCTTAAATGCGTTTGTCTTAGCTCCGTCTTCATATGTTCACCCGCAACTGCTTTGGTTCCATTTCAGTGCCTGCCAATTCAATCTCGCTGCCCGGCTTCCACCTTCACAGAATAGCCGGTAACCTTCTGTTCTTTCACCAGTTCTGTTCAGCATTTTTATTTATGTTGTTCTCTAACTACTAGCAATATGTAAATATGTTTTCCAATCGCTGCCCATTTATGTTGTTCTAAGAGTAGACCCAGTTTGTTGTTCTCAGGGCTTCAGATTCTTGTTATAATGACCGTGCTTTGATTAAGAGCCGCCAACATTTGTTGCTTTATCTGTTACTTGTCACTGTTTTTTGCTGTTAAGAATCCATTTAACGTGAGTTGAACTAGTGTTATGTATATTTAGATTCAGTTTGATGGAAAAACAACCAAGTATTCTGGGGAGAGATGTAACTTATAGGTAGGTCTTTGTTTTAATGTATTTTGGGAGTGTTTTCTCCGCAGCATATATAAAAGAGAGTTTTGTTTTTACTGTTCATTCTTTTCGGGGCAAAACCAGTGGCAAAGCTTAGGATTCAAATACAACTCGTGTAAATCAAGAATTTCATTGATGCTTGTAATTTCGCTTATGCCTGAGCCGGTAACCCAGTGAACTCTCAAAATCATCTCATACTCGCCTCGTAGGGTGAACGATTTTAACTCATAAGTTTGCCTTTGCTTGTCCTCAAGATAAGGCAGATTTTACCCTTGAGTTATTGTGCCAATGTTTGAATTGGGTGTTTCCAAAGGGCTTTCTTTCTTTTATTGTTTTTGGAGTTCGGAGATTTCGAGAAACAAGTCTTAAATTTCTGTGGAACTCTGTGAAAAGGGCGTTTCCAAGGTGCTTCTGTGTTAGTTGTGATAAAGGTTGAATTTAGTTAAGGGCCTTTGTAGTCCATATGAAGTCGGTGTCTTTAACGCTTTATGCGTTCACTGTGAATTAAGCAGCCGCTTTTCAAATATTTAGGAATTAAAATGGTAGCCTGCTTTTTAAATTTAAGTGGTTGGAGAAATATGTCCCAAGGGACTGGACATTACATAGTGGACTTCCTCTGGCTTGGCTGCGAGTTTCGAGGGGTAACTATTCTTCCCAACTTGCTTTGTGACTTGCACCTGGCGTCATCCCTTTTGAATCTCATCCCAGGTAGACGATAGTGGGAATGAAGCCTTGGTGGATAGCTAAATCCTCTGCCAACCTGATAAACATACCAAATCCCCATTAACAGTCTGAAGTTGTTTTACGTTTGTGGAATACGTCTTTAATGCGGTTACTCTTTTGTTAAATTATTTGTCTGTTATCATTTTCTTCAGAAAACTGTTTTTTCATCTGAAGTCGCTCCGCCCTCATTATGAAATGGGTGTTTCACTTGTCCGCCACATGTTACTTTCTAATATTTTCTGCCAATTCACTGGGAATAGTTATGTGAGCGTCTTGTGCTATTGGATTGGTGGTTGTTTTTCCAAAGGCCGGTACATCCTTATTTAACGGTTAATGTTCAGTGTATTTCAATTTATTAATTAAAAAAAATAAACATATCAATATTATAAAATTTAAATTTAAATTTATTAAAAAATTACAAGGATTTTAAATTTAAATTTATTAAAAAATTACAAGGATTTTACCCAACTATTTCGTGTTTAATTTTTCATAAAAAAATTCAGCCAACCATTCAGTTTATAAAGGATGATAAATACTTCATCCAATCAATTGAAATTAAATTAACAATTTTAAAATAAAAATATAATATAATAAAATTATTAATAAAATCTATATTTCAATATAGTAAAGAATATTTTATCTTTATACTATGAGACAAAAAGTGAAAAAAATAGATATTTCGAGCGTGATAAACAAAATATTCACACTTTAAGTTATTGAATTTTTCACAAATTTTCTTCATAAACAATATTACAAAATAGGTTTTATAATTTTAATTTAATTATTAATAATTAATAGGATAATAATAGGATATAACTTTTTTAGATAATATTCACATAATATTTTAGTAATAATCATCAATAGAAAGTTCACATTTGAGTTCACCAATAGCCTCTCTCTTGGTAGTAAGTTTCTCTCCACCCAACTTTGACTCCATTTCTAGGCATGGAAACCAACCAAAAAGATAAGACGTTTATGGCACGCTTGAATGGATTAGTAAGTACGGAGGAGCCTAGACTCAACCCTCTATACTTACCAAAATCTCCTAGTGTGAAGCCATCCTAAAGCCTGAAACATTTGTAAGAGATGAATGTGGGCCAAACCAAGGATTAGGAATAAAAATATATAACCGAAGAGTCTCAGAATACTTAGGCCCAATAAGTCCATGTGGCTTCTGAGGGACTCTCTTGTGGGAAAATAGAAAATGAAATGTCAACGTGACCTACATAAGAACAATGGCTTCGAAGGGATCTCTCCTATGGGAAAAGACAAAATGAAATGTCGACATCACCTACACAAGCACAAACATAAATAAGCTGGAACCTAGCATTGAATTAAATGAAACAAGGACAACAAAAGGGTATGTTATGGAAACTCTCATGTGTTGATCACCACCCAACTCAACTTAACTGAGCTTCAATGCATGACTCCAGGAGAATGTGTTGATAGAGGATTTCTACCAAACAAATTTATCCAGTTTAAAATGTCCATGTAACAACCCGTTTATGATTAAATATGGTAAATAGGCTTTATGATACATTAATGTATTTCTCTAATATAATTGTGTGACGAATGTGGTATTGTTAATATAAAATGAATTTATTTATCACAAAAGGAAAATGTATAATTATCTGAAATGAAAAGAAATTAACTGAATGGTGAATGTTTCCAAGATTCTAGAGTAAAAGTAAATAGAGACAGTTTTGATAGTTACTTCCCATAAAAGGATAAAGGAAAAATCCTCATGTGGGGAAGGAGTTCTGTTCAGAAAGGGATGAAGGGTAATAACTGCAATGAATTGCAAGCTGATGGAGAGTTGTCCAGATCTGGTAAGAGGCCAGTGGAGCTCTAGAATCGGAGAGGGGCACGGGGGAAGTCGAGGATGTAATCGCCTCGCTTATGGTTGGACAGTCCATCAGCTAAGAGAAAGAAAATTGAGATAAGTATAAATGAATATCAGGAATTATGTCTTACTATGTAGGATAGACTGGAAAGGAAATATATATAGGAATTTAGATTCTCTGTTTGATATATATATATATATATATATATATATATATATATATATATATATGATTAGCTAGTTCTATTATTATACAATGCAGAATGATTAAGAGGCATGATTAGAAACTAGAGTTTCTACCTGTTGAATGATGTTGATATTGATTAAGAAATTAACTTTTAAAAGAAGAATAGTATTAAGTGTTTTATTAGTTCTGGGAAAGTAAATTTATCATGGGAACTATTATTTTTTGCATAAAAGAAAGAATGTAAACCCAGAAAAATATTTTTGCAGTATACTTAACCATGTGCGAGTATTATCTATACATATATTGATACCACGGTTTAGAGCCGAGCCCTGAAGGGACAAGGAAAGTGTCACGGTCCCTAGGCCAGAATAATTCCCTACAATACCTTATAACTACAAATTTGTATAAACAAAAGATAGTACCGGAGGTCACTTATAGAATTAGTAAACAAAGATTCATTCTAGTCTATAGAGAATTAAAAGTCGTAAAAACACTGTGAAACTCCTTCTTGAAAGAAACAATAAAATCTGTAGAAAACTTAACTGACACAACCATATAAAAATGTATCAAATTTCCATTGGAAGAAATGATACATACAATAGAAAATATGTGTGAACTTAGAACTAAGACTTGTATCAAATCATTTGTGCAAAACGCAAAATACCCATGAAGGGGTTTATCTGATAAACACTGTGAATCAACAAAGGTACAGTAGGAAACAGTCCGTAAACAGATAAATTACAATCGTAAAATAAATATAATCTGGTTTAAGAAACTGTGAGTCTTAACACTGGTAAACCTTCCAACTTAAAACTCGAAACTAACCCTTCGCATGAAGGAAGGAGCCATAACATTCAAAAGGGTGAAAAACATGCCACTGAAGGGCCGAGCCATTATTTAACTTGCATGCAGGCTCTACAAGAATAGTAGGCTCCTTGTACACACGGGGGTTTCACCCTCAGAATTCAGACAATATGATCAATGCACAAAAAACATCACTGGGTAGGTAGTCTGCACTTACCCGAGTTTTGCAGGAAGACTTGGAAGAAAATCTGAGTATAACCTTCGCTCGAAGGTAAACCGACACCTGCAATGTCAATGAAACCGACAAAGAAATTAAATATCACAGCCCAAACGACATACTGTATAAACAACGAGGAACTGTAATAAAAGAAATGATTAAATGCGTAGAAAAAACCTAAGTAAGATATTTACCTGAGAATCTAACAAGCGGGGATTTCGTGCCATCCTCAAGTTGCAAAGTGAACAAATCCATAAACCCTCTCATCATCTCAGGACGCATTCATAACTTTAGAAAGATTGGGTCCGAGAATACTGACAGGAGGGAATTAGCCCTTACACAATTAAACACAGAGGAAAGAATTCGAGAAAACTCCGGCTTCTTATGAAATTTAGACAGTAAACTAAACTGCGAGAAATCATCCCCTACCGAACGTTGTTCAATAAGTTAAGCGCAGACCCAGAGGAAAATAATGGAAAAATAGACATAGGAGTTACATGTATAGTGTGATCATAAGCACTGCATGGAAAAGGAGGGCTTTGTCACACTTCATCAACACGAATAGCATGAAACCCATGGAGGATTACAAAATTAGAACCAAGGAGGTTGCAGAGCCACCGAAAGAAGAAAGCAACGACAGAATGAGGCGAATGGTTGAGCAAGGGTGGGTTGGTTACGCTAACCACCCCAGATTGTTGTAGCACCATCAGATATAGGGTTGATCGATCAACGGTCTCGATTAAGCCTCTCCAAATAGCTGTAATGCCTCGGTAATTTAATGAGCCAGGTGTCTAATGAGTAATTTCCCAAAAGGGAGAATGCAGTAATACTAAAACACATTATAAGAACTGCAGCAAGGTAAACAATAAATCTTTAGACAACATCATAATTTACAGAGAAGCTGAGCCATTTTATTATATTGGAGAAGAATCAGTTACACAATGTACAAAATATGAGTAGATCTAGCCAAAGAGATGGTCTAGAATCACCCAGAAAACATGCTACAATAGGTACAATGTAACTGGACAGGCACTGAAGAAAATACAGCGTTGTCCCTTCAGCAGAATATGAACATATAGTTGTAGGCTGAAAAGGAAAATGCATATCTACTCAAATCTGGAGCTCAGATGATGCCAAGATTCAAGATCTGGCCAATGTGATGGATTCCCAAGATAACCCAGAAGGATTTTCCATATCTACAACTTTGGAAAATCACCTCCCTAGGATTTGATCCTTGATCTGTTGGGAAATACAAATCTAAAGCTATATATGTCAAAAATATAGCTGGAATATGTTACAATATCAAATCTAAGCTTGAAGTGTTGATCCCTTCTTCAGATCTACAAGCTAGAAGCTCTAGATCTAGCTTCCCAATCCTCCAATAATGATTGCAGTTGCTGCAACACAACTGCCAATATAAACTGCGCTGTGAGGGAAAGAGAGGCCTCCTTCCTGCTGAAAAATGCTGCAATAAACCCCAGGATGCTGGTAAGACTGATGGAAATGTGAGGGGATGATCCCTCACAGGATTACTAGCTAAAATGCTAGTAACTTCCTTCCTCCTTTTCTATCTACAAAATGAACAGCATAATTCCTGAGGGAAATACTATTGCTAGGAGGTCAATAACTTTTGGCCTGATGCTAGAACTGAAATGAATCTCTGGGAAGTTGATCTATAAGCCCAAGATGATAGGAATAAACCTTCACCAGTTCTCTAGCTGAATTACTGAAGACAACTTCCATCTTCCAAACTGATCAGAAATATGCAATTTCTGAATATGGATGTTCTGCAAAAAGTAGGAAAAGAGATGTGGCACCAATGCCTGATGTAGAATGAAGTCCAATACTCTTTATAGAGCTACTCTAAGAAAGAGTGGGATTCTTGACCGGGAACACCCTGTGCTAAGCAACACTTGCAATCTCTGCTAAACAGCCCGAGAAAGCAATGGAATGTCACCAGCAATCCCAGGATACGAAAATATGATTACATAAATAATAATCGACATGCCTTGTATTTTCCCTATATCACTAGTATAGCCCCTTATTATTATTAGTGTAAACCCCTTATTATTATTATTGTACCCTTGTAACCCCCATTTTGTTATTATTGTGCCCTTAAATTATTATTGTTAGGTCGGCTAGGATTACATTGTAGCCCACTAGGATTACATTATGGCCCCATGGACTCCTATATATAGAAAGGAGGTTTTGTAAATTGTATCATCCAAGAATTGTTCATTTATGTAATGTATTGGAGGTTTCCCCCTCGAAGTAGCTTATTTCTAAGGCGTTCATATCTCTTTTCTTCTATTTTTGGAGCTGGTTACACAACATTTGGTATCAGAGCTTTGGATTCTAGGGTTTCGCTGCTCCAAACAGGTCATCGTGGCATTTTCGCTATAACTTTTTTTCTACGAAGTTTCAGAAGCTGAAATTTTTAGGGTGCGAAGCCAAAATCCTGAGGAAGCTTGTCTAAACATTTCAGACCTTGGTTCGCAATATTTGCGGAAATATCATCTGTGGAAGTCAGGTCTTTTTTCAAGCTCCTAAACAGGTCATCGTGGAATTTTCGCTATAAATCTGTTTCTACGAAGGTTCAGAATCTGAAATTCATATGGTGCGAAGCTGAAATCCTGAGGAAATTCGTCAAAAAATTTCAGAGCTTGGTTCCCAATATTTTTGGAGATATGATCTGTGGAAGGTAGTGCTTTTTCAGGCTCCTGAATTTCATCTCAAAGAGGTGATCGTGGGAAAAGTTTAATAACTCTCTCTCTGAAGATTGGATTGGAGTGCCGTCAAAAGTGGTCACCAGTACACGGCCTTTAGTTTCTTCGCTATCAATTTCAGAGACAAAGAACAAAACAGTGACACGTGGCAAGTCGTACAAGTTCGCTCTACTGAACCAGTCCAGAATTAGGTCATTGTGGGAGATTGGACACAACTTTGTCTTGGAGAATCAAAATCAGGTCCGACCTGTGGCATTTGAAAGAAGCTTCAGAGGGCTACTACAGGGCTGAATTTCATATATCGAAGATTTTCAATTACAGAGATAATTCAATTTCAATATCGATCTCCTAAAAGCTAGTAAAAGGTGTGTATTTTTTTTCCGAATTGCATAAGTCTTGTTTGAAGAATCAAGTTGAATTGATTCCAAGGGAATCTTTTAGAATAGATATCAATATTGGATTCTAAAATGGCCCCTAAAAAGAATTAAACACCCATTAAGCCTTCAGAAGGCTCTACTATGACTCATGAAGATGAAGAATGGCAACATGACATATCAAAATTACAAGAGCAAATTTCTCTCTCGCAAAGAACAACAAAAAATGAAATGGAAGTTTTGAAGAAAGGCGTGGAAACCAAGATGGATGGTTTGAAGAAAGGCATGGAAGCTAAGATGATTGGTTTGGAAGCTAAGATGGATGGCATGGAAGTGGGAATGGAAGCTAAGATGGATGACATAAAAGACAACATGGAAAACATGAAGAGTGATCTAAAAGCATACATGGAAGGCTTGATGACAAGCTTAAAACCAGAAATGATTCCTAATGGCGGAAATATAGGAGAAGAACCTCATGATGAGAACAAAATAAATATTAATCATGATTTCATAAACTCGAATGTTGGCGGGAAGAACCACCATATTCCAAAAATGGATATGAAGAAGTTTGATGGAAAGGATCCGGTAACATGGATACTACTGATGGAGCAATATTTTGATCTCCATAACGTGCAAAACACACAAAAGGTACGCATTGCAACTTTACATTTAGAACAAAATACATTTGTATGGTATCGATGGCTTTGCTCCCGTAAAAAATTGTCACTTGGTCAATTTTTACGGAGGAAATGATAGCACATTATGAGGATACAAAGAGCAACACCTTCTTTAGCCAATTGATAAATCTCAAACAAAAGGGTTTGGTGGGGCAGCACATTGAGGACTTCCAAAAATTGAATATAAGGGTAACTGATATTCCAGAGGAACACAGGATTGATCTCTTCATAGGCACTTTAAAGGATAACGTCCAACATGAAGTTCGCGTTTTGGAACCTGATTCATTGGAGAAGGCATTCAGGTTGGCAAGAAAAGTTGAATGTAAAATTATGGCGACAAGGAAGCCTACCACTCAATTCTATAAAGAAGGAAGTGTTGCTACGCCTAGATTTCCACAACCTACAAAGTTGACACCACAACAATTGGAAGAAAAAAGAGCAAAAGGGCTTTGCTACAATTGTGATAGAAAATACACTAAAGGTCATAAGTGTGCTGAGAAGAAATTATTTTGCATAGATTCTGAAGAGGAAGAAGAAATGAACAAGAAGAGGATATACACCAGGAACCAGCCCTAGAAGAGGAAGAAATGAATCCGACCATATCATGTAATGCACTGGCAGGAATTACCACTCCTCAAACTCTCAAGATAGAATGACAAATCAAGAAGAAAAAGGTAATAGTGTTGATTGATTCAGGTAGCACCCATAATTTTATTCATTGTAAGGTGGCCAAGGAATTAAATTGTTTCCTATACCCAGCACCAGAATGTCAAGTGATGGTTGCAAATGGAGGAACTATAAATTGCTCTGGAAAATGCCATAATATCAAGCTAACCATGGGGGAATATGTATTGATTAGTCCAATGCTTGCCATTTCTATGGGAGGTGCTGATGTTGTACTAGGAGTACAATGGTTACAATCTTTGGGGACGGTAGCTTTTAATTTTCAAGAACTTTTCTTGAAATTTTTTTCAGAAGGAAAGGAAGTCGAATTACGGGGTATTGAAGGGAAGCCAGGAAGGATAATAAGCTCTAATGTCACGACAAAGCTTCTAAAGAAAGAACAACGAGGCGTAATTGCACAATTATGCTCACTAGAAGTTCCGACATCAAAATCATCTATTTCTGCAGATCTCCAACAAGTCTTGGACAATCATTCCAAGGTGTTGAAACTCCCAAAGGACTCCCACCTATTCGTGATCATGATCATGCTATTCATTTGATTCCAGGAAGTGTTCCTCCAAACATAAGGCCTTATAGATATCCTTACTTCCAAAAGAGCGAAATTGAACGTATGATTGCAGAAATGTTAGAGGCGGGTATAATTCAACCCAGTCAAAGTTCTTTCTCTGCTCCTGTAGTATTGGTACACAAGAAGGATGGATCATAGCGAATGTGTCCAGATTATAGGGAGCTCAATAAGCTCACCATTAAAGAAAAATTTCCCATTCCTGTGATTGATGAATTATTGGATGAATTACATGGAGCAATTTATTTTACCAAGTTGGATCTTCGTTTAGGATATCATCGAATTAGAATGAAGACTGAAGATATTCCAAAAACAACATTTCGAACTCATGAGGGTCATTATGAATTTTTGGTCATGCCTTTTGGCCTTACCAATACACCTTCTACATTTCAAGGGTTGATGAATTCCATTTTCAAACCCTTCCTTAGAAAATTTGTGCTAGTATTTTTTGATGATATACTAATCTACAACAGGTCTTGGAAAGATCATGTTGAACATGTTGACAGGGTGCTCAAACTATTGCAGGAGAAACAATTATATGCAAAAAAATCCAAATGTTTCTTTGGAGTACAAGAGGTGGAATATCTGGGTCATATTGTGTCTCACGAGGGTGTTAAAGTAGACCCTAACAAAATTAAAGCCATTAAGGAATGGAAAGTCCCCACAACCATAAAGCAGTTGCGAGGATTTCTCGGGTTAACAGGGTATTATCGCAAGTTTGTTAAGAATTATAGGAGAATAGTAGCACCTCTAACAACATTATTGAAAAAAGATGCATTTTCATGGACTCCTGAAGCAACTAAGGCCTTTGAACATCTTAAAGAGGCAATGTGCCTAGCACCGGTCTTAGCTACGCCAGACTTCACAAAAACCTTTATTGTGGAATGTGATGCCTCAGGAAATGGAATTGGTGCAGTTTTAATGTAGGAAGGAAGACCCATTGCTTTTGAAAATCGTCCAATCAAAGGAAAGTATTTACAGAAACCTATTTATGAGAAGGAAATGTTAGCAATACTGCATGCACTAAAGAAATGGCGAACTTACCTAATGGGAAGAAACTTCAAGGTAAAAACTGATCATGATAGTCTTAAACACTTTTGGAACAAAGACTATCTTCAGAAGAGCAGCAAAAATGGGTCACAAAGATGTTGGGTTATGACTTTGAAATAATCTACAAAAAAGGAAAGCTTAATGTTGTTGCAGATGCACTCTAAAGAAAGAATGAAGAGGTGGAAGCATTGCTTTGTGCCATTTCTATTATCCAACCAGATTGGATAACTGAAGCAAGAGATGAATGGAAGAAGGACAAAGATGTATGGATGCTCATTCAAAAGTTGCAGCAAGATCCTAGTACATCTGATACATTTAGTTGGAAAAATGATTCCTTATGGTACAAAGATCGCTTATATCTTTGTAAGAATTCCCAACTAAAACAAAAGATTCTTCGGGAATTGCACACTTCTCCTTTAGGAGGACACTCAGGATTTTTAAAAACTTACCACAGGGTGAAGAAAGAATTTTTTTGGGATGGCCTTAAATCTGATATTCAAAAGTTTGTGGCGGAATATTTGGTTTGCCAGCAAAATAAAGTTGAGACAATTAAGACCCCGAGACTTCTACAACCTTTATCCATTCCAAGTCAACGTTGGGAGGAGATTTCAATGGATTTTGTCAGAGGTTTACCTAAGTCTGAAGGAAAGAGTGTCATCATGGTGGTAGTTGATAGACTTACCAAGTATGCACACTTTTGTGCATTATCTCATCCATTTAAAGCAAGTACAATTGCTACTACATTTATGGACAGAATTCAGAAGCTACATGGAAGCCCAAGGGTTATTGTGAGCGACAGAGATCCCATTTTTACTGGAAATTTTTGGACGGAGTTATTTTCTTGTTTGGGTACTCAATTAGCTCATAGCTCATCTTATCATCCTCAATCTGATAGTCAAACTGAGATAGTAAATAAATGTTTGGAAGGATATCTTCGTTATTTTGTATCTAATAAACAAACACAATGGGTCAAGTGGTTACCTCTCGCTGAATGGTGGTATAACACTTCCTTCCATACTGCAGCAAAAATGACCCCATTTATGGCACTTTATGGATATCATCCACCATCAATTACATCATCTTTAAGGGAAAATTCAAAGGTTCAAGCAGTCAAAGATCACATCGAGCATCAGCAAGAAGTTCTCCAACTCTTAAAGGATAACCTGAATTTGGCACAAAAATCGAATGAAACAACAGGCAGATCAACATCGCAGCGAGAGAAGTTTTGATGTAGGAGATTGGGTATTTTTACGGCTACAACCATATAAACAAATGTCCCTCAAGCAAGCTAAGAAGGATAATAAATTATCGCCAAGTACTATGGTCCTTACAAGGTGTTGCAAAAGATTGGTACTATGGCATACAAATTGGAGCTTCCTGCTTCTTCGCGAGTACATCCAGTTTTCCATGTTTCATCCTTAAAGAAGGTTATAGGTGAAAATCTTCCAGTTCAAACAGTATTGCCAGAACTTGATGGGGAAGGGAAAATCATATTGGAACCTGAAGCAGTCATGGAAAAAAGAACTCGACAACTACGGAATCGATCAATTTGAGAGTATCTCATCAAGTGGAAGAACTTACCCACTGAAGATTCTACATGGGAGGATGAGAATTTTATACAGAAGCACCCGGAGCTACTCAAGTGTTGAGGACAACACTTTTTTGAAGGAGAGGGACATGTTAGGTCCCTATATCACTAGTATGGCCCCTTATTATTGTTAGTGTAAACCCCTTATTGTTATTATTGTACCCTTGTAACCCCCATTTTGTTATTATTGTGCCCTTAAATTATTATTGTTAGGTCGGTTAGGATTACATTGTGGCCCACTAGGATTACATTATGGCCCCATGAACTCCTATATATAGAAAGGAGGTTTTGTGAATTGTATCATCCAAGAATTGTTCATTTATGTAATGTATTGGAGGTTGCCCCCTCGAAGTGGCTTATTTCTAAGGCGTTTCTATCTCTTTTCTTCTATTTTTGAAGCTGGTTACACAACATGCCTTCATCCTTGCCTTCATCTTCTTTATATAATGTTTGAGCCTTCCCAAGCCTTGGCCCTCATCTAGACTGTGTTGTGCATGTGGACAAGATCCTCCAAGTTTGACTGCGCTGTTTGACCAAATCAACCATCATCTCTAGGTGAAATGTACACCCTCTCCATCATGTGTGCTTTGATTGCACAACATCCTCCATCACTTTATCATGAATGTCCCATGATATTTTGTTTGACATCTTCAAGATCTTTAGTTGACTGAATCAACCTCCATGATCTATCTCCAATCCCATTCACATTACTAGTTTCTCAACTACCTCATCATGTAGATCTAGGCTTACTTAGTCCACATTCACATACAAAGTGGATATATTCATATTGAGGATTGTGGGTCCCTCCACCCTTTTATTTACTTAGTTCATTAAGAAAATTAAGAACTCTAATATTCCAAATATCAGGTGAAGGGAATATTACGGTCTTCCCCGGAAAAATGTTGTTTGTCCTCAAGCAACTCAAAAGGTAGATGCAAAGCCATCTATTTCCTTCCAAATGGCATCCACATAAGGAAGGATTCCTCCATTTGCTGCAATGTGTTATGTATGTTTGGTTCCAAAGTTGTCTTTCAAAAACATATAGAATGACCTCTAACTGTATGTTTAGATGTCCTCCTTCCATCATGAAGTACTAGGTGACAACCATATGATGTCCAACATCATCATTAATACATGAGATACCTAAAATAAAGTGGCTCTTTCCACAAAGGAAAAGCTCCATCTCACAATACATCTCTCCATTCCATGCTTTATGAATTAGATTGAGAATTTATATGCTCTCATCCTTAGCCCTGTTGGCCTTGTTGGATCCAAGCATCATTCCAATGCTATGCAAAAGAAGAAGGAAAAGATCTATATGGGTAGACAAATATGCCAAACCATATTCTCCTAATAGTAACTACCGGAGTAAGGCCCTTTGTTGCCATCATCCATCTCCTCCATGTAATATGGTCAAGCCAAACTCCCCCAAAAGTAACCAAAGCAACAAGAGATATTGCTGCTTTCTCTCCTCCTCATGTGCATCATGAAGCAAAAACATACTAATGGACATATGGAATGTCACATCAGCACAATACAAAGAAACATCATTAATGCACATCATGAGAGCATCATGCCAAGCTTTACACAATACAAAACACATAGACATACGAGATGTCATGTGGTGGCCAATCTCTCTCAAGTGAAACCAAAATGAACATGCCTTCTTTTGCTGCATTCTCTCATTGATACACAAGGCATGAATTAGAAAAATATGAGCTATTGGGTGGTAACCATACTCACCCAAGAGCAGCCAGCGCAACCATGCCTCCTTCATTTCATAAGTGTTCCTCAAGGCATGGATCAAAGAAATAGGAGCCTTTGGGTAGTGACAAGAATCTCCCAAGGGAAACCAACGTAACCAAGCTTGTTGTCCCATATCATAAATTTGAAAGTGGTCATGCAACCCCTTGCTTATCATCCTCACCCACTCACCCCAATATGAAAGATGAGTGATGTGCTGCATAATCATGGTATCCTCCCTTTGTAGAATACCATCTTCCCCAAAATGATGAATAATTTTACACTTCATAAAATGTTGAAGTGCACCTATAATGAGGTCTCTTAATGAGACCTTCTTCTCATCCATGACCTTCCAAAACCAGTGACATTCTGGATCTGCTATAGGTAGAGGTCTCTCTTTGAGCTGTGAGGTGCTCATTGAGAAGGTGTCATCAAGAAAGCAGAAAATATTTCTCATATCTAGATGTCTACCATTTATCATCTTTACCTCCATTGCTTCATGAGTGAAGCTACCTTCGGAATGCTCCAAGAATGATGGGGCCTCATCATTATCACTACTACTAAGTGACAACGTTGTAGATCTGCAAGGTAATACATAAATTGTCTCAAAGAAAGGTACAATACTGATCTCATAACCAGTAATTGTACAAAGGATTATGCTCATCCCTTCTTCTGAAACTCTACAATTCAACTCAAAGGGTTGAATGTAGCTCAACAATGATGAACTAGGATAGTTCTTAATATCCTCCCCGAATATATCAAGGGTCCTCTGTGCTGTGATATATTGCTGCTTCAAATCAGCATTTGGATCTAACCCTTGGTCATGCATTGGCCCTGATGGCATGTCCCCATAAGTTTCAATAAGATCTACTGAAACAATAGGTGATGAATGTGTATGCATACCTTGGTTCAACTGATATGTGGGAACCTCTTGACAGAACACAAGAGTTCCTCCTACCGAGACAATGGTGTCTCCAACTACTGGTAAGAGAGATGGCTGCTCTTCTTCCAATGTACCAGCGCTGGAATATTCCTCCTCTCCTTCATGCACCTCCTGAATCATGCATGAGACTCTATGTGTCAAGAGCTCAAGACCACCTTGCAAAGTTGCAAGTGTCTCTTCTCCGGATGCAAGTACTTCTGCAGCTGGTGGTGAATGTAGTGAATCCTTGTCTAGAGTGACAAGAATGACATCCTCCTTTGTTTCCTTAGGAAAATTTTTTTTGTGGCACATCTATGTTTTCTTCTCATCAAATTTCTTCCTCAACTTGTGAAAGAAATCTGAATATTTATTCACCTTTGCATGCTCCATGTGACCAAACCACTAATCATTGGCTTCATCTAAAAGATGAAGTGTTGCAATTTGGAAAACCTCTTCTTTAGCTACAAGATGTAGCCTGAAAAATGCATCTAACTCTCTCCTCCAAGCCTTAACAGTGCTTGAGGAAGATCCATCAAATGTAGGCAAATAGAATATATTATGCCTCTTTCCTCTACTGCTGCTATAGGATCCTCTTTCTTCTTTGATTTTGAAGAATTATTGGAGAGTTAGCTTCTCCTTGAATGCTCTAGACTGTGCTTTGTACTCTTCAAGATATAGACTGAGAGTCTCATGAGTATCAGTCTCATTCCTTTCTTCATTTCTACACCTTTCACCTTCTCCAAAGAAAGTGGGCATAGTGGATCTATGAGGAGTTCTAGGATTCTCCGGTTTTCTTCTTTGCTGATAGGAAGTGCTTGGACCTTCCTCATCACATCTTCTTCTTGGATCTTCTTTCTACCTTTCCTCTTACATTTGACTGACCTCCTTGGGGGGATATTTCATAGATCTATAGAAATGAGTGATAGAATTTTCTTCCTCCATGGTAGATCTCATCTATCTGCTTCTTCTTTGGATGAAAAATATGAAGTGTCCATATGCTGAGCCAAAGATCATGCTCTGATACCACTGTAATATCCCAAAAGGGAGAATGCAGTAATACTAAAAAACAATATAAGAACTGCAGCAAGGTAAACAATAAATCTTAAGACAACATCAGAATTTACAGAGAAGCTGAGCCATTTTATTATATTGGAGAAGAATCAGTTACACAATGTACAAAATATGAGTAATCTAGCCAAAGAGATGGTCTAGAATCACCCAAAAAACATGCTACAATAGGTACAACGTAACTGGAGAGGCACTGAAGAAAATACTGCATTGTCCCTTCAGCAGAATATGAACATATAGTTGCAGGTTGAAAAGGAAAATGCAGATCTACTCAAATCTGGAGCTCAGATGATGCCAAGTTTCAAGATCTAGCCAATGTGATGGATTCCCAAGATAACCCAGAAAGGATTTTCCAGATCTACAACTTTGGAAAATTACCTCCCTAGGATTTGATCCTTGATCTGCTGGGAAATACAGATATGAAGCTAGATCTGTCAAAAAGATGGCTGAAATATGTTGCAAGATCAGATCTAATCTTGAAGGGTTGATCCCTTCAGATCTACAAGCTAGAAGCTCTAGATCTAGCTTCTCAATCCTCCAATAATGATTGCATGTAATATCCCCAACGGGAAATAGACAGTAATACACAGAAATACAAACATGCAACTATATAGGAAAAATGCCGGAACTAAAATATAGAGCAAGTACACATAAAAATACCAGAACGCTAAGCCATTTTATTAATCTGAGAATATATATATGGGTACAATAGATAATCAGAATGAGTGCACCTATCCTTGCCCCAGGCAAGTGAAGACCCTCTCAGAATAGGAAATGGCTGCTATAGAGACTGCGTCCTAGCTGCTGGAGAAATCTGCCGTAGAATGATGCTGCTGCAATGTACTGGAACTAGCGGTTGATCCCCTCACCGGAATGAGCTGAAAATTGGTAGACTGCCTGTACTCACTGCTCCGGACAAAACCCAGAAACCATGAAGCAAATGCACCACCTCCGAAAAACCACCACAGAAGCCCTCCTCAAGGAAAACGCTGTCTCTCCCAAGCACAGCGCAGAGGCCCAAGAAGAATGCTGGAAAAGGGCCACAAATCCCTCTGCAAAACTCTCCAACTGAATAGACACTCCCTCCAAGCTGAAACACGCTGAGGACTCCACGAAAATCCCCCACAACAGCGCTGCTCTGAACCCAACTGCGTCCTCCCTCCTGGACTGCGCAGTCACTAAATGAGACTCAACTCCTCTGCAAAACGTCCACCCAAATCTCCTGCAAATCAACTGCTGAAACTGAAGGAATACCTTGCCCGAGCAGGCACTCGAAGTCCCCCGGGGCCAAGGGCGAGATCTCCGACCGGAGACACTCAGTCGCACTAAACAGTGCTGCAGACCGACTAAACAACCGGCGTGCTCAAGTAGACAGAAGTCTAGCTCAAAATATCATCAACATATCAATAATGCCAAATGGAGTGAAACCCCCACCTTTTATAGTGCTAGCTCCCTCAAAACCCTAACTGCATCCTTGAGCTCCTCTTATGCCTGCGCAGTTGCCTTTAGACCCTACGTGAGGCCTCTCTCATGTAACGTGTGGACCCCCAAGGCTTTCCATTTAAGTTACAACGTTCATCTACTAGGAAGCACTTTATTTTATTAAAGTGAGTTGACCCCCTCTTTCTCACTTTTATTTATTAATTTAACTATAGGCGGCAAAACTATACAAAAATGAAATATTCCAATTAGCGGTGCTAATTAGGAATATTACAGTCTCCCCTGGCAGAATGTTGCTTGTCCTCAAGCAACTGAAGTGATGGATGCTGCAATATCTTCTCATCCTCCCAAGTGGCATCCTCATCCGGCAAGTTCTTCCACCTCACCAAGAACTCCCGGATCGTCCTGCTCCGCAGCTGCCTCTCCCTAGTATCAATAATAGCCTCCGGCTGCAACACCAGATCCCCCTCATCATCCGTGGGTGGTAGCTCCTCTGTGACTGTCACCTGCTGGCCCAATGCCTTTTTCAGGCATGATACATGAAAAATGTTATGAATCTTGCTACCTTGGGGCAGCTCCAACTCATATGCAACCTGCCCAATCCTGCGTATCACCCTGTATGGCCCATAAAAGCGGGGCTTAAGCTTCTCAGCCCCCTTCTTCTTGAGTGAAGACTGTCAGTATGGCTGTAGTCGCAGGTAGACCAAGTCTCCTACCTCAAAGTGTCTCTCCACCCGACCCTTATCAGCATACAACTTCTGCTGATTCTGTGCTGTGGCTATGTTATCCTTGAGAGCTCGGAGGATATCTTGGCTCTCGGAGCCCTACTAGCACCAAACATCATGTCCACAAAAGATAAGGGATGATATCCATATAAATCATAGAAAGGTGACATACCAATGGACATGTGATGCGTCGTGTTGTAGCAGTACTCGCCCAGATGCAACCACTTCAGCCATGCCCTCTGCTGCCCACTGACATAGTTACGCAAGTAGCCCTCCAGCCACTTGTTAACTATCTCTGTCTGCCCGTCCGTCTGGGGGTCATAACTAGTGCTCGGTGTCAACTCCGTCCCCACTAGCCGGAAGAGCTCCTGCCAGAATCCGCCCATGAAGCGGCTGTCCCTGTCGCTGACAATGGTCTTAGGTAGACCATGTAACCTGAAAATCTCCCTGAAGAATAGCTCAGCGACCTGCACTGCTGTGTGGTGTGCTGATATGGCGAAAAAATGTGCATACTTCGTCAGTCGGTCAACGACGACAAAGATGCAGTCCTTGCCCTGTACCATGGGCAACCCCGTGATGAAGTCCATCGATATGCTCTCCCATTTCCCCTCTGGAATGGGAAGAGGCTGCAACAACCCTGCAGGATGGCTCATCTCTCCCTTGTTTCTCTGGCAAACATCGCACTCCCTGACATGCTGGAGTACATCCTCCTTGAGGCCCTTCCATGAGAACCTCTCCCGAATAGCCCTGTAAGTCTTGGTGAACCCCTGATGGCCCGCCAATGGAGAATCGTGTGAAGCCTGGAGTATCTTCTTCTTGAGCTGAGATCCCTCAGTCAAAAAGATCCTGTCCCTGTAATAGATGATCTCGTCGACCACCCTGTACCTGTCATCTGCTACCTGCCCATCCAACACCTCA
The DNA here is from genome assembly GCA_034641835.2 of Pinus albicaulis. Classification (NCBI taxonomy): domain Eukaryota; kingdom Viridiplantae; phylum Streptophyta; class Pinopsida; order Pinales; family Pinaceae; genus Pinus; species Pinus albicaulis. The sequence continues at coordinate 431,609,089 of CM076575.1, read as the reverse complement.
CACGCAAACTTGTCCTTGGAGTACTCTACCAACAGTCGAGCCCTCCAATCAGCGTCCAAGCTCATAAGAGATAACGTGGCCGGTCTACGGGAAAGGGCATCAGCTACCACGTTATTCTTGCCTTTGACGTACTCTATGTCAAAGTCATAGGCTTGGATCTTACCGATCCACTTCTGCTGCCTCTCCTGCAACTGCTTCTGCTCCAGAAAGTACCTGAGGCTGTTGTGATCTGATCTCACCCTGAATCTGCTGCCCACTAAATACTGCCGGTATTTGGCCAATGCATGCATGATGGCCAACATCTCCTTGTCGTATATGGAATACAACCTCTCATGCGGAAGGAGCTTCCGGCTCTCAAAAGCTATCGGGTGACCGCCCTGCATCAAAACTGCACCAATCCCCTCTCCTGATGCATCACACTCGAGGACAAATGACTGTGTGAAATTTGGCAATGCCAGCACGGGGCAGCTGCTCATCACCTCCTCGAGCTTATCAAAAGCTCGCTGTGCTGTGTCCGACCAACTGAATGCCCCCTTCCTCGTCAAATCTGTGAGGGGTGCAGCAAGCTGTGAGAAGCCCTTGACGAACTTCCTGTAGTATGTGCAAATGCCAATAAATCCCCGAAGCTCAGTCACATTCCTCGGCTCTGGCCAATCTCTGATGGCCCTGATCTTCTCCTCATGGACTCTCACCCCGTCCACTCCTATAATGTGCCCCAAGTACAACATCTCCGTCAAGCCGAACTCACACTTGGAGAGCTTGGCATAGAACTGCTGCTCCTCCAAGATGCGCAAAACTGTCTCAATGTGTTGGAGATGCTCCTCCCAAGTCCTGCTATATATAAGTATGTCATCGAAGAAGACTAGCACAAACTTCCTCAGATGACCCCTGAAAATGTGGTTCATGCACGACTGAAAGGTAGCAGGTGCATTGGTCAACCCAAAAGGCATGACCAGAAACTCGAAGTGCCCATAATGACACCTGAAGGCGGTCTTGGGAATGTCCTGTTCCCTCACGCGTATCTGATGGTACCCGGATCTCAAGTCAATCTTTGAGAAGAACCGTGCTCCTCTCAACTCATCCATCAGCTCATCGATCTTGGGAATGGGGTACCTGTTCTTCAGGGTCTTCTTATTCAGAGCCCTGTAGTCAATGCACATTCGCAATGTGCCATCCTTCTTCTTCACCAACACTACAGAAGAAGCAAAAGGACTCGTGTTCGGCCGAATGTGACCAAGGGCTAGAAACTCCTGAATAGCACGCTCTATCTCATCCCGATAGGCCTTGAGATGCCTATATGGTGTGGTGATCACTGCCTGTATCCCCTGCTCAAGCTCGATAGTATGCTCAAACCCTCGATCCGGTGGTTGCCTTGGTGGAATATCCCCAAATACTGCTGCATACCTATCGAGAATAGACTGTAGCTCAAGATGCACTATCTGACCTGTATCTACCGCCTCTGAAGCTCGCAACTCTACGGCCCACTCTATGTCTCCCTTGCGGAAGGTCGCCTCCATCCTATGTGCCGACATTGTCTGAGGCGGGTATGTGTGCTGTCCCCGTATCTTCTCATGCCTCCCTATCTTGGGATCATCCCACTCCATCTCTAGGGCCTTCTAATCTGTCGTGACCTTCCCCAGAGTAATGAGCCACTGAACACCCAATATCAGGTTGGTGTCCGGAATATCTACCACAAAGAAATGATCTGTTAATGTATAAGTGCCCATCGTCACCGATAACTCTGGGACATACCGAGCACATGCCATAGTCTGATCTCTTGGGACCAAGATGGAAAATCCATCAAAACCCTCAGTCTGTATGCCTCTCCGCTCAACCATCTGTGCATCAATAAAGTTGTGGGTGGCCCCACTATCAACCAAGACTGAGACCCGCTGTCCGCGTACTGTCCCCCGTACGCGCAGCGTCAAGTACTTGGGAACTCCCCGCAATGCGGCTAGAGCTCCTCCAGTAGGTGCAAATGATGCCCCACCTGTTGCGGGTGGTGGAGGTGGTAAGGTACCCGGCGCTGCATAACAATCTCCTGCCTCCACGTCATCCCCCTCATCCTCTTCCCCGCTGCTCTCGAAGAAGACCTCAATGAAATGTGCTTTCCCCACAGCACACCTATGTCCCGGTGCCCATGGCTCCTGGCAAGTGAAGCACAACCGCTTCCTCCTCAGCTCTCTCCTGGCCTCATCATCAAACTGCCCTCGCCCAGGATTCGCCTTGGGAGGCGGAATCCTCGTGTCCTTCCCCTTAGGCTGGAAGGCTTGTCTCTGGGGGTAAGGTGTCCGAGTCCTGGGTAAGACATCCTGTAAATCCCGAGTCCTGCTGATGGCATCCTGAAGTGTAGCTGGTCTAGTCGACCGGACTAGGCCACGAAGTGGCTCTGACAACCCCTCCACAAACATGTAAACCATCCGAGCCGCGGATAGATCAGGCACCATCACTGAAACCCTCAAGAAATCTGAAATGTAAGTCTCTGGGCTCCCAGTCTGTTTGAGCTTCGTCAGCTCAACAAAGTGCTGCTCCGGATCCCTCCTGTCGAAACGCTCTATCACCCTCCGGGTAAACTCGGCATAGGTCGTCACTGTAGAATGCCCGAGTGTCGTCATCCCATGAAACCACCAGTCCTGGGCCTCACCATCCAGATGTAATGTTTCCACCTTAATGGCCTCTGACTGCGACATCTGGTTAAGCTGGAAATAGATGTCCAACTTCTCCACCCATGACTTTGCCGAACTGTTTGATGAACCATCAAACGTGGGCAAATGAAATCTGCTAGCTGTGCGGTGGTAGTCTCCATCATGATGATGCTGGTGCCCCCGGTGATGATCGCGGGGTCTACTATCCCGCTGGAGCTGGACAAAGTATCTGAACGAGAGAGCCTCCATGAACTCCTGCCCGTATGCCCGGTACTCCGCAAAATAGTCACCCATGTGGCCCGGCTCCAGATCTCGCTATGCTGCTGCCCCTGCATCCTCTGCTAGGAAGGTAGGCATGGTGGATCGCGTGGGTGCTGGAATATCCCTCTGTGCTCCCCCCTGTGCTCCTACCCCTACGTCCTCTGCTAAGAATGTGGGCATAGTGGATCGCGTGGGTGCATGCAATGCCATGATGGGGATAGCATCATGCACCGGCACATGATGGGACATACCCGATCCCTCACCGATCTGAAAACCCCTGGGGGGTTCCCTCTGATTGACCTCTAATGCCGTGAGTCTCTGTGTCACCTCCTGCATGTGATGGAGGAGTGCCTCTCTAAATATCCTCGAGTCCTCCTCGTCTGCCATAGGACCCCTCTGTCCTGCGTACCCCATAGGCTGCTCCTGCTCTGAATCTGTCTCAGGCGGCTCCTGATCGGAATCCGTCACAGGCTCCCCCTCTCTGTAGGGGTTCTCCCACCTACTCTCAACGTCTCTGTATCTCCTCCTCCTACAATCGATGTAGGGTTTATCCCCGGGCGTCATAGACTGCTAGCTCCACAGGCTGAGCCATAACTATGCTCTGATACCACTGTAATATCCCCAACGGGAAATAGACAGTAATACACAGAAATACAAACATGCAACTATATAGGAAAAATGCCGGAACTAGAATATAGAGCAAGTACACATAAAAATACCAGAACGCTAAGCCATTTTATTAATCTGAGAATATATATATGGGTACAATATATAATCAGAATAAGTGCACCTATCCTTGCACAAGGCAAGTGAAGAACCCTCTCAGAATAGGAAATGGCTGCTATAGAGACTGCGTCCCAGCTGCTGGAGAAATCTGCCGTAGAATGCTGCTGCTGCAATGAACTGGAACTAGGGGATGATCCCCTCACCGGAATGAGCTGAAAATCAGTAGGCTTCCTGTACTCACTGCTCCGGACCAAACCCAGAAACCATGAAGCAAATGGCCCACCTCCGAAAAATATTCCAGAAGCCCTCCTCAAGGAAAACGCTGTCTCTCCCAAGCACAGCGCAGATGCCAAAGGAAGAATGCTGGAAAAGGGCCACAAATCCCTTTGCGAACTCTCCAACTGAAAAGACAATCCCTCCAAGCTGAAACACGCTGAGAACTCCACGAAAATCCCCCACAACAGAGCTGCTCTAACTCCAACTGCGTCCTCCCTCCAGGACTGTGCAGTCACTCAATGAGGCCCAGCTCCTCTGCAAAACGTCCACCAAATCACCTGCAAATCAACTGCTGAAACTGAAGGAATACCTTGCCCGAGCAGGCACTCGAAGTCCCCCGGGGCCAAGGGCGAGATCTCCGACCGGAGACACTCAGTCGCACTAAACAGTGCTACAGACCGACTAAACAACCGGCGTGCTCAAGTAGACAGAAATCTAGCTCACAATATCATCAACATATCAATAATCCCAAATGGAGTGAAACCCCCACCTTTTATAGTGCTAGCTCCCCTCCAAACCCTAACTGCGTCCTTGAGCTCCTCCTATGCCTGCGCAGTTGCCTCTAGAGCCTACATGAGGCCTCTCTCATGTAACGTGTGGACCCCCAAGGCTTTCCTTTAAGTTACAACGTTACTCTACTAGGAAGCACTTTATTTTATTAAAGTGATTTGACCCCCTCTTTCTCACTTTTATTTATTAATTTAACTATAGGCGGCAAACTATACAAAAATGAAATATTCCAATTAGCGGTGCTAATTAGGAATATTACATTGCAACTGCTGCAACACAACTGCCAATATAAACTGCACTGTGAGGGAAAGAGAGGCTTCATGCTTGTTGAAAAATGTTGCAATAAACCCTAGGCTGATGGTAAGACTGATGGCGATGTGAGGGGATGATCCCTCACAGGATTACTAGCTGAATGCTAGTAACTTCCTTCCTCCTTTTCGATCTGCAAAATGAATAACGTAATTCCTAAGGGAAATACTGCTGCTAGGAGGTCAATAACTTTTGGCCTGAGTCCATATCTGAAATGAAGCTCTGGGAAGCTGATCTATAAGCCCAAGGTAATAGGAATAAACCTTCACCAGTTATCTAGCTGAAGTACTGAAGATAACTTACACCTTCCAAACTGATCAGAAATCTGCAATTTCTGAATATGGATGTTCTGCAGAAAGTAGGAAAAGAGATGTGGCACCAATGCCTAATGTAGAATGAAGTCCAATACTCTTTCTAGAGCTGCTCTAAGAAAGAGGTGAGATTCCTGACCGGGAACACCCTGTGCTAAACAACATTTTCAATCTCTGCTAAACAGCCCGAGAAAGCAATGGAATTTCACATGAAAATTCCAGATCTGAAAAGATATTTACATCAAGAATAATCAGCATGCCTTCATCTACTTTATATAATGTTTGAGGAATCCACGCCTTGGCCCTCATCTAGACTGCATTGTGCATGTGGACAAGATCCTCCAAGTTTGACTGCGTTGTTTGGCCAAATAAACCATCATCTCTAGGTGCAATGTACACCCTCTCCATCATGTGTGCTTTGATTGCACAACATCCTCCATCACTTTATCATGAATGCCCCATGATCTTCTGTTTGACATCTTCAAGATCTTTAGTTGACTAAATCAACCTCCGTGATCTATCTCCAATCCCATTCGCATTAGTAGTTGCTCAACTACCTCATCATGTAGATCTAGGCTTAATTAGTCCACATTCACACACAAAGTGGATATTTATTCATATTGAGGATTGTGGGTCCCTCCACCCTTTTATTTACTTAATTCATTAAGAAAATTAACAACTCTAATATTCCAAATATCAGGTGAAAATTTGGGAATATTACAGTTTGATAATAGACCCGAACCAAATCATAATCAAACACATTAACTTTGATTAAAATCTCATCGAATTTGTAATGTATAGAAATCCATTATCATAAAGGTCTATTAGAGTATTCATTCCTAACTTGTGGCATTGTGACACGATGGAGACATCGTGGTACAACCCAAATCTGGGTGATTACAAGATTGAAAATCGATACGATAACCATAAATATTATAATGAAAAGTAATTTATGATGTATGCCAATACTAAGCCTGCGGGTATTTGTAATATATAAAAATGCTTCTTGATTATATCCTAAGTCGGAAGGTCTAAACCTTAGAAGCACAAAAGATTAGAAAATGTGAAATGAATTATGAACTATTACCTTGATAACACATGGTAACTTCATAATCTTTTGATATTATAAGAATTATATCCTCAAAGTGGTGTGTTAAGTTAAGGTAAGTAAATTTTTTTTATGGTGGAATTTGTGTTTTATGTCATTGGTTGTGACAAGTGGTATTAGAGCATGGTTACATGCTGAGGCCAAATGGGCCAACACAATAACATGGCTGATTTCATTTGCTCTTGTGTTGAAAATTGTGCATAGTGACAGGAAGGATAACAAGGAGTTACCATGAGGAGAGGGACCAGTCATCAAACGCCCGGAAATACAGGGGAAAACCAACCCTTTCCCAATCCTAAAGTTAACCCAGAAATGTAGGTACAGTTAAGCATATACCAACACCAACAAACGAGTATAATATTGGAGGAGGAGCAACACCACAAAAATAAATTGTTGGATACGGTTCAACAACTTCAGATAGAGATGAATCAAGTTATCAGTGATAATGAGAAGGTTGTTAGCCACCTATAAAATTTGTCATATCAAATGGTGGCTAAATCATTCTTTAAGCCTTCAAGAAACAATTTTTATGCCAAATTGTTAGTTCTTAAAGTCTTATGAAGATAACTTATCCTTAAGTTAATCTTCACTGTTGTTTCCCTTGTAATCCTGAAAAATCTGTTGTTTTCCTGAAGAAAAAGACTGCTAAAAACCCATTTTTCCCCTTCATTTTACCCCTCCTTTCACTCATAATTAACCTCTATTTTTATCCCCTTTTTCTCATGAAATTCATCCATTTCCCTCATTTTCCCTTCCTTTCCTTCATAAATTCCCTTTAATAAGGTTTAAAACTCCTTTTTAAACCTTATCGGAACTCTCAAAATCCTTTGAAAAACCTTAAAAAATCATGAAAAACAATCTTTTTGCACTAAGGCCTTAAGCCCCCTTTTGCCTTAGCCCCAGCCCCTTCTTCCACATAAAACCGGCACTGAGACTAGGTGCTGAGGCCTAATTGCGCAATCGCGATCGGGCTTTTCTTTTTTCCTTATTACCTATTTACTTTGAAAACTCTGATTGCGATTAGACCTTCTCTTTTAAAACCCTCGATCTATTCATCCTTTCACAAAGCCTTAGCCCTACAATTTGGCGCTAAAACACCATAAAAATCCCTTCTCGAAACATAACTTTCCTTTGTATTTTATAAAAAACCTGACTTTCCTTATGTTTCAATAAACCCGACCGTTTAATGTTTCGATGAATGTCAGTCGTTTATCTAAAAACCGATCAACGATTGTTGGCACATCGCATCGCAAATATTCATGGGACAAATTTTAAATGGTTTATCGCCTCCCTCCGATTGCGACCCTGCGATTGGATCCTGACCGTCGATCTGCTCTACCATGCCTAGATCTGACGGTCCCAATTGCTCCATTCTAAAGCTTGCATTTCCGCCCTTGGCCTTCATGACTTAATCCTGACCGTTGATCTAGTTTTGAGATCGATGGCTCTTACTCAATTGCCTCGCAACATTTCTTCATGGTGTTTCCCCTTTCCCTTCTCCGATTGAAAACCTGCGATTTAATTTGGACCATCAAATCCACAAGAACCGATGGCCTAGATTAATCGCCCTCTTCCATGGCCCTTCGACATTAAAACCCGTCAATTCATCCTGACCGTTGATCTCTCTAAGATCTAACGGTCCGCGCGTAATTGCATCGCAAGTTTTTTTGTGTGCCTTCCTCTCTCCTCCGTCGATTCGCGAGCTTGCGATTAGATCTGGGTCGTCTGTTTCATAAATCTAATGGTCCAGATCAAACCCGAATCCCTTTGTTATTTCATAAACCCCACTGTGTAAAGTCCTTTGGTGAAGATCCACCATTGATCTTTGTATATCAACGGTCCACAATTACCCGAACTCCGCCTGACCCCTGCCTCATATTCCGTTTTGTTTACCCTAAGATTAAATCTGAGCCATTCATTCTGAATATCTAACGGTCCATATGTGATCTGGTAGGCCCAACTCCTTTGGGACCTACCTCCCCATCGATAAATCCTGACCGTCCATTCCCTGATCCAACGACCCAAATCAAAACTGCCTTGACCCTGCCCACCTTCTTCCGCCCACGCAACTTATCTTATCGCGCTCTCATCTTCACCATTGGATCTACCCGCCTTTCATCCGATGGTTGAGACCCCATATCGCGTGATTTTAAGCCCGAAAATTAATTCCTAAAAATTACGCGATATGGGCGGTTTCTAAAGGACACGTGTTAGCCAGAGACCCATATCACATTTTTTTGGAGAAATTTTGAAACCGCCTTTAAGTCGTGCGACACCAGTGGTTTTTACAACTGAAACCAATTTTCCCATTTGCATTACATTTTCTTATTTTAAATCTCCGCCGTTGATCTCTGAGATCTGACGGTCTCAGTTTAATCTCGTCATTAGACCATCGCCCTCCACCATTCTTTAAAAGGACTTCATCAATGAATATCCGTCGTTGATTTCTATTGGCTGATCTAATCCAACGGCCTAGAATTGTTTCGAAACCCCAAATTACATTCAACCCCATTTCCCTTCCGCCAAAGATTTTTCCCCTTTTTTTCATTACATTTTCCTCTGTTTTACCTCCTCTGCATTATAAAAACCTGATTAATCTCGACCGTTGATCTTTGCAAATCAATGGCCCAAACTTAATCTCCACCACCGTTTATCCGACCGCCTCCCCATCTGACCCCAGCGAGCAATCCTTGCCGTTGGTGGATTTCATCCGATGGTCACGATCTAGCCTAACCTCCAAAGCAGTTTAAACCTATCCCCGTGGGATTTTCTTATTTTTTCTGTGTTTGTGCAGGTTTTAAAGGTTTCTCTACTGATTTAAAAGAAAATCAATGGCCGGGGATGACAATCCCTCAGGCCACTATTCATGAAGCAGATCATTCTACAGAGTTGCATATCATGATTTATCTATGCCTCATGGGCTCTAATAACACTATGAAACCCTCTGTATGCCTGTGCAGCAACAAAATACAGTAAACCTTGATCCGATAAAGAGTATCAGTATCCAGGGATAAAATCAAAGCAGAAATGAATGTTTAATGATTTTAAACACAGTTTTGAGGGATTATGGCCTAAATTCGACTATCTAAAGCCTAGTCCACTCATTTTAAGACAGAAATTAGGCCTAATTAGACCTAAAACACAGAGAAAAGATAGATTAAAGGTGTTTTAGGATAATACAAAGAAAATTATCATTCCGAAAAGCCTCCACCGCCACATCAGAGGCGAATTGAATCCTCTCCAGCCACCAAAGTGCCACCTGCATCTTTCAATAAATCAGAAGAAGGCAGAGTTATTGCTTTAGTCAGTGATATTTTGTTTAAAGCAGCCAGAGTTATTGCAAACCCTGCCTGAAGAATTTTTAAGTTAACAAACTCTGCTAAGCGACTAAAATACTCAATGAAAATCAATTAATACAGAGGAAATATCAGAAATCTTCTCTGCTGAGCCCCTCAAAATCCGAGAAGCATTAAACTGTATTAATTGAACCTAGAGATCCTTTCTCTCATCCCACCTCCTCATTCTTCTATAAATACTTATGTAGAAGATGATTAAAGGGTTGGTCACTGAATATCTGTTGCATGTAAATAGTTTTCTGAAGTTTCTGTAAGCTCTGTTTGTAATTGAAGATACCTAAGTTGAGATGAGAAGTTTGAAGCTGTAGAGAACCACTGGACTTGATGATTGTAACTGGTTTGAACATCAAATACAAGTTGATTTATGGGATCGTGGTCTATGTCAACGGTGATGTTTTCCTTATTGTAAATTGTTATTTTCTTTTTGTTTCCATTCTGTCCACTTTCTCTTATAAAGAACAACAAATATAGAGCTAGGATTAACTCTTACAAGTACCCTACTCTCACTCATAAGCTTTATCTTTATGTTTTCCTCCAATTGTGTATTTAAGAATGATTCAATACAATCCAAGCAGTTAAGGAATGTTGGTGAGCCCATGTCTTACTGTCTAAACTTTAAACATTGTTCTTGAATGTTATTTTCAGTTTATGCCAAGTAGAGTTGAACTAGGGAAGTCTATGGTTAGCCCTGTCCTCTAGTTTTATCTCCAAAGGTTATCTGAAAGTTTCCCTAAGAGTATGTTGAAAGCAGGCTAGGTTCAAAGTCCTTACCTGATCTTAGACTATTCTTTGTTTATCTTAAGTGTTGTCTTGAAAGGTTTGCTAATTAAAGTCGAACTAGGGAAGTCTATGGTTAGCCCTGTCCTCTAGTTTCTTCTCCAACAGTTGCTTTGAAAAGTTTCCCTTTGAATATGCTGAAAGTAAGATAGGTTCAAAGTCCTTACTTGATCTTAAGCTATTCTTGTTGTGTTTTAAATGTTTTCTATTGAAAGTGCATCAAAAGTAGGCTAGTTTCAAAGTACTTACCTGATCTTAGATTACTTTTATGTTTTTCTCAAGTGCATGCCAAAAGCAAGATAGTTTCAAACTACTTACTTGATCTTAGGCTGCCCTTTGTTCTTCATGTGTTTGTTCTCCATCTCTTATTGTTTTCATTCCATAAAATCAACTTAAAGAGATCCTTTGACATAGATGAATTTCCCCATGGACCACTCTTGAACCTTGTTGTTTCAATGAAATCCTACTATGACTCCATAGCCCAATGGATTGAAGCTGCTTCTGACCTATCTTGTTATATGAATCATTCCTTCACTTACATATACCTTCACCCTTCATTTAGAGTTCCTTCACCTTCACATATCTTTGCCCAACCAAAACCAAACAAAAACCTTGTTGTTCATAACTAGCCTAATATCACACCTCAAAACCTTAAAGATAAATCAATCTTTCCACTTATAGAGAGATCCCTCTCTGGATTCAGGAGGGCTAGATCCTAGAATCCCAAAGTGGTTCAAATGTTCTCTCTGCAGTTTTAGTCTTGCCAATCTGTTGAAATTATAGGGGGATAACAAAGGTAATGAGAGAGCAAGAAAAGATATTGAAGAGACTCTCAGATAAGCAGAACCAGCACCCTGTACATCCTAGTCCGGATACCCATGGAGAAGGTGAAAAATAACGACAAGTGCATGATCATCCAGAAGGGAGTTGTACTCAACATAGTAGCAAGATTATAATGTATAATTAAGATGAATCCGAGATTATTTAAGATCAGCAAGAACTGAAGAAACAAAAAGTGGAATTGCAAGGGGAATTTCGAAAAATCAAACCTCCCACATTTGATGGAGAAGCTAAGGAGATGACGAAAGCTTGGATAATAAATATGAATAAGTATTTCCAAGTTTATGAATACAACAAAAAACTTAAATCTCGCCTAACTATCGATAAATTACGGGAAAAGGCTATGTTATGGTCGGAGGAGGTGAAAAACATGTGTGGAATCGAAGATCAAAACATGACATGGGATGAATTCCAGCAGTATTTTAAATATAAGTACTTAACTGAACGATTTTATGATGAGAAATCTTAGGAATTCCATGAGCTGAAGTTAGGAAAAATGTCTATGGATGAATTTGTTACAAAATTCACGTCTCTATTAAGATATGTACCATATCTAAGAGATGAAAAGGCGAAGGTACAAAGGTTCTTGAGTAGTTTACCTACTCACATGAAAGAAATAATCAAGTTTGTGAACACAAAAAATATGGGTGAGGCGATAAGGAAGGCCAGAATGTTCTACTAGTAGTCCAAAGCTAAGGGAGAAATGTGGAGGAGATGGCCAACTAAGAAAGGGCAGAAAGGCCCCTCCAGTTTTAAAAACAACAAATCAAAAAATTATAAGAATACTGTGAAAAATCCAGCAAGTAAGAAATTTGGAAGAAATCAACAAAAACCCAGATAGGTTGCTAAGGAGCGTCATACAGAGGCCTCTAGTATGCCCGACCTTGGACAAACACAAAAAAACCCCACTGCAATGTTGGGGATGTGGCAAAGCGCATTATTTCAAGAATTTCCCTCATCGAGGGAGAAATGAAGTGGCAGCCAACCTGCAAGAGGCATCCATAGTGGGAGATGTGGCACACAACGTACCTAGAAACAATGCTGCTCTAGAGGATAGACAAGAAAACTTTCAACCAACCATGATTGAACTGGAAGGTAAGCTTCAAACCCAATCTGTTTCCATTTTAGTTGAACCTGGAGCCAATCTAAGTTATAGAAACCCCCGTATAGTTGAAAACTGTAAATTGCAACAACATAAATTTAAGAACCCATGGCTGGTTCAATTTGCTACGGGGGCCAAAAGGAGGGTCAATGCCAAAATCCCAAATTGTGAACTGGAAATAGGAGATCAACACGTAACTATAGAATTGAACATATTACCTTTGGGTTCATATGATATTTTTTTGGGTATGGACTGGTTGGAAAAGCATTGGTCATTAGTGGATTGTAAAGATAAAATTATTTATTTTAAATCTGAAGATGGCACATGGAAAGAGTTGTAGGGAATCAAGAAACCCCTTCAATTAAGTCCCATTACTGCATCACAGTTGAGTAAATGCATTAGAGAAGGGTGCCAACTCTATGAAATTCAAGTGGGCCTCTCAGATTCCAAGGATAAATCCCTCATGTTGGAAAATATTCCTATTATAAAAGAATTCATAAATGTATTTCATGAAAGTATTCCAGGATTACCACCAAGACGAGATATTGATTTCACAATAGAATTAATACCCCGAGCTGCACCTATGTCAAGGGCACCTTACATAATGAATATACCAGAGTTAACAGAATTAAAAATGCAGTTACAAGAATTAATGAATAGAGGTTATATTCGGCCAAGTGTATCCCCTTGGGGAGCACTGGTGTTGTTTGTTAAGAAGAAGGATGGTACTATGCACATGTGCATGGACTACGGACAACTTAATAAATTGATGGTCAAAAATAAGTATCCATTGCCACGCATAGATGACATGTTTGACCAAGTGAAGGGGGCAACAATATTTTCAAAGATTGATTTGAGATCGGTGTATCACCAAATTCGGATTAAGGATGAAGATATAACGAAAACAACATTTTGTACAAGGTATGGGCATTATGAATTTGTGGTATTACCTTTTGGGTTAACCAATGCACCTACAACCTTCATGAGCTTAATGCATGGCATCTTCCACCCATTCTTGGATAAATTTGTCTTGATTTTTATAGATGACATACTGATCTACTCTAAAAGTATGGAGGAACATAAGGAGCATTTACATATAGTACTGAAGATGTTATGAGAACATCAACTCTATTCCAAATTCAGCAAATGTGATTTTTACAAAGAGAAGATTCAATACCTAAGACATGTGATATCAGCTGAAGGGATTTCTCTAGACCAAAAAAGATAAAGAAGATCATAGAGTGGAAAGTCCCTAAGAATGTGGCAGAAATATGCTCATTTATGGGTTTGGCTGGTTGTTATCGACATTTCATTAATAATTTCTCTAAAATATCTTTTCCTATTACCTCCTTGCAGAGGAAAGGAAAAGTCTTTAAATGGACCCAAGAGTGCCAAAACAATTTTGATAAATTTAAAGAATTGTTAACCACCACTCCTATACTGAAAGTGGCAGATCCAAGTAAGGAATTTGAAGTATGCACTGATGCCTGCAAGGAAGGAGTTGGAGCAGTTTTGACCCAAGAGGGTAAAGTCATTGCATACGAATCCATAAAGTTAAAATATCATGAGCAGAGGTATTCTATGTATGATTTAGAATTAACTACAGTGGTACACGCTTTGTGGGTATGGAGGCATTACCTGCTAGGGAAAATATTCGTGTTAAAAATAGATCATAGTAGCCTAACTAGCTACTTTAAGCAAGATGATCTAAATGCTCGCCAGGAAAGATGGAATGCATTTCTAAGAGAATTTGATTTTGATATTAAACATGTAAAAGGAAAGGAGAACTGTGTTGTCGATGCTTTGAGAAGAAAATTGCATGGTATCTTTGAAATTTACTTTAACTAGGTGGAATTTAAGTTTCAGAAGAAAATTATGGAAGCAGCAAGAATGGACCCTAAGTACGAATTCTTATGGAAACAAGCAAAGGAAGGCAGAATTGATGGAAAGAAATTTGATTATGAGCTTAATGAAAAACAACTCTTATTATACCGGGAAAAGATATTCATTCCAAATCAAAAGAGCCTGAGAGAACTGATTATGGATGAATAGCGTAAGAGTTTTTATGCAGGGCATCCCAAATATCAGAAAATGTTAACAACAATCAGAAAGGACTATTTCTGGCCAGGAATGCGGAAAGACATTGCTGAATACTTGACCCGATGCTTGGAGTGCCATCAAGTCAAGGTAGAACATCAACACCCAGCAGGAATTCTTCAACATATTCCTGTACCCGAATGGAAATGGGAAGTCATATTTCTTGATTTTATTATTGGGTTGTCAAGAAACAAAAAGCATAATGATTCCATCATGGTGGTAGTAGATAGACTTAACAAGGTAGCTCATTTCATACTTGTTCAGTCTACATATAAAAAAATACAAATTGTGGACATCTTCATTAGAGAAATTTTTCGACTGCATGGTATTCCAAGAATCCTTATCTTAGATTGAGATGTGAAATTTACCTATGCCTTTTGGAAAACATTGTTTTCTAGATTGGGAATGCAAATTCAGTTTAGCATTGCATATCACCAAAAAAATTGTTAACATTGCATATCACCAGACAAATTTTGTGCTAATGCAGGTAGAACTAGACAACGACTTCCTGGTAGTGGCTCAGCGTATTCTCGATCAGAGAGAAATAACACTTCATAGGTGAGTCACCCCCCAAGTTAAGGTGCAGTGCAGGCACTTTAGCCCATATGAGGCTACCTGGGAGGATGAAAATTTCATGCCAGAGGCATACCCTGAGTTGTTTTTGATAGATTAAGAAAACACCGAGGACAATGTTTACCTTAGAGGGGGAAGATGTAACAACCCGTTTATATTTAACTATGGTAAATAGACTTTATGATACATTAATGTATTTCTCTAATATAACTGACTAACGAATGTGGTATTGGTTAGTTAAAAATGAATTTATTTATAATAAAAGGAAAATGGATAATTATTTGAAATGAAAAGAAATTAACTGAATGGTGAATTTTTCCAAGATTCTAGAGTAAATGTAAATAGAAATAGTTTTGACAGTTACTTCCCAGAAAAGGATAAAGGGAAAATCCTGATGTGGGGAAGGGGTTCTATTCAAAAATGGATGAAGGGTAACAACTGCAATGAATTGCAAGCTGATGGAGAGTTTTCCAGATATGGTAAGAGGCGAGTGGAGCTCTAGACCCGGAGAAGTATAGACCAGATTAGAAAATCCTAAGGCCTATCTTCACTATAAAAAAAATTGTGTACTGTTTAAGACTCTAGAGAGGAGCACGGGGGAAGTCAAGGAGCTAATCACCACCTCACTTGCTAGTCAAGTGTCCATCGCTAAGAGAAATCAGCTGAGATAAGTATAAATGAATATCAAAAATTATGCTCATCAGGTGAGAACCCACAAGAATATATCTAGGAATGAGATTCTATGTTATATATATATATATATATATATATATATAGAGAGTAGATAGAGAAGATATAATATATATATATATATATATATATATATATATATATATAATATATATTCATTACTAGTTCTGCTGTTATTGTATAATGCAAAAGCTTTTTCACATTAACGATTAGAACTTATATTTACCTCATGAATGATGTCATATTGCTTGAGAAATTTCCTTTTAAGAGAAGAATAGTATTAAGTGATTTATTAGTTCTACGAAAGTAAATTTATCATGGAAAGAGAGGAGCACGGGGGAAGTCAAGGAGCTAATCACCTCACTTATGGCTGGGCGGTCCATCAGTTAAGAGAAATCAACGAGATAACCATAAATGAATACTGTATAATCATGCTCATCAGTGGAGATGATCGAAAGGAAATATATCTAGGAAATGAGGATTCTATGTTGGCATATATATATATATATATATATATATATATATATATATATATATATCTGATTACTTAGTTCCATGTTATTGTATAATGCAGGTTGATTAAGAGGCATGATTAGAAACTAGAGTTTCTATCTGTTGAATGATGCTGATATTGCTTGAGAAATTTCCTTTTAAGAGAAGAATAGTATTAAGTGATTTATTAGTTCTACGAAAGTAAATTTATCATGGAAACTATTATGTTTTTCATAAAAGAAAGAATGTAAACCCAAAAGAATATTTTTCCTGTATACTTAATCACGTATGAGTATTATCTATACATATGTTGACACCAGGGTTTAGAGCCGAGCCCTGAAGGGACAGGGCAAGGGTCATGGTCCCTGGGTTGGAATAATTCCTTAAAATACCTTATAACAACAAATTTGCAGAAAAAAAAGACAACTTACCGAAGGTCACTTATAGAATCATTAAACAAAGATTCATTCTAGTCTTTAAAGAATTAAAAGTCATAAAAACACTGTGAAACTCCTTCCTGAAAGAAACAATAAAATATGTAGAAAACTTAATTTACACAGCCATATAAAAATGTATCAAATTTCCATTGGAAGAAACGATACATACAATAGAAAAATTTGTGTGAACTCATAACTAAGACTTGTACCGAATCATTTGTGCAAAACACAAAATACCCATGAAGGGGTTTTATTTGATAAACATTGTGAATCAACAAAGTTATAGTAGGAGATAGTCCGTAAACAGATAAATTACTATCCCAAAATAAATATAATCTAGTTTAAGAAATTGTGAGTCTTAACACTGGCAAACCTTCCATCTTAAAACTCGAAAACTAAGACTTTGTATGAAAGAAGGAGCCATAACATTCAAAAGGGAGAAAAAAATGCCACTGAAGGGCCGAGCCATTATTTAACTTGCATGCCGGCTCTGCCAGAATAGCAGGCTCCCTGTACACACGGGGGTTTCACCCTCAGAATTTAGACAATATGATCAATTCACAACAAAGATCACTGGGTAGGCAGTTTGAACTTACTCGAGATTCGCAGGAGGACTTGGAAGAAAATCTGAGTATAACCTTCGCTCGAAGGTAACTAACACCTGCATTGTAAATGAAACTGACAAAGAAATTAAATATCATAGCCCAAATGACATATTGTATAAACAAGGAGGA
This sequence comes from Pinus albicaulis, assembly GCA_034641835.2. NCBI lineage: Eukaryota > Viridiplantae > Streptophyta > Pinopsida > Pinales > Pinaceae > Pinus > Pinus albicaulis. The sequence goes on along the minus strand of CM076575.1, from coordinate 431,591,845 downwards.
ACTATAATAAAAGAAATGATTAAATGCGTAGAAAAACCCTCAGTAAGATATTTACATGAGAATCGAACAAGCGGGGATTTCGTTCCATCCTCAAGTTGCAAAGTGAACAAATCCATAAACCCTCTCATCATCTCAGGGCGCATTTGCAACTTCAGAAAGATTGGGTGAGAGAATAATGACAGGAGGGAATTAACCCTTACATAATTAAATACAGAAGAAAGAATTCGAGAAAACTCTGGCTTCTTATGAAATTTAGACAGTAAACTAAACTGTGAGAAATCATCCCCTGTCGAACGTTGTTCAATAAGTTAAGCAAAGACCCGGAGGAAAATAATGGAAAAAGAGAAGCAGGAGTTACCTGTACAGTGTGATCATGAGTGCCGCATGGAAAAGGAGGGTTTTGTCACACTTCATCAATAGGAATAACATGAAACCCACAGAGAATTACACGGTTAGAACCATGGAGGTTGGAAAGCCACTGAAAGCATAAAGCAGAGACATAATGAGGCGAATGGCTGAGCAAGGGTGGGGTCGTTACCCTAACCACCCCGAATTGTCATAGCACCGTCAGATCTAGGGTTGATCGATCCACAGTCTCAATCAAGCATCTCCAAATAGTTGTAATGCCTCGGTAATTTAATGAGCCAGTTGTCTAATGTTTGATAACAAACCTGAACCAAATCAGAAACGAAAACTTTAACTTTGATTAAAATCTCATTGAATTTGTAATGTACATAAATATATTATCATAAAGGTCTGTCAGAGTATTCATTCCTAACCTGTGGCACTGTGACACGATGGAGACATCGTGGTATAGCCCAAATCTGGGTGATTACAAGATTGAAAATCGATATGATAACCATAAATATTATAATGACAAGTACTCTATGATGAATGCCAATACTAAGCCTTCAAGAATTTTTAATATATAAAAATGCTTCTTGATTATATCCTAAGTCGGAAGGTCTAAACCTTGGAAGCACAAAATATTAGAAAATGTGAAATGAATTATGAACTATTACCTTGATAACATATGGTAACTTCATAATATTTTGATATTATAAGAATTATATCATCAAAGTGGTGTGTTAAGTTAAGGTAAGTAATTTTTTTTTTTTTTAATGGTGGAATTTGTGTTTATGTCATTGGTTGTGACAGTCCACACATGAAACCTACATGGTTTCAAATTTCAAAAGTTAAATCTTCCCTCACATCATTTCATGGATCCGGATTAGTTGGTTTCAAAGTTCAAAATTTAAATTTTCTCTCATATCATTGCATGGCTCCAGATTAGTTGGTTTCAAATTTCAAAATTAAATTTTCACTCATGTCATCGACTGGATCCAGATTAGCTGTTGAATTTGAGAGGAAAGGCATTGAATGTATAGAGGCTAACATTGTCTTATCACAACCTGCATTAACTATATCGGAGAGTCTGCCCTAGTCAGAATGGTGGAAAAATTGAAAAACACCATGTATGTATGGTGTGAGGGTGTATTAAATAGCTAATAACTTTGTAAATAATGCTCACCAAAGAATTCAAAGTGAAATTTGGCATGCCTGGATTCCTAAAGCACCTTGGGACGAAATAATTTGTCACCTTTGAGATACTAATAGGATTGAAGATGAAAAACACTTCCTCTTGCATTTCCCAACTCTTACTCACATCACCTTCTAATTTTCAAAATCTTTTCCACACTACCAACCTTCTTGACTTGTTAATTCAACAAAATTATGGCCATCTAGGAACAATTATTTACCTTCTTTTTTATCATAAAAATAAAATATCAAAATATCTTAATTAATCTCTTATTTTATTAAGGTTCGATAGATCATGCTGGACCCATACCATGGATTATCACTACCACATGCAAGAAATAAAAAGTTACTATGTGCATTATCAATACAATGGATTAATAATACCCCAAGCCCAAATAATACCATGAATTAATAACACGGAATGGTCAAATAATACATAGGGCATGCTCAAATAATACCATGGTTTAAAAAGACACTATTAATTCTATGTTAAGCATGGATGAATCTTGTTACAGTTAATTTTTTTCATAATTAATAATAATAATTTAAAATAATATTATAATTTAATTATTTTATTATTATTATTTAATATGGTAATATCAAAAATATCATCAAATAAAAGTTTTGATGTTTATTTGAATCTATTAACCATTTAATTTATATAGTTTTAGTAGTTATTTTCAATCTTGTTAATATAAAATATATTATAAAATACAATAGTTTGTATGCATTAATAAAACTTTTTACAAAGGAAAAAAATTAATATATATCCTTTATCTTAAAATTAACACTTATATATATATAGATATATATTAAAAAAGTTATTAATTTATTATGTATATAAAATAGGTTATCTAAATATTATAGATTTTAAATTTTTTGACACAAATACTGCAAACCGAAAGTGTTCATGAGAGTACACAAAATTTCGTTGCTAGGAGAAAATAAAGGAATAAGGTATAAATTGGAAAAACAATGACTAGAGTGGTTTAAATCATTTCAATGCTAATGAGGATTTTGCGAACAAAGAGATATAATCTTTAAATTCGTTCCATTATATGACCCATATTTTACCATATATTACGGGCATGGTAAATCACGATTTCGAGAATTGATATGTGCTGCTCCTAGATATCTTATAAATTAATATTTCTAAAATTGCACATCAGAATTGCAACATGCTATTTTGTGCCACAAGTTTCAAAAATATACAAAATTAAAGAGATTGGCCACAAAGATATTTTTGTAGCCTTAAAGGAAAATATTGCAACATATTCTAAGCTAGGTGAAGTCATTATAGTGGGTGATTTCAATGCTAGGACTGCAAGTGAGCAAGCTAGCATTCCTTGTTGTGAAGAAGACTGTGACCCTATCTGGCTTACAAAAGAGAGTAATCATCAATGGGAAATAATTTCATAATACAAGGGTTGCAATATCTTTGGTGAATAATTGCTTACTCTATGCAGGGCTTTCGATTTAGTCATTTGTAATGGTTTGACTAGATGAGAAAATTTTGGTAATTTTACTTGCAATACTTACAATGGAGCAAGTGTAGTAGAATAGGTAGTTTTCTCACATAGTTTGTGTGAGAAAATTGAGGAAGTCTTAATTGGAGATCAACTTTGGGACTTAAAATCAAATCACAAGCCAATTTATCAAGGCTTCTCTTGGATTGGAAAGAAGAATTTAGGGTCAAAAACTTATCAGACTCAATATTTAGCCCAAAAATAAAAGTGCTCATAATTGATTGGAAACTAAATGACAGCAACTCGCCCGTCGCCAGGAATCCAACGCAACTTGTTTCGTCAAAAAACGAGTTCGGATGAAGATGTTATAGCCTGCTAACCGTCGTTCATAACAGTGAAATTTAAAAAAACAAATTGCAAAACAGTGAGAGGTTGATGACATGGTAGCGCAGTCAGCATGCAGGGAATATTCTTCATTTTTTTCCCAGTGGAACTGTGACAAGTGTTACAACTAGATTCACCAGTTTGGTTTGAAAGTGAAATTTTTTTAAGGATTTGCTCCTAAGGTTGAATTTGATTTTTTTTATTTGGGAGGAAAACCCAACCAAGGACTGCCACGTGTCCCCCCTGGTGGACCCCTCTACAAGGTCTGGTTTGAATTTCATTTAAGTTTCAGATTTAATTATTATATGGTGGAATTTATATGTTATGGCAAACTGAATTATTTGTATAACCATTGTCCGAAGACCATATTCCATGTGAATCAATGTGGGAGCACATTTTTATTAATCCAAAGTCTAGGAACTATATCATGGAGGGCATATATATTTTATTAAACCCAAAGTTCAAACCTTGTGTAAATGATGGTGGGTTCATATTATATACGTGGCGCAATTTTAAATTATACAAAGGTTATATTATATGGTGGTTTGGAGGGTTTATTGGTTGGAGAGCGCATGTATAAAATAAACCAAAGTTGCAAACAAAGGTTTAGATGTGCGTATTTATATGGAAAAATATATATGAGCAGGGGCGGAGGTCGAGGTCGAACCCATGACCTCCCTCCACATAGCTGTGTGCATTAACAATATGCCAAGGGCAATACTTATTATATGATGGCCACGAAACATTATTTGAATGAATATGCGGACTCCAATGGCGGAAGGGAGAGGGCCAACCCTCCTCCCGTATGTCCTTACCACGTAACCAACGGTGTGGAAATTTAGTTTGGCGGGATTTAAATTTAACTACAGACTAGTTAAATATAATCCAGTCTTTAATGCTAATTAATCTGGTTTGTTGTCACTGTGCTTAGTGCGCATTAAACCCTACTTGTCCTGCTAATCCACCATTAAATTAATTTAACTCCCAGATTAAAATGACGGAAAATTTGGCAACGCCTACATTTTTGGCAGATTTTCTATTTTGGTAGAGTTATCTGGAGTCTTCTCCAGATTTGGAGGAGGAAACTAGGGAAAATTTGCTTTGACCATATCTTTAGCAATTTTCGACTAATTTTGGCTCAGGAAGAGTCATTCCTAGCAGATTGGAATGCTCTGAACACATTTGAATAGGTTTTAGACGTAGTGGAGCAATTATATAGGTTTTTTTGTCACTTTGAAGAATTTTGAAGCTTAGGGCCTCCAGGAAGGAAAGCCAAATTGAGTAAATGAATAGACATTCCTAATAGATTTTGACATTTTGAACTCATTGGAGTATGTTTCAGAAGAATTTGATGCATGTAAATAACAATTTTTGCACTATTTACCTAATACAGAAGCCCAGGCCATGGAAGATAGACCAAAGAGATGTAGCCTAGGAGGGGTGAGCTCCTTCATCAAAACTATGTTTTAATGGATCAATTGTGATGGTTTTTTGTTCTTTATGTTGTTGTTGATCAAAATTTTAAATTCATACTTTATGCTCTTTAATTCACTCATAAAATCTCAATTAAATTACATGTTTGACACACATAAGCATCAAGGAAACCTGTACATCAGGCATAAGATCAGTAAATAAATTTTATATCTGAGATTGAAATTAGCACATAAAAACTAACATTCATAATCAGATCAAGTTGGTATTAGAGCCAAGTTGAAAGGCAAGGTTATTTTTTTGATAATTGCTTGAGTTTTGTGCATGTTTAATGGTTGCAAATTTGTGATGCTAACAAGGTTAAAGTTGTAGAAAGGTGAAGGGAATATTTTGGTTGCAAGTCCTGAGATTCGGGCCAGAAGAAGGAGAGCTACAAGAGCACCATATTCACCCAAAGTTCCACTCATAGCTTCACTTGAAGCACCTCAATTTTTGCCTCAAGAAGCTGAGATTGAAGAGGTACAAGTTGCAAAAGAAGTTGAGTTGATTAAAGAGGTACAAGCATCAAAAGTTGAGCTTGAATCCATAGCCATCATATCAGGTGTTGGAGAGACTCAAGGACATTCAGAAGAGGATGATGTCAAGAGAGACTTCAATGACATACACATGATGGTTAAAATTATGTTTCATGCATTTATTGTTGGGATGGCATGAGAAGGTTCTAAGCCTCCACATGGAAAAGGAACTTCAAATGGTAAGAAGGATGAAGAGAAGAGTTCAAAGGGAAGTGGAGGAAAGCCACCTCCATCTCCACCATCTGCATCATCCTCACCATCTTCCACTTCCACCACAAAAACCACTCACACTCACTCAAAATCCACAAAAGGAAAGACACCCTTACTCAAACTAGATGTCAAATTTGAGCTTCCAATGTATAATGGAAAAATAAATGCAGAAATATTGGACAATTGGATACGTCAATTGGAGGTGTACTGTAGGATTCATAACCTTCATGAAGATGACATAAATATTCATTTGGATTCTTTGAGTATGGAAGGATCTGCACTTGTATGGTGGGAAGCAAGGACTCAAGAAGAGATAAAAAACGACGATAAAATCTATATGTCTTGGTCAAGTTTTATTGTTGCCATTAAAAGGAAATTCTATCCCTTAGCTTACATGCAAAAGGCTATTATGGATTGGAAAAATATTAGACAGTTGAAAGGGAAAAGTGTGCAAGATTATACTCATGAGTTTAGGAGAAGAGCTCTTATTTTAGGTATTAATTTATATTCTCAAGAAACTTTGTTAAAGTATTTTGGGGGTTTTCACAGTTACCTTAGGCACGCTATACTCATGTTTAATCCCTCAAACATAGATGAAGTTTGTGTTCAAACAACACACTTAGAGGCAAGAGGGAAACAAAACATAGATGAGAAAAGTGAAAGTGAGGGAAGAGGAAAGAGAAATAGCTTTGTAAAAAGAGAGAAGGAAAAGCTCACATGCAAAAATTGTTCAAATACTGACCATGATGAAGACCATTGTTGGAAACTTCATCCAAAGTTGAAGCCAAACAAATTGAAAGCCAAAGAAAAAGGTAAAATTGTTGCTATATTTGAACATGACTTAGAGTCAGATTCAGGAGATGAGACGAAGATTATAGCCATGGGTTTGAAAGGTAAACATATTGCAAGCACTAGTTCTTCAAATTGTTCAAATTTTACTCATGATTAAGATACAAGAATATAAATTTTCCATATTAGAGTTGTCTCTAAACATTCCAAGATTGATACACTTTTTAATAGTGGGTCACAAGCTAACTTGATTTTTGAATACTTGGTTAAGCAGCTAGACCTTGAAACTAATAGACATCCAAGAACATATCCTTTGGGTTGGATATGAAAGAATGAAAAATTGTGGGTTTCAAGGAACTGCATACTAAAATTCGTTATCAATTCAAACTTTCTTGATGAAGTTGAAGTTGATTTGGTGCCGCTTAAGATATCATGTTTTGTATTGGGAAGTCCTTATACGTATGATAGGAAAGCAGTATTTCATCGCCATGAGAATAATTATCACTTGTTTAAATATGGTATTGAGTACATAATTAGAGCACATAAGAAGACGACAAGTGTGTCTCTTATACAAGCAAGAGAAATGAAGAGGATAGTGAATGCAAGTCATAATTTGACATTGTTGATGACAAAAGAAAGAGATGTTTTGAATAAAAGTTTTCAAAAAGATTCTTATGCTTGTAATGAGATGTTTTGGGATTCTAATAGGTTTCCTTTGAAATGAGGTGAACAAGATGTGACAGAATTGCAACAGTTAACATCAGTGTTGAGCAGTGTTGGAAACAAGATGCCAGTCCAAGAGAGTGCAAAGTTCAAGGAGAAAGTGATAAAGTAGCTTGGGAAAGAAGGCATGGGTTCCAAAAATGTTTTTTTATGGTTTTTAAAAGGTACATGGTAGTGGAGAAGATACTTGGTCAAGAGGCGATGCAAGTATAAAGCGAGATCACCTAAAATCTCCATGGTGATAGTGTTCAAGGTGAGGGCCCTCAATAACTGAAAGAAACAATGGTGGGGTCCCAATTGGAATAGGTGTGTGGCCACCAATATCCACCTAGATCATTCCTCCCCCATTAGGAAGCACTGGCATCGATTGCATTGATTTCCTCCATGAGATGAGGAAACTTTTGCTAAACTTGGTCCCTGGTGAACCACTTGCCTTGGTGTAGGAGTTCACCAACTTTGACAACCCGATACAGTCTCAGTTTAACTCTATTGGTGTGAGTTGTTCTGCAATGTCGGAGGTGTCTAGTAGAGGTGGGAAGTAAGGCCGAAGCTGGTCCACATTGAACACTGGGTGCAGAGAAAGGAATGGTGGAATATTGAGCTCGAAGGAATAGGCCCCTAAAGCCTTGGTGATGGTGTATGACCCGTATTGGAGCAGGTGAAGCTTGCGGTGGGGTCCAGCGAGGCGCTCCTTCTGCAAATGTAGCCACACATTGTCACCCACCTGGAATTTGTGTGGAACCCGATGTTGATCATGTCGTTGCTTGTACTTAACATTGGCTCTGTCCAATATTTCATGAACCTGTTGGCGGATTTGTTGAATGCGCTAAATGAAGTTGTTCACCTTGTTATCTTCATACTGGACATGAGCCGAATCGGCCTGATTAGTTGCAAATGGCATGGCTAAGTCAATGGGACATAGTGGCTGGAATCCTAAACCGACCTCAAAGGAGTTGTGTCCAGTTGAGTTGTGGAGAGCCCGATTATAACTGTGTTGTACATAGGGAAGGCTCTCATCCCATGTGCATGGATGCTTTGAAATGTACATGCGCATAATGTGTATAATCATCCTATTGAAAACCTTTGTATGGCCATTAGTTTGGGGATAGAAAGCTGTAGACTTGTTGAGTTTGGTGTCCAACATTGACTAGATGTTGGACAAAAATGTGTTGAGGAACCTACTATCCCGATCTGAGATGATAGACTTTGGGATCCCAAAGTGCACCCACACTCGTTCAAAGAAGAGTTTAGTAGTGGCTTCTGCCATGATATTCTTCTTGCAGGCTGCCATAATGGCCATCTTAGAGAATTTGTGGACGACCACGAAAACACAGTCGTTTCCATGCTTAGTAGAAGGAAGGAACGACATGTAATCCATGGAGATGGATTCCCAAGGTTGACTAAGGGTAGGTAGTGGAGTATAGAGGCCGTGCTTCTTGATGGTCAGTTTGGAATTGGCATAAGCACTGTAGGATTTTTTGTGCTTCCCGACATCCTGTCAAAGTGTCGGCCAATAGAAATACTTCTGTAGTACTGCCACTATTTTCTCGACCCTGAAATGCCTAGCAACTCGAGTGTAGTACGCTTTCCAAATCATCTTGGCACACTTGCTTGAATGAACACAAAGGTGTCCTAGGTGACATAGCAGTGCATCCTAGAGGTAAAAATTTGGAACTTGCGTACCCTCCAAGGGTGTCTTATATGTGTGGTTGAATTTTGGATCACCCTTGTAGAGAAGCGGCCAATCATAAGTCTCGTGCCCACAAGAGTTGAGAATGGTGGTTAGCACCACGATCGGTGGTCAGCTAAGCTATTCTGCAACATTATTGGTGTTTCCCTTCTTGTACTTGATGTTCAAATGAAACTGTTGCATATATGTAGACCACCTCTGATGGCGATCGTTCTGCAACTTCCCTTGTGTCTGTATGAACTACAGGGGTCGGTGGTCCGTGTGGATGACCATTTACTTCCCCAAAATGTAATGCTTCCATTGTCGGCAAGCCTGCACAATGGAATATATTTCTTTGTCATAAGTGGGATACTTGGAGACTGTATCAGACAATGTCTCACTGTGATATGCCACTAGATGCCCATGTTGAGTAAGAACTGCCCGAATAGCATAGTCTGAGGCATCTATCTTGATCTCAAATGGTTGTTTCAAGTATGGTAATGTGAGCACTGGAGTAAAGCAGAGGCAATGTTTCAATTCTACGAACTCATTCTGTTTATATTTCGACCAAAATAATTTTACTTTTGCTCCACTCTTGGTGACTTGACTCAAGGACCAAGTGATATGAGAGAATCCCAACATGAACCTGCGATAGATATTATCAAGACCAAAAAGGTTTTGAAGCTCTGTTATAGTGGTTGGGGCTCGCCAATCATGAATGACTTGGATCTTGGTTGGATCCACATGCACCCCCTGCTCATCAATAATGTATCCCAGCTACTAAACTTGGGTCATGCCAAAAGTGCACTTCTCCAAATTGGCACACAACTTGTGTTGTCGTAGTGTTTGGAGGACCTGTCAGAAGTGGTGGAGGTGCTCTTCCCAAGTTTGGCTGAAGATTGGGATGTCATCCAAGTACACTACTAAAAATGAGTTGGTGAATGACCACAAGATGTCATCCATCGGCCTCATGAAGGTTTCGGGAGCATTCGTCAACCCGAAATGCATGACCAGCCATTCGAAAAGGCCCTCCTTGGCTTTGAAGGCAGTGTTCCACACATCAGAGGGTTCGATTGGTACCTAGTGATACCCAGACTTCAAGTCGATATAGCTGAAATATTTTTCCCCTTTGAGTTGGTCCAGAAGGTCATCAATCTGTGGGATTGAGTACCTATTCAAGACAGTGATCTTGTTCAATGCCTGATATTCAATACAGAGTCTCCAAGTCCCATCCTTCTTTTGCACCAACATAATCGAACTCTCATAGGGAAATTATCTCGATCGGATGTGACCTTTCTACAGGAGCTCCTGAATCTGCCTCTTGATTTCATCGTTCTCTAGAACAAAGTGTTGGTAGATCGGTCCATTTTGCAACGGCGCACCTGGGGTCAGATTGATGGGGTGCTTGCCCTGACAATGCAGAGGCACCCCTGCGGGTGAGGTGAAGATGTCCCCGTACTCCTCCACGACCTTGTCCATTTGTTGTTGTCGTGTTGAGGAGCCTTATCTAGAGGTCATGGCCATAGTCTTCTTCTTTCCCTGAGGGCGGATCAATAGGAAAACAAATTTCCTAGTTTTGGAAATGAGCTTACTGCATTTTTTTACATTAAAAAAAGAGATAGCGACAGGCGGTGGTACCTTTGGTATCCTGTACAACTTATTTCCCAAAGTAACAATAACAGCGCAAGGCTGAGCCTCATACACAACATGTTGCTTCCGAAACTATGGTTGGCCTAATAATACATCAGAAACATCAAAAGGAGCAATGTCACATAATAATTAATCCTTGAAGGGCTTGAGGATGTAGGGAAGATGACACTGCTAGCTGACACAGATAGTGTACGACTGTGGGTGTGTTGTTGTTGGCAAGCCCAACCACTTCATGACCTCTGCTGAAATGAGGTTATTTTGGCTCCCACTATCGACAATGAACAGTATTAGGGAACCCTTTACCCACATCTGGGAGTGGAAGAGACGATCCTCCTCCTCTGTATCTTCTGGTTCCTCCTTATGGATATTCGTGGTGGCAATAATGGCATTAGGCTCTGCATTAATAATATGATTCCCTTTTTCATTCCCCTTGTCAGGTTCTTATTTATAGTCAGAGCATGCATCTGATTCAAAAGCCTTCATCTCAGCCACCAGTGACTGCTTGGCCCGACACTCACTTATGTTGTGAGTGGAGCTTTTATGGAAGTCACACCACTTTCTCGTAACCTTCTTCGGCTTCGTAGTGTTGCTCTTTTATTGCGGCTTTGGAAGGTTGTCTTGGGTTATCATGCCTTGGATTTGTCCTTTGTTCTGTTGTTTGGGTCACCTTTCCCTTTATTTTGATTCGCAGATCCAAAGTATCACTTATTCTGTTTGAATTTTTGCTCAATATTGGAGCATACTGGTATGCCGTACAAAGCGAGGAGATTTCGAGGAACTCCATTTCCTCTTGAATGTATCTATGCAGACAACTGTGGTACTTAAGCACCAAATGTTAATGTTAGGCCCCTATAATACTAGTGTATCCCCTTATTGTTGTGATAGTAGCCCCCTTATTATTATTGTTGTGCCCCTATAGTCCCCATATTGTTATTATTGTGCCCCATAAAAGCCCACTATTGTTATTATTGTGACCTTCCATTATTATTGTTAGGTCGACTAGGATTATATTGTGACCCCATGAACTCCCATATATAGAAAGGAGGTTTTTTCATTTGTATCATCCAAGAATTTTTCATTTATGTAATGTAAAGGAGGTTTCCCCCTCGAAGTGGCTAATTTGTAAGGCGTTGATCTCTCTTTTCTTCTATTTTTGGAGCTGGTTTCATAACGGTTTCTATGAATCTTTGATACCCAACTTTACTGCCGTAGCGTAGTCCATTGTATGTACTTGTATTCATAGCTCCCCATGGGATAATATTGTTCCTTGGTGGCGTCTCAGAAAGAATTCCAAGTGGGTACGACCTAGAAAAGAGAGGGTTCCCCCTCGTCCTTTTTCTCACAGTCGGTTTCTCACCAGTCCTTGACATGGGGGGCGGCTTTGAGGAGTGCAAAAATAATCTTCTCCCAGTCGGAAAAGTCATGAACTGATAAATATCCTTCTAATAGATTCAACCATCTATCTATGATGTCTCAATATATTTTCCCCTCAAATATGTGAATGTCAAAGTTTAGTTGTACCTTAAAAGGAGTTGTGCCTCCAAAGTGGCTGTTGGATGCAGATGCGCCACCGGTGGGAAATCGTTGAAGGATCTGAGGAAAGTTATCCATCATTGCATTCCTTTGTTTTTTGAGGGCCGCCTCAAAAAATATTTTGATAGGATCTCCTACTCCCCCGTCTTTCTTTTTTTCCCCCATGGGAAGCCATTGGGGTTTGCGAGGCTGATATTGCAAAGGTTCAACCAAATCAAGCCCTAACTCCTTATACCTCATTGGGGACATGCAAAGAAGGATCAAGAAACAACAAACTGCTCTGATACCACTGATCTAAATTTATGCAAGAACGCAACATAATACACATATAACCATAAATACAAAAATGAAACAAAAATAAAATAAATTTCATTAATATCAAAGAACTGAAATTTGTTTACAGACAATGGAAATAAACTAGCTAGGGCATTTGTAGCTTATCTATAAAAAGAGATGTGTTGGCTACATGCCTCTCAAATGTGTTACAATGAGGGTCGAGGGCTTATTTATTATTGAGAAACAATGGAAAACCCTAAACATCCAAAAACCTAACCCTAGGAGATGAAGTGCAAAAACTATGGGCCCTGTTTGGGTAAATTGGTACATCAACTTCCCGGGGATGTAACTTTGGCATACAATCTACGTTTGAAGCACACAATACCTTGTTAGAAATATCTATCCGAGGACTACAACTTTTGATATGAACAACATATTGTTGCTCTTGTTTTTCCCAAAAATGTCGTTTAGGGCCTCAAAATGGCTCTGAAAGTTCAATACCCAAAAAATAGTTAAAAATAGTAAACTATGCTACAATTAAGGAAACTTAAAAACTAAAAGAAACAATGGTGGGGCCCTAAGTGGAATAGGAGGGTGGCCACCAATATCCACCTGGATTAGCGAGTTGCTAGTGCAACCAGGGAACTTCCAACATATTGTAAACTTGTAAAATTGTACTTGTATATTATTCGAATGAATTTTATAAGTATTTGTGAAAACTTGTTCAAGAATTGTCCCTCCCTTCGTAAATGTGTGTTTATGTTTAGATTATATCACACATGTTATGAAGTAAATGTTGAAGAAAATAAATGAATGTATTTTCGTTGCATTTATATGAATAAGTGAACACTTAACAAAAAATAATCTACGTGTTGGTGATAGGCATAGTTTGTGAACCGTAATAATGGTGAAAGTAAAAGGTTGTGCAGTGCCACACTGACTGCTTGTCAAATCATGTAGGTAGTATATTAACTCTGATTTGATTTTTGCAGGTTAAAGAAAGATTTAAGATTGATAGTTGCAGCTAATGAAGTATCTCAGCAAAAGAAGATCAATCCTTAAGAGCAATGATGAAGGAAGCCGGTAAGAGTTTCTGAGTAAAATAAGAGTGTGTCCAGAACCTAGTATTTTGTTTGTGATTAAAATACAAAAGGAAAATTGTGTTATCAAAAGTGCAGATGAGTTGAAGCCTAGAAGGAGCAGAGGAATGCTCAAAGAAAGTTCCAGAGAGAGGACTAGTGGCCAAGTACAGAGGAAATTTTGGTGAGGTAAGTTGTAGCAGGGAGGAATTGCTATTGCAGAGGGTTAAGTACAGATCATAGTGAGTGAGGAACTGATAGAGATAGAAGAGAAGATGACTACTGATAGTCATAGCAGAGGTTACGAGAGAGGCCACAATAGAAGAAGAGTGAACAAAGATGTCAAAGCAGATGGCATGGATGAATAATATGATAGGGAAAAGGCTGAGATAAGAATGCAATTTAATTTGTTGATGAAGTTATTCAAGATAAGTAAAGAATACTAGAGGTATGGTTACATAATGAGAAATAAGGTGAAATGGAAAAAGCTACAAGAGAAGAGAGAACAACAGGTGAATATGCAGTTAATAGAGGAGATGAGGAATCTTGAGCAGATAATGGATGTTCAATTGAGGATGGAGAAGCTCAAAGGAGTGGATCTACAAAAAAATGAAGTTTTTGGAGAAGAACAACTTTATTTTGAACTTGAATATGGAGCAGTGATGTTTGGATCATCACTTGAGGCAACTGAGCCTTATGATTTTGAAATTAATAATTTGTGGATGTTTGCAGGTGATATCAAATAAGATGAAGAAGAGAGAAATAATTTGAGTTCTAAGACAGTTAGATCTCATGAGGAAGTTCATACACAATTGGAGGGAAATGTTGTTTTTCAGCATACTGTTAAAGTTGGAAACAGAGGAAGTTTGGCTCACAATGATAACCAAAAGCAAGAAGAAGAAGCAAAATATACCAAGTAATCAAATGTTATGCTTGAGGAATTTGGGATGAAGATCATTGAAGATTTTTTGAGTCATGTAGAAAACTTGGAACAAAAAAAGGATTTGATGACAGAATCATCAAATAAGACTATTGGGTCTTGTGGTTTTAAAACTAAAAATTTGTGTGTGATTGCAGGTTTTGCAGGTGATAGAAAGTCACTGGAAACTATCATAAAGATGGAGGATGAGGCTATGTTATCTCATGAAGATAGCCAAGGAAAATCACGTGTACAATTGGTTAGTAAATGGGAGAAAGAATTGGATTTATTGCATAATTGGTTGAAAACACCGATACATAAGAAATAACATGATGAAGACTGCAAAGAATCTACAGTAGAGGAAGAAAATATTGACAAATGAAAAGAATATTTCATGAAATGTAAGATTGTTGGGGTATGTGACAGTGCTAATTCTATCATGGAAAAGCAGAGAATAAGACATTGGAATTTCTTATATGTCTTTGAAGGATGTGGAGAAGAAAAATAGGGCATCAAGAGTTTTGAAACTCATACACAAGAGAAAGGACAACAACAACAAAGTACTAGATTTTTGGCTTCTGTGATCCATCAATAAATTAAGCAGAAATCTTTCGGTAAAAATCACATTATCATGAACAAAGTCGACGCGTTTCGAACCAACCAGTGTGGTTCATCATCAGGACTAAGTGAGAGATCAGATCAGTCGTTAAGTTTAAATAGATGTAGGAGAGGAAAGAAAACCGTTAAAATCAGCTAATTTGACTATAAAACGGTTAGTTCAATAATTAAAAATAAAAATAAAAATAAAAAACGGCTAGTTTGAATATTCAAATTAAAAGTCTAATTAAATAAAATAAAATTCAATTTTATAGTTTAATTATTTAATTTTTCAATAATTGATTATTATACATTATTTTATTGTAAAAATTTAAAAATAAAATAAATAAATAAATAAATAATTAATTAATAATAATATTATAATAATAAGATTAGAAATAAAATAGTTCCCTTAATTTACATATTTTTAATTACAAATTGAAATGGCTAGTTTGAAAATTCTGCTTAATAGTTTAATTAAAATTTATTATTAGAAATAGCAAATTTTTTATTTTTATTAATCTCGGTAATCGAATTTTCAAATATTATTTAATTAAAATTATCTATAATTATATTGAAATTCTACCTCTATATATATATATATATATAGATATAGTAAAAATAAAAATAATAATAAATAAATAAAAATAATAAATAAAAATAAAATAAAATAAATATATATAAAAATAAAAATAAATAAAAATAAATAAATATAAAAATATATATATATATATATAAAATGAAATTGAAAAAAAAAAAAAAAAACATAAATAAATAAATAAAAAATATAAAAATAAAAATAAAAATGAATAAATAAATAAATAAAAATATAAAAAATAAATAAATAGTACTATCAAGAAAGAAGAAGATTAAGAATATAAGGTAGGGATCCAACACCTACTTATATTCCAACCGTCATCTCTATTGAGATTTAAGGGCCTTTTTTCAATTTCAAGGGCCTCTCTTAACTTACGATGATGAAAATGATCAACCCTGGCTAAGACCTTAGCCTCTTCGATACAGATATGATGGTTAGTTTTTTCCACATGTTCAGCTAGGGAAGAGGTGCGGGACCTGCCAAGTCTAATGTCAGCTGCATGTTCACAAATCCTTTGGTTAATGGACCTGCCTGTTTCACCAATGTAAGGTGTCCCACAGGAACAAGGAATAAGATAGACCCCTTTTTTATCCTTAGGGTTCACAGGATCTTTAACAGAGTTAAGAGAGCTTCGGATCGTGTTAAGGGGTTTGAAGGAAGAGGAAACCTTATGCTTCCTAAGGTTTCTAGCAATCCTATCAGTGGTACCCTGAATGAAAGGAAGCCTAACATTGTAGGACCATTGATTAGGATTTTTATTTTTAACCAAGGAACCTCTTTCAGCTTTAAGAAAAGCTTTAAGTCCTTGTGACTTACTATAACCATTAGAACAAAAAACATCAAGAAGATGGGCCTTTTCTCCCTCAAAGTGAGACTCATCCGAGATTCTCAACAACAAAGATTTACCGAAAGATTTCTGCTTAACAACAAAGTAATTTGGACAGAGAGATAGAAAATTTTATGAAGCTTATGAGGAATAAACATAAGGAAAGAAGCTGCATAAGAAGAAGACAAACAATTAGTTGTATGAAAGGCTGGATTGTAACAAATGTTGAAGGAAAGTTCAATGGAGTGTTACAAACGAAGGTATAGAAACTAGGAGAAGCAAGGAAGAACATAAGAGTACATGGACAACAGTTGAAAGGAGCAAAGAGATCACTGAAGAATAAAGTATGGGATCCATGTGGACAAAGATTGGAACACATGATCTAGAGATCATGATTATTTTTTACTTTGGGAGTCTGATGCAGGAGCATTAGCACTCAAATTAAATTTAATTGTTTGATTAGCCGAAGGAGGGGTCAAGTTGTAAATATTGTAATATTCTCTTGTAAAATGTTTAAATTCCTAGAAAAAATAGATAGGGGATATTCTAGATGACTTTTGTAAACATACCCATAGAAAAAAGGGATATTAGAGAGGATAATTTTTTTTTTATGCTCAAGAGCTTAGATTAGTCATAATAAAGAGACAGGAAGGATTTATTTTAATAGAGTTTGTTGCAAATTCATAGGAGTCGATTCGAAGAGCAGGATAAGCTCTATTGTAATTATAAATTCAATTGTAAGCTCAAAGGAAGGCAACAACCAATTAAAATGATGAAAATCAGGTTAGAGAGGAGAGGCTAATATAAACAAAGAATATTAGGCAAGAGGCCAATCTAAACAAATGTTAGGTCCCTATATCACTAGTATAGTCCCTTATTATTGTTAGTGTAAACCCCTTATTGTTATTATTGTACCCTTGTAACCCCCATTTTGTTATTATTGTGCCCTTAAATTATTATTGTTAGGTCGGCTAAGATTACATTGTGGCCCACTAGGATTACATTATGGCCCCATGGACTCCTATATATAGAAAGGAGGTTTTGTAAGTTGTATCATCCAAGAATTGTTCATTTATGTAATGTATTGGAGGTTTCCCCCTCGAAGTGGCTCATTTATAAGGCGTTCATATCTCTTTTCTTCTTCTTTTTGGAGCTGGTTACACAACATTTGGTATCAGAGCTTTGGATTCTAGGGTTTCGCTGCTCCAAACAAGTCATCATGGAATTTTCGCTATAACTTTTTTTCTACGAAGTTTCAGAAGTTGATATTTTTAGGGTGCGAAGCCAAAATCTTGAGGAAGATTGTATAAAAATTTCAGATTTTGGTTCACACTATTTTCGGAGATATGATCTGTGGAAGTCAAGTATTTTTTCAGGCTCCTAAACAGGTCATCGTGGCATTTGCGCTATAAATTTTTTTCTACGAAGGTTCAGAATCTGAAATTCATATGGTGCGAAGCTGAAATCCTGAGGAAATTCATAAAAAAATTTCAGAGCTTGGTTCGCAATATTTTTAGAGATATGATCTGTGGAAGGTAGTGCTTTTTCAGGCTCCTGAATTTCATCTTAAAGAGGTGATCGTGGGAAAAGTTCAATAACTCTCTCTCTGGAGATTGGATTGGAGTGCTGTAAAAAGTGGTCACAAGTACACGGCCTGTAGTTTCTTGGCTATCAATTTCAGAGACAAAGGACAAAACAGTGACACGTGGCAAGTCGTACAAGTTCGCTCTACTGAACCAGTCCAGAATTAGGTCATTGTGGGAGATTGGACACAAATTTGTCTTGGAGAATCCAAATCAGGTCAGACGTGTGGCATTCAAAAGATAATTCAGAGGGATACTTCAGTGCTGAATTTCAAATATTGAAAATCTGAAATAACAGAGATAATACAATTTCAATATCGAGCTCCTCAAAGCTAGTAAAAGGTGTGTATTTTTTTCCGAATTGCATAAGTCTTGTTTGAAGAATCAAGTTGAATTGATTCCAAGGGCATCTTGTAGAATAGATATCAATATTGGATTCTAAAATGGCCCCTCAAAAGAATTCAACACCCATCAAGCCTTCAGAAGGCTCTACCATGACTCATGAAGATGAAGAATTGCAACATGATCTATCAAAATTACAAGAACAAGTGCAACAAATTTCACTCTCGCAAAGAGCAGCAAAAAATGAAATGGAAGTTTTGAAGAAATGCATGGAAGCTAAAATGGATGGTTTTAAGAAAGGCATGGAAGCTAAGATAGATGGCATGGAATCTAAGATAGATGGCATGGAGGCTAGCATGGAATCTAAGATGGATGACATGGAAGCTAAGATCGATGAGAAAATGGAAAACATGAAGAATGTTCTAAAAGCAGACATGGAAGGTTTGAAAAAGTTGATACAAGAAATGTTTCCTAATGGTGAAAAGATAGTAGAAGAATCTCATGATGAGAACAAAATAAATGTTAATCGTGATTTCATAAACTCTAATGTTAGCGGGAAGAACCACCATATTCCAAAAATGGATATGAGGAATTTTGATGGAAAGGATCATGTAACATGGATACTACAGATGGAGCAATATTTTGATCTCCATAATGTGCAAAACACACAAAAGGTACACATTGCAACTTTACATTTAGAACAAAATACATTTGTATGGTATCGATGGTTTTTCTCCCATAAAAAAATTGTCACTTGGTCAATTTTTACGGAGGAAATGATAGCACATTATGAGGATACAAAGAGCAACACCTTCTTTAGCCAATTGATAAATCTGAAACAAAAGGGTTTAGTGGGGCAGCACATTGAGGACTTCCAAAAATTGAATATAAGGGTAACTGATATTCCAGAGGAACACAGGATTGATCTCTTCATAGGCACTTTAAAGGATAACATCCAACATAAAGTTCACGTTCTGGAACCTGATTCATTGGAGAAGGCATTCAGGTTGGCAAGAAAAGTTGAATGTAAAATTATGGCGACAAGGAAGCCTACCACTCAATTCTATAAAGAAGGAAGTGTTGCTACGCCTAGATTTCCACAACCTACAAGGTTGACACCAAAACAATTGGAAGAAAAAAGAGCAAAAGGGCTTTGCTACAGTTGTGATAGCAAATACACTAAAGGTCATAAGTGTGCTGAGAAGAAATTATTTTACATTGATTGTGAAGAAGAAGAAGAAAATGAACAAGAAGAGGATATACACCAGGAACCACCCCTAGAAGAGGAAGAAATGAATCCGACCATATCGTGTAATGCACTGGCAGGAATTACCACTCCTCAAACTCTCAAGATAGAAGGACATATAAAGAAGAAAAGTGTAATAGTGTTGATTGATTCAGGTAGCACCCATAATTTTATTCATTATAAGGTAGCCAAGGAATTAAATTGTTTCCTATACCCAGCACCAGAATGTCAAGTGATGGTTGCAAATGGAGGAACTATAAATTGCTCTGGAAAATGCCATAATATCAAGCTAACTATGGGGGAATATGTATTGACTAGTCCAATGCTTGCCATTCCTATGGGAGGTGCTGATGTTGTACTAGGAGTACAATGGTTACAATCTTTGGGGACGGTAGCTTTTAATTTTCAAGAACTTCTCTTGAAATTTTTTTCAGAAGGAAAGGAAGTCGAATTACGGGGTATTGCGGGGAAGCCAGGAAGGATAATAAGCTCTAATGTCATGACAAAGCTTCTAAAGAAAGAACAGCGAGGCGTAATTGCACAATTATGCTCACCAGAAGTTCCAACATCAAAATCATCTATTTCTGCAGATCTCCAACAAGTCTTGGACAATCATTCCAAGGTGTTTGAAACTCCCAAAGGACTCCCACCTATTCGTGATCATGATCATGCTATTCATTTGATTCAGGAAGTGTTCCTCCAAACATCAGGCCTTATAGATATCCTTACTTCCAAAAGAGCGAAATTGAACGTATGATTGCAGAAATGTTAGAGGCGGGTATAATTCAACCTAGTC
The DNA here is from genome assembly GCA_034641835.2 of Pinus albicaulis. Lineage (NCBI taxonomy): Eukaryota > Viridiplantae > Streptophyta > Pinopsida > Pinales > Pinaceae > Pinus > Pinus albicaulis. The sequence goes on along the minus strand of CM076575.1, from coordinate 431,571,614 downwards.
AAAGTTCTTTCTCTGCTCCCATAGTATTGGTACACAAGAAGGATGGATCATGGCAAATGTGTCCAGATTATAGGGAGCTCAATAAGTTCACCATTAAAGATAAATTTCCCATTCCTGTGATTGATGAATTATTGGATGAATTACATGGAGCAATTTATTTTACCAAGTTGGATCTTCGTTCAGGATATCATCAAATTAGAATGAAGACTGAAGATATTCCAAAAACAAGATTTCAAACTCATGAGGGTCATTATGAATTTTTGGTCATGCCTTTTGGCCTTACCAATGCACCTTCTACATTTCAAGGGTTGATGAATTCCATTTTCAAACCCTTCCTTAGAACATTTGTGCTAGTATTTTTGATGATATACTAATCTACAGCAGGTCTTGGAAGGATCATGTTGAACATGTTGACAGGGTGCTCAAACTATTGCAGGAGAAACAATTATATGCAAAAAAATCCAAATGTTTCATTGGAGTACAAGAGGTGGAATATCTGGGTCATATTGTATCTCACGAGGGTGTTAAAGTAGACCCTAACAAAATTAAAGCCATTAAGGAATGGAAAGTCCCCACAACCATAAAGAAGTTGCGAGGATTTCTTGGGTTAACAGGGTATTATCACAAGTTTGTTAATAATTATGGGAGAATAGCAGCACCTCTAACAACATTATTGAAGAAAGATGCATTTTCATGGACTCCTGAAGCAACTAAGGCCTTTGAACATCTTAAAGAGGCAATGTGCCTAGCACCGGTCTTAGCTACGCCAGACATCACAAAAACCTTTATTGTGGAATGTGATGCCTCAGGAAATGGAATTGGTGTTGTTTTAATGCAGGAAGGAAGACTCATTGCTTTTGAAAGTCGTCCAATCAAAGGAAAGTATTTACAGAAACCTATTTATGAGAAGGAAATGTTAGCAATACTACATGCACTAAAGAAATGGCGAACTTACCTAATGGGAAGACACTTCAAGGTAAAAACTGATCATGATAGTCTTAAACACTTTTGGAACAAAGACTATCTTCAGAAGAGCAGCAAAAATGGGTCACAAAGATGTTGGGTTATGACTTTGAAATAATCTACAAAAAAGGAAAGCTTAATGTTGTTGCAGATGCACTCTCAAGAAAGAATAAAGAGGTGGAAGCATTGCTTTGTGCCATTTATATTATCCAACCAGATTGGATAACCGAAGCAAGAGATGAATGGAAGAAGGACAAAGATGTATGGACACTCATTCAAAAGTTGCAGCAAGATCCTAGTACATCCGATACATTTAGTTGGAAAAATGATTCCTTATGGTACAAAGATCGCTTATATCTTTGTAAGAATTCCCAACTAAAACAAAAGATTCTTCTGGAATTGCACACTTCTCCTTTAGGAGGACACTCAGGATTTTTAAAAACTTACCACAGTGTGAAGAAAGAATTTTTTTGGGATGGCCTTAAATCTGATATTCAAAAGTTTGTGGCGGAATGTTTGGTTTTCCAGCAGAATAAAGTTGAGACAATTAAGACCCCGTGACTTCTACAACCTTTATCCATTCCAAGTCAACGTTGGGAGGAGATTTCAATGGATTTTATCACAGGTTTACCTAAGTCCGAAGGAAAGAGTGTCATCATGGTGGTAGTTGATAGACTTACAAGTATGCACACTTTTGTGCATTATCTCATCCATTTAAAGCAAGTACAGTTGCCACTACATTTATGGAAAGAATTCAAAAGCTACATGGAAGCCCAAGGGTTATTGTGAGCGACAGAGATCCCATTTTTAATGGAAATTTTTGGACGGAGTTATTTTCTTGTTTGGGTACTCAATTAGCTCATAGCTCATCTTATCATCCTCAATCTGATGGTCAAACCGAGATAGTAAATAAATGTTTGGAAGGATATCTTCGTTGTTTTGTATCTGATAAACAAACACAATGGGTCAAGTGGTTACCTCTCGCCGAATGGTGGTATAACACTTCCTTCCATACTGCAGCAAAAATGACCCCATTTATGGCACTTTATGGATATCATCCACCATCCATCACATCATCTTTAAGAGAAAATTCGAAGGTTCAAGCAGTGGAAGATCACATCGAGCATCAGCAAGAAGTTCTCCAACTCTTAAAGGATAACCTGAATTTGGTACAAAATCGAATGAAACAACAGGTAGATCAACATCGCAACGAGAGAAGTTTTGATGTAGGAGATTGGGTTTTTTTATGGCTACAACCATACAAACAAATGTCCCTCAAGCAAGCTAAGAAGGATAATAAATTATCACCAAAGTACTATGGTACTTACAAGGTGTTGCAAAAGATTGGTACTATGGCATACAAATTGGAGCTTCCTGCTTCTTCGCGAGTACATCCAGTTTTCCATGTTTCATGCTTAAAGAAGGTTATAGGAGAAAATCTTCCAGCTCAAACAATATTGCCAGAACTTGATGAGGAAGGAAAAATCATATTGGAACCAGAAGCGGTCATGGAAACAAGAACTCGACAACTACGGAATCGATCAATTTCAGAGTATCTCATCAAGTGGAAGAACTTACCCACCGAAGATTCTACATGGGAGGATGAGAATTTTATACAGAAGCACCCAGAGCTACTCAAGCGTTGAGGACAACACTTTTTTGAAGGAGAGGGGCATGTTAGGTCCCTATATCACTAGTATAGTCCCTTATTATTGTTAGTGTAGACCCCTTATTGTTATTATTGTACCCTTGTAACCCCCATTTTGTTATTATTGTGCCCTTAAATTATTATTTTTAGGTCGGCTAGGATTACATTTTGGCCCACTAGGATTACATTATGGCCCCATGGACTCCTATATATAGAAAGGAGGTTTTGTAAATTGTATCATCCAAGAATTTTTCATTCATGTAATGTATTGGAGGTTGCCCCCTCGAAGTGGCTTATTTCTAAGGCGTTGATATCTCTTTTCTTCTCTTTTTGGAGTTGGTTTCACAACAACAAAGAAAATAGGCCAAGAGATAGAGTAGAGATACAGAGTCCAAGAACAGAGAGGGTTCTATAGAAGATAGAAGGCCATGTAAAGATGCATCGGGCCAAAGCCAGATTGTAAACAAGTTTTTTTATTTGTATCTGTACATTTATTTAATTAATGAGGAAAATGAATTCATTGTGACTGTGTGCCATTACTTTTATGTGCTGAGTGATCTGTAACTGAGAAATTATGGTTTCTGTATAATAAACCATTGCTATATGAATTTTGATTAAGGAATAAGTATTACTGTGTGAATAAGACTTAATGGATGGGGAGAATCATTTGTGATTCCAGTCTGGAGGAAGTGGATGTGAGTGCAGGTCGATAAAGAAATAAAACCGAATTCTGGATTCAGGAAGTAATACAGAATGGTGTTTTGTATTTTGGATTCAAATAGTGAGTAAGGTGTGCAGCAAGCGTGATAATTCCAAGTCAGAGTGAATAAAAACAGAAGAAATATTAGGAAGGAGTATTCGTGGAGGAGATGGAGTTGTAGAGCAGTGACAGTTGAAAAAACAGACGACAAAGATTAAATCGCAAAGATCAGCTTGAATATCGACGGGTCAGATCTCATCACAGATTAAATTGTGAAAGTGCTGAAGTGGACACGTATTGGCACGTGGTACATGCGCATATCACATAGCGCCTGTAATATGGCATAATATTTAACAGTGGAGTTAAAGTTGCGAAGCTATGATGAGGTAAGTTTGTGGTTTTCCGAAGTGTGACGGGACTTAAAGGTGTGAAGACTGATAAGTTTAAGATTTGTACGATGTGATAAATATTTCACATCGCATGCAATAAGATATTGTGGTGATCAGAGGAATTGAAGATTGGCGAAGTGCGATAGGGAGAAACTCGCGAAGTGTCGAAGTGCGATATCATATGATCGCCAATGTGTGAAATTTAATATTTTCTGATTTGCGAAATTGGCATAACTGCAATATTGTGATAAGTCTTGGAAATGTGATTTTGTTTATGCAATATAGTTTAATGTTGTGATGCGATATGGTTCAGTGATACCATATGCGGTGCCACAGGTAATGTAAATAAGGTTGCCACGATATAAAGGTAAATCGTATTGTTGGTAATTTGAGTTTTAAACCCGAGAACCATTTTATTAAAGCTTCCCTGTGCATATGCGTAAAAATTTAATATTTAATAATAAAGTGGGTTCTATGTTAAAGAGTTTAAGAATAAAACTCATGGAGAAGTAGAGAAAACCATGTGATTGGTGAATAATGGAGGAAGCATGACTCCATAATGTTAATGTGGGTAACTAGTGGGGTTTAATTCCGCAAGCCCTACTATTATTTGGTATCAGAACACGAGATTCATGAAGATGCAGTTTTTGTTGCGTCAAAAATATTCTCTTCTTGCAGGCTTGTACTTTGAACCTTTCACTATTTCATCCTTTCACTGTACTAAAACTTTAAAATTCATTTGCACGGATAGTGTGGCCATCTGGGAGGGTTTGTATTCTTTTCAAGGGCTACCCATACATTACACCCTTATAAAATATCTCTGGGAAACCATGTACAGGATGACGAAAAAATATTTTGTATATTCTTCATAGATGTCCTAGGAACTAACCTACTCTTAGCCAAAGGTTGTCTCCAAGATTAAAACATCTTTTGGCATTTTTTCTGGGGAATGGAGAACATTTTTTTTTCCATGGGTTTTCTTGAAACCATTTCTTTGTCTAGTGAGAAAATAAAGTGATTTGGCTGAATTTTATCACCAACTGGGGAATTAAAAACAACAATCCTGGCTCCAACAAGACTACACACATACTCATATAATTCCTAGAAAAAAACCCCATATCTATCAGATCCCTAGAAGTTTGTCTCCAGTATGGTTTGGAGAGAAAAGATAACCCCTAAAACCCCAAGTCCTACTTTATTTTCTCCTGGTTCCATTTCATTTTCCCAAGATATCAAAGAAAAAAAATCCAAAAGAAATTTCAAGAAACCTGGATTATTTGAGAGGATTTTTTCTCCTCCTCATTTCCCTTTTCCTGAACTGACCATTGAAGAAATATCCTTTGAATCTGTTTCTTTTTCTTTCTGAGTTTTTTTAGAAGTTTAATAAATAAATATTGTTTACATTTCAACTGCATATCATACCATTCCTGCAATTTATCAACCTACTCCAATCTTTGTAATTCCTCCACCCTCCTTTACATTTCAAAAAAGAAATATTGCTCCTCCCCCAATCAAAACATGGTGATTCTAGGTTTTCTATTGAAAAATTATGCTCCCCTAAATTTTCTTTAGCTCGTGAACAAAATTCGTCAAGATTACTTGAATTTATTGCAAGATTGATCAGAGAGGGTGAACTTACAATTCATAAACATGTGGAGACCTTTTGTGATTTTGCAGAAAATCATAATGTTGAACATTTAGATGTGGTACTGAGGTTTTTTTTGCGGTATTTGGATGGAGAAGCTAGAAAATGGTTTAAAAATCTCCCAGCAAATTCAATCAATACTTGGGAAGAGTTGGAGAATATTTTCATATAAAAGTAGGGAGAGAAAAAAAATATCATGTCTATTTCTTGACAAAGTTCAATTTTATTAAAAGGAATCCTAATGAAGAAGTTGTTGAATTCATCAAAAGATTCAACAAGCTCTATAATAGTCTTCCAGCAGAGATTAAACAGCCTCTTGCAAGTGCAAAAGTGGTTTTTTCAAGGGATTTTAATCATAATTTGGATTCACCTTAAGGGAAAGGAGATCTCTTACATTAGACAAAATTTGAACTGATGCCTTGCAGATTGAGGCAAATTTATCTACGGATAGAAAGATGAAATAAAAAAATGATCATGCAGATAAGAAAAAGGGAAAATAAGAAGTTGGACCTTAAAATCAACAAAAGGACTCACAAGAACAAAAATTGGATGAGATGACTAAGGCCATTAGAAATTTATCTAATGGTGAAAATGGAGATGGAAAATACGAATTCATCTAGGCAGATTCAGCAAGCACCGAACAAGAAATTTAATCCTCACTTTAGGAGACCATCTTTACAAATTATGTAGAGGGAGAAGAAGGATCAAGATCAGGTACAACCTCCTCTATATCTTGAGGATGCACCAAAAGAAGCATTGGAGGAAATTATAAAATTTCAAGAAAATCAATATTCCCCCTTGTAGAAGAAGAAGGCGAGGAGAATCTTGATTTTGATTCCCAAGTTGTGCTGGGTGAGGAACAAATTAATGATTACTGCAGGAAGTTTTCATATATGATGCAGGTTGGGTTTCATAAAAGATATGACCTTAGATCAAGAAATGAATCCATAACTCAATACCAAGGTGAGGAGCGATCCCAACAACCTATCTAGAAATTTGATGATAAGGGGAAGTAGCCAATTCAGACTATTCCAGTCCAGCAAGGAGGGTCCTCCAAAGGTTAGCAGGTTAAATTAAATCACGAGAAGCAATCAAACAATATTCTCCAGGTCAGAAGAAAATACATAAAGATGAATCAGTAGAGGAAGAGAAAGAAATGTGCATTATTTTAATATTAAAAAGGAGCTGGATAAAGTGAAGACCCCGATCTCGTTGGTTGAGCTGGAAAAGTAGTTTTTTTTATAGAAAACAAATTTCATATTTTATCAATTTATCTCAAGCAATTGTTTCAACAGATACCACCAATCTGCAAGAGGAAAGGCCAGCAGTTATGTTTGGTCCTGATGTGGAGGAACAAGACCCAACCACACCTCCTTTTTATATCACTCTTTTTATACATGATCTCATGCTACACAATTGCATTCTTGACACTGGGGTCTCTCATAATTTTATGCATCTTTATGTAATGAAGCAACTCAATTTACAGATCACTAAACCATACAAAGAACTTTATTCATTTGACTACGAAAGATTAATATGTGTTGGCTTGATAAATATCTTATGGTTTCCCTAGCACAGAACCCAGTTAGGAGCATTTTGATGGACATAGTGGTTGCAGACATCCTAGCAAGATTTGGAATTTTTCTTTCCAAAACTTGGGGCTCAATGTTGGGAGGAGTTCTGAAGCTCGATTTCAATTATGGTATAATTCCAGTATTTGGTGGAGAATAAAGAAGGTTATATAGGCAGTCTAGATTTTTCAAGGCAATCAAAAAGGAGGGAAGTTCTAGTAATTCTCTGGTTTATAGCCAGGATAAGTATTTTTACTATTTTATGTTCGAAGTCAATGATGAAATTGCCGAGGACACTCAGGTGCAAGTTCCTCTAGGGATTCAAAAATCAAAAGCAGTAAAAAATTGTATTTGGAAGTTATATATTGATGGTGTATATTCCAAAGAGGGAAATGACACAGGGGTTTTACTACTTTCCCCAAAGGGAGAAATGATCCATCTTCCTTATAAATTGGATTTTGATTCCATTAAAAATATAACAAAATATGAAGCCCTGAATTTTGGTTTGCAGGTTGCCAAGAATATGAAAATTGATTGTCTATCTACTTTTTGGGATTCAAAGTTGGTGGTGAAACAAATAAGAGGTCAATGTCAGACAAATAACACAAGGCTTAGAGCTTACTAGAATGAAGTGTGGGACTTAGTGGATAATTTATTTTCAACATTTAATATTCATTTTTTCCAAGGGAAAACAATAGGTTGGTTGATTTACTTGGAGTGGCAACCAGTACCTTTAAGCAGCCTCCACAAAATCCTAAATTAAGGTATGAAGTAGAAATCAGAAGCAGGCCTTCTATACCTGACAATGTGAAGTACATGCAGGTATTTGAAGATGAGGATCAGATCAATATAATTTTGGAGGTCGTTGGAGATTTTTTCAATTCAAACATTGATCAAGAAGAAGAAGCTGAGAATGTTGAAGAAGAAGAAGAAGAAATTGAAGATGAGTTACCTTGGAAAGATTCTATTGCATACCACAAAATTGTGTAGCTTAAAGGTAATGTGATTCCTAAAGGTTTGGTTCCTTTGGAGAGACACTTTGATGAAAATTTTGTTCTTGTAAATGTTATCAAACAAAATTTGGAAGATGACATTGAAGAATGCAACATTAGCACTGAGCGGCATCCTAATCTCATAAAAAATGGCAAAGGGAATTTAAAAATATTACACATACATGTATGTTGATATGTTCAAGAAATATTTAGTTGTCTTTGCTTGGTCTTATGAGGACCTAAAAACATATGATAGAAATATTATACAACATAATATTCCACTAAATATGGGAATAAAGTCATATAAACAAAAACTTAGACATATTAACCCTTTTATGATTCCTTCAATTGAAAATGAAGTGAAAAATTTTCTTCAGGAAAACATAATTGTTCCATTAAGATATTTAGATTGGGTATAAAATTTAGTGCCTCTGCGAAAAAAAATGGGCAAATTAGGTTGTGTATAGATTTCGGAGATTTGAACAGGGAATCCTTAAAGAATAACTGCCATCTTCCCTAAATGGATCACATTTTACAAAAAGTTACGAGATCTTCAATGTTACCTATGATTGATGGGTTTTCTAGATATAACCAAATAGTAGTCATTCGAGATGATCAAAATAAGAAAAACTTCACAACACCATTGGGGAACTTTATGTATGCAAAGATTCCTTTTGATTTGATGAATGTTGGGGCCACCTTTCAGAGGGAGTTGGGAAAAATGCAAGTTCATAGTGATATATCTCGATGATATTACATTTTTTTCAAAGTTTTATGATGAGAATTTGAATCACTTGCAACAGAATTTTGAGAAATGCAAAAAATATGGATTATCGCTCAATCCAAAGAAATCTCATTTTTCTCTTAGAGAAGGAAATTTTTTGGGAAATATTGTATCAAAAGAAGGGGTTAGAATTGACCCAAAACTTGTGGAAAAAATAATTAACATAACTTTACCTAGAAACAAAAAGGAAATACAATTTTCTTAGGCGGAATAGTTTTTTTCAGAAGGTTTATTTTGAATTATGTAGATATTGTAAAGGAAATTACAGATATGTTAAAGAAATATGCAGAGATTAGATGGAATCCAACAACCATAGATTATTTTGGATGGATTAAGAAGGCTTTTGGAGAAGCTCCTATTTTGGTAGGTCCTGATTATAAAAAAAAATCCAATTTTTTTCTTTTGCTTCTCCTTCAACAATTGCAACAATACTTTTGCAAAATAATGAAGATAACAAGGAGCAACATGTGGCATTCTTTAGTCACGTTTTAAGGGATGCATAATTAAAATACAATATTTTTTAGAAACAAGCTTATTCCCTTGTTAAATCTCTAAAGGCCTTCAAGAAATATTTTACAATCTCATATTACTACATATGTGCTTAATTCAAAAATTAAAGATGTACTGACAGAGGGAGATAGTGAAGGGAGAAGAGGTAAATGGATAACTAAGATAAGTGAGTATGAAATGGATATTAATCCAAAAAAACTAATAAATGGGATAGGGGTGGCCAATATTTTGACAAAATCCAACTACTAAGTAATGGGGATAAATATGTTGGCTAAACTTCTTGAACCACATACTGTTAATGAAGTAGGAAATTCCAATGAACAAGTTAATAAAATCACCTATAAGTATCTTTTTTCTTATTGGTATAAGAATAATGTCCATTATTTTCTATTTCTGATTCAAATTTATGCAAGAACGCAACATAATACACTTTAACCATAAATACAAATATGCAGCAGAAATAACACTTCATTTCATTAATATCAAAGAACTGAAATTTCCTTACAGACAGAATGGAAATAAGCTAGCTAGGGCATTGGTAGCTTATCTCTGAGAAGAGATGTGGCAGCTACAAGCCTCTGAATTGTGTTACAATGAGGCTCGAGGGCCTATTTATTATTTAGAAGCAATAGAAAATCCTAAACATCCAAAATCCTAACCCTAGGAGACGAAGCGCCAAAACTATGGGCCCCGTTTGGGCAAATTGGTGTTTCAACTTCCCGGGGACGTAACTTTGGCATACGATTTCCGTTTGACGTGCACCATACCTCATTAGAAATATCTATCCGAGGACTACAACTTTTGATGTAAGAAACATCAATCCATGGACCCCTGTTGCTCCCAGTTTTCCCAAAAAACATCGTTGCCTCAAAACGACTCCAGAAGTTCAAGACTCGAAAAACTTCTAAAAATACTAAGTCGTGCCAAAACTAAAAAACTGAAAGAGACAATGGTGGGGCCATAAGTGGAATAGGCGGGTGGCCACCAATATCCACCTGGATCATTCCTCCCCCCTTAGGAAGCAATGGTCCACATTGCGTTGAGTTCCTCCATGAGATGAGGAAACTTCTGCTGAACTTGGTCCCCGGTGAACCACTTGCCATGGTGTAGGAGTTGGCCAGCTTTGACAACCCGATATAGTTTGATCTTCTGTTGGTTAGTGTTCTTGATTTTCATGTCCATGATACAATCTATGGTGGCCTGTTACATGCAGTCTAGGTTTAACTTTGTTGGTGTGAGTTGTTCTGCAATGTCAAAGGTGTTTAGTAGTGGTGGGAAGTAGGGAGGAAGGCGGTCCACATTGAATACGGGGTGCAGAGCAAGGAATGGTGGAATACTGAGCTCGAAGGAATTGTTCCCTACAGCCTTGGTGATGGTGTATGGCCCATATCGGAGTGGGCGAAGCTTGCGGTGGGGTCCAGTGAGGCACTCCTTCTACAAGTGTAGCCACACTTTGTTGCCCACCTGGAATTTGTGTGGCACCTGATGTTGATCATGTTGTTGCTTGTACTTAGAGTTGGCTCTATCCAATATGTCATGAACCTGTTGGCTGATGTGTTGAATGTGTTCGATGAAGTTGTTCGCTTTGTCAGCTTCAGACTGGACATGAGCCAAATTGGCTTGAGTAGCCGCAAATGGCATGACTACGTCAATGGGACATAGTGGTTGGAATCCCAAGCCCACTTGAAAAGGGCTGTGGCCAGTTGAGTTGTGGATATCCCAGTTATAATTGTGTTGTACATAGGGGAGGCTCTCATCCGATGTGTGTGGATGCTTTGAATTGTACATGAGAAAAATGTGTACAATCATCCTATTGACGACCTCTGTCTGGCCATCAGTTTGGGGATGGAAAGCTGTGGACTTGGTGAGCTTGGTGTCTAGCATTGACCAGAGGCTAGACCAAAATGTGCTGAGGAACCTAATGTCCCGATCTGATATGATAGACTATGGGATCCCAAAGTGCACCCACACTTGTTCAAAGAAGAGTTCAGCAATGGCTTCTGTTGTGATATTCTTTTTGTAGGCTGCCATAATTATCATCTTTGAGAATATATCGACAGCCACAAAAACACAGTCATTTCCATGCTTAGTATAAGGAAGGCCCGACATGGATTCCCAAGGTTGACTAGGGGTAGGTAGAAGAGTATAGAGGCCTTTCTTCTTGATGGCCGATTTGGCAATGGAACAAGCAATGCAGGATCTGATGTACTTCCCGACATCATGTCGAAGGTTCAGACAATAGAAATACTTCTGCAATACTGCCACTCTTTTCTCGACCTTGAAATGCCCAGCGACTCAACTGTAGTGTGCTTCCCATATCATCTTGGCACTCTCGCTTGAAGGAACACAAAGGTGTCCCAGGTGACATAGAAGTGCAACTTGGAGGTGAAAATTTGGAACTTGCGTACCCCCCAAGAGTGCCTTGTATGTGTGGCCGAATTTTGAATTGCTCTCGTAGAGAAGTGGCCAATCAAAAGTCTCGTGCCCACAAGAGTTGAGAACGGTGGTTAGCGCCATGATCGGTGGTCGGCTGAGGCAGTCTGCAACATTATTGGTGCTACCCTTCTTGTACTTGATGTTCAAATGAAACTGTTATAGATATGTGGATCACTTCTGATGGTGATCGTTTTGCAACTTCCCTTGTGCATGTATGAACTGCAAGGATCGGTGGTCTGCGTGGATGATTTTTTCCTTCCCCAAAATGTAATGCTTCCATTGTAGACAAGCCTGCACAATGGAATACATTTCTTTGTCATAAGTGGGATACTTGTGAACTGTGATACAATGTCTCACTGTGATATGCCACTGGATGTCCCTGTTGAGTAGGAACTGCCCCAATAGCATAGTCAGAGGCATTTTTCTCAATCTCAAATGGTTGTTGCAAGTCTGGTAATGTGAGCACTGAGGAAGAACAGAGGCGATGTTTCAATTCTATGAACACCTTCTGTTGAGATTCCGACCAAAATAATTTTTCTTTCTCTCCTCCCTTGGTGACTTGACTCAAGGACCAAATGATATGAGAGAATCCCAACACGAACATGCGGTAGAAATTAGCAAGACCTAGAAAGCTGCAAAGCTCTGTTAGAGTGGTTGGGGCTGGCTAATCCCAAATGACTTGGATCTTGGTTGGATCCACATGCACCCCCCTTTCATCAATAATATATCCCAGATATTGAACCTGGGTCATGCAAAAAGTGAACTTCTCCAAATTGGCACACAACTTGTGTTTCCGCAGTGTTTGGAGGATTTTTTGGATGTAGTGGAGGTGCTCTTCCCAAGTCTAGCTAAAGATTAGAATGCCATCCAAGTACACCACTACAAATGAGTTGGGGAATGGCCACAAGATGTCATCCATCAACCTCATGAAGGTTTCGATAGCATTTTTCAACCGGAAAGGTATGACCAGTCATTCGAAAAGGCCCTCCTTGGCTTTGAAGGCAGTCTTCCACAAATTGGAGGGTTCGATTGGTACCTGGTGATACCTAGACTTCAAGTCGATCTTGCTGAAATATTTCGCCCCTTTGAGTTGGTTCAAAAGGTCATCAATCTGTGGGATCAAGTATCTATTCCGGACAGTGATCTTTTTCAGCGCCCGATAGTCAATACAGAGTCTCCAAGTCCCATCCTTCTTCTACACCAACACGATCAGGCTCCCATAGGGCGATGAACTTGGCCAGATGTGACCTTTCTGCAGCAGCTCCTGAATCTGCCTCTTTATTTCATCGTTCTCTAGAACAGAGCGTCGATAGATCGATCCATTAGGTAGCAGCACACCTGGGGTTAGATCAATGGGGTGCTTGACCTAACAGTGTAGAGGAACCCCTGTGGGTGAGGTGAGGATGTCCCTGTACTCCTCCACAACCTTGTTCATTTGTTGTTGTCATGTAGAGGAGCCCTGTCTGGAGGTCATGGCTACATAATTATTCTTTCCCTAGGGGTGAATCATCAGGAAAAAAAATTCCTGGTTTCAGAAATGAGCTTACTGTATTGTTTTGCAGTAACCAAAGAGATAGCGGCAAGCGGTGGTACCTCTGGTATCCTATACAACTTATTTCCCAAAGTAACAATAACAGCACAAGGCTAGGACTCATACAAAGCATGTCTCTTCCACAAGTATGGTTGGCCTAATAATACATCAAAAAAATCAAGAGGATCAATGTCACATAATACCTCATCCGTGAAGGGCTTGATGCTATAGGGAAGGCGACACTGCTGGCTGACACGGAGATCTTGTCCTTGGTGAAGACACCCGATGGTGTATGGCTATGGGTGTGTTGTAGTCGGCAAGCCCAATTGCTTCATGGTGTCTTCTGAAATGAGGTTCTTTTGGCTCCCATTGTCGACAATGAATTGTAGCGGGGAACCCTTTACCCACATCTGGGAGTGTAAGAAATGCTCCTCTTCCTCTGGATCTTTCGGTTCCTCCTTCTAGATCTTCACAGTACCAAAAATGGTGTTGCGCTCTGCATCAATAATCCGTTTCCATTTGGCATTCCCCTTGTCAAGTTCTTATTCAAAGTTGGAGCATGCATCTGACTTAGAAGCCCTCATCTCAGCCACAAGCAATTGCTTGGCCTGAAAATCACTTTTGTTGTGAGTGGAGCTCTTATGGAACTCACGCCACTTTCCTGTGTCCTTCTTTGGCTTCGCAGTGTTGTTCTTTGCTTGTGGCTTTGACAGATTGTCTTGGGCCGCCATGCCTTGGCTCTATCCTTTGTTCTGCAGTTCGTGGGCACCTTTCCCTTGCTTTTTATTCGCAGATACAAAGTCTCGCTTCTTCTGTTTGAATTTCTACTCAATCTTGGCAGCATACCAGTATGTTGTACCAAGCGAGGAGATGTCGAAGAACTCCATTTCCTCCTAAATGTATATGTGCATACAACTGAGATACTTTAGCACCAAATGTTTCTTTGAATCTTTGATACCCAACTTTGTGCGCAAGGTATGTTATGAAACCAGCTCCAAAAATAGAAGAAAAGAGAGATCAATGCCTTAGAAATCAGCCACTTCGAGGGGGAAACCTCCAATACATTACATAAATGAACAATTCTTGGATGATACAAATGACCAAAACCTCCTTTTATATATAAGAGTCCATGGGCCCACAATATAATCCTAGTCGACCTAACAATAACAATGCAAGGGCACAATAATAACAATATTGGGGTTATAGGGGTACAACAATAACAATAAGGGGGCTACAATAATAATAATAAGGGACTAAACTAGTAATATAGAGACCTAACATGCCCCTCTCCTTCAAAAAAGTGTTGTACTCAACGCTTGAGTAGCTTTGGTTTCTTCTGTATAAAATTCTCATCTTCCAATGTAGAATCTTCAGTGGGTAAGTTCTCCCACATGATGAGATACTTTGAAAATGATCGATTTTGTAGCTGTCGATTTCTTGTTTCTGTGACCACTTCAGGTTCCAATATTATTTTTCCTTCCTCATCAAGTTCTGGAAATATTTTTCGAACTAGAATATTTTCACCTATAATCTTCTTTAAGCATGAAACATGGAAAACTAGATGCACTCGCGAAGAAGCAGGAAGCTCCAATTTGTATGCCATAGTACCAATGTTTTGCAACACCTTGTAAGGACCATAGTACGTTGGTGATAATTTATTATCCTTCTTAGCTTGCTTGAGGGACATCTGTGTTTATGGTTGTAGCCGTAAAAATTCCTAGTCTCCTACATCAAAACTTCTCTTGTTACGATGTTGATCTGCCTGTTGTTTCATTCGATTTTGTGCCAAATTTAGGTTATCCTTTAAGAGTTGGAGAACTTCTTGTTGATGCTCGATGTGATCTTCCACTGCTTGAACCTTCGAATTTTCCCTTAAAGAAGATGTGATGGATGGTGGATGATATCCATAAAGTGCCATAAATGGGTCATTTTTGCTGCAGTATGGAAGGAAGTGTTATACCACCATTCAGCGAGAGGTAACCACTTGACCCATTGTGTTTGTTTATCATATACAAAACAACGAAGATATCCTTCCAAACATTTATTTACTATCTCAGTTTGACCATCAGATTGATGATGATAAGATGAGCTATGAGCTAATTGAGTACCCAAACAAGAAAATAACTCCGTCCAAAAATTTCCAGTAAAAATGGGATCTCTGTTGCTCACAATAACCTTTGGGTTTCCATGTAGCTTTTGAATTGTGTCCATAAATGTAGTAGCAACTGTACTTGCTTTAAATGGATGAGATAATGCACAAAAGTGTGCATACTTGGTAAGTCTATCAACTACCACCATGATGACACTCTTTCCTTTAGACTTAGGTAAACCTGTGATAAAATTGATTGAAATCTCCTCCCAACGTTGACTTGGAATGGATAAAGGTTGTAGAAGACTAGGGGTCTTAATTTTCTCAACTTTTTTTTTCTGGAAAACCAAACAATCCACCACAAACCTTTGAATATCAGATTTAACGCCATCCCAAAAAAATTCTTTCTTCACCATGTGGTAAGCTTTTAAAAATCCTGAGTGTCCTCCTAAAAGAGAAGTGTGCAATTCCAAAAGAATATTTTGTTTTAGTTGGGAATTATTACAAAGATATAAGCGATATTTGTACCATAGGGAATCATTTTTCCAACTAAATGTATAAAATGTACTAGGATCTTGCTGCAACTTTTGAATGAGTGTCCACACTTGTTCGTCCTTCTTCCATTCATCCCTTGCTTCGGTTATCCAATCTGGTTGGATAATAGAAATGGCACAAAGAAATGCTTCCACCTCTTCATTCTTTCTTGAGAGTGCATCTGCAACAACATTAAGCTTTCCTTTTTTGTATATTATTTCAAATTCATAACCCAACATCTTTGTGACCCATTTTTGCTGCTCTTCTAAAGATAGTCTTTGTTCCAAAAAGTGTTTAAGACTATCATGATCAGTTTTTACCTTGAAGTGTCTTCCCATTAGGTAAGGTCACCATTTCTTTAGTGCATGTAGTATTTCTAACATTTCCTTCTCATAAATAGCTTTCTGTAAATACTTTCCTTTGATTGGATGACCTTCAAAAGCAATGGGTAGCACCAATTCCATTTCTTGAGGCATCACATTCCACAATAAAGGTTTTTGTGAAGTCTGGCGTAGCTAAGACCAGTGCTAGGCACATTTCCTCTTTAAGATGTTCAAAGGCCTTAGTTGCTTTAGGAGTCCATGAAAATGTATATTTATTCAATAATGTTGTTAGAGGTGCTACTATTCTCCCATAATTCTTAACAAACTTGCGATAATACCCTGTTAACCTGAGAAATACTCACAACTACTTTATGGTTGTGGGGAATTTCCATTCCTTAATGGCTTTAATTTTGTTAGGGTCTACCTTAACACCCTCGTGAGATACAATATGACCCAGATATTCCACCTCTTGTACTCTAAAGAAACATTTGGATGTTTTTGCATATAATTGTTTCTCTTGCAATAGTTTGAGCACCCTGTCAACATGTTCAACATGATCCTTCCAAGACCTGTTGTAGATTAGTATATCATCAAAAAATACTAGCACAAATTTTCCAAGGAAGGGTTTGAAAATGGAATTCATCAACCCTTGAAATGTAGAAGGTGCATTGGTAAGGCCAAAAGGCATGACCAAAAATTCATAATGACCCTCATGAGTTTGAAATGTTGTTTTTGGAATATCTTCAGTCTTCATTCTAATTTGATGACATCTTGAACGAAGATCCAACTTGGTAAAATAAATTGCTCCATGTAATTCATCCAATAATTCATCAATCACAGGAATGGGAAATTTATCTTTAATGGTGAGCTTATTGAGCTCCCTATAATTTGGACACATTCGCCATGATCCATCCTTCTCGTGTACCAATACTACAGGAGCAGAGAAAGAACTTTGACTAGGTTGAATTATACCTGCCTCTAACATTTCTGCAATCATACGTTCAATTTAGCTCTTTTGGACGTAAGGATATCTATAAGGCCTGATGTTTGGAGGAACACTTCCTGGAATCAAATGAATAGCATTATCATGATCACGAATAGGTGGGAGTCCTTTGGGAGTTTCAAACACCTTGGAATGATTGTCCAAGACTTGTTGGAGATCTGCAGAAATAGATGATTTTGATGTTGGAACTTCTAGTGAGCACAATTGTGCAATTACGCCTCGCTGTTCTTTCTTTAGAAGCTTTGTCATGACATTAGAGCTTATTATCCTTCCTGGCTTCCCCGCAATACCCCGTAATTCGACTTCCTCTCCTTCTGAAAAAAATTTCAAGAAAAGTTCTTGAAAATTAAAAGCTACCGTCCCCAAAGATTGTAACCATTGTACTCCTAGTACAACATCAGCACCTCCCATAGGAATGGAAAGCATTGGACTAGTCAACACATATTCCCCCATGGTTAGCTTGATGTTATTGCATTTTCCAGAGCAATTTATAGTTCATCCATTTGCAACCATCACTTGACATTCTGGTGCTGGGTATAGGAAACAATTTAATTCCTTGGCTACCTTACAATGAATAAAATTATGGGTGCTACCTGAATCAATCAACACTATTACCTTTTTCTTCCTGATATGTCCTTCTATCTTGAGAGTTTGAGGAGTGGTAATTCCTGCCAGTGCATTACACGATATGGTCGGATTCATTTCTTCCTCTTCTAGGGTTGGTTCCCGGTGTATATCCTCTTCTTGTTCATTTTCTTCTTCCTCTTCACAATCTATGTAAAATAATTTCTTCTTAGCACACTTATGACCTTTAGTGTATTTGCTATCACAACTGTAGCAAAGCCCTTTTGATATTTTTTCTTCCAATTGTTGTGGTGTCAACCTTGTAGGTTATGGAAGTCTAGGAGTAGAAACACTTCCATATTTATATATGTGAGTGGTAGGCTTCCTTGTCGCCATAGTTTTACATTCAATTTTTCTTGCCAACCTGAATGCCTTTTCCAATGAATCAGGTTCCCAAAACGCGAACTTCATGTTGGATGTTATCCTTTAAAGTCCTTATGAAGACATCAATCCTGTGTTCCTCTAGAATATTAGTTACCCTTATATTCAATTTTTGGAAGTCCTCAATGTGCTTCACCACTGAACCCTTTTGTTTGATATTTATCAATTGGCTAAAGAAGGTGTTGCTTTTTGTATCCTCATAATGTGTTATCATTTCCTCCGTAAAAATTGTCCAAGTGACAATTTTTTTACAGGAGCAAATCCATTGATACCATACAAATGTATTTTGTTCTAAATTTAAAGTTGCAACTCATACCTTTTGTGTGTTTTGCACATTATTGAGATCAAAATATTGTTCCATCTATAGTATCCATGTTAGGGGATCCTTGCCATCAAAATTCCTCATATCCATCTTTGGAATATAGTGGTTCTTCCATCCAACATTAGGGTTTATGAAATCACGATTAAAATTTATTTTGTTCTCATCATGAGTTTCCCATACTATCTTTTCGCCATTAGGAAACATTTCTTGTATCAACTTTTCCAAACATTCGATGTCTACTTTTAGATCATTCTTCATGTTTTCCATGTTGTCTTTCATTTTTTCATTGATCTTAGCTTCCATGTCATCCATCTTAGCTTCCATGCCCACTTCCATGCCATACATCTTAGCTTCCAAACCATTAATCTTAGCTTCCACGACTTTCTTCAAACCATCCATATTTGTTTCCATGCCTTTATTCGAAAGTTCCATTTCATTTTTTGTTGCTCTTTGCGCTAGCGAAATTTGGTGCACTTGCTCTTGTAATTTTGATATTTCATGTTGTGTTTCTTCGTCTTCATGAGTCATAGTAGAGACTTCTGAAGGTTTAATGGGTGTTGAATTATTTTTAGGGGGCATTTTAGAACTCAATACTGATATATATTCTTCAATATGCCCTTGGAATAAATTCAAACTAATTTTTTTCAAATGAGACTTATGTAATTCGAAAAAAATGCACACCTTTTTCTTGCTTTTGAGGAGCTCGATATTGAAACTGAATTATATCTGTGATTACATATCTTCAATATCTGAAATTCAGCTCTGAAGTAGCCCTCTGAATATTCTTTTGAATGCCATAGGTCTGACCTGATTTGGATTCTTCAAGACAAAGTTATGTCCAATCTCCCACGATGACCTAATTATGGACTGGTTCAGTAGAGCGAAATTGTACAACTTTCCTCATGTCACTGTTTCCTCCTTCGGCTCTGAAATTGATATACCTAAAACTACAGACTGTTTACTTGCAACCAATTTTTACAGAATCCCAATTTGACGCTGAGAGAGAGAGTTATGATGTTTTTCCCATGGTCCCATCTTTGAGATGAAATTCGGGAGCCTAAAACAATCCTAACTTCCATAGATAATATCTCCAAAAATATTGTGAACCAAGATTTAAATTTTTTACAAGAGGTTCCTTAGGATTTTAGCTTCGCATTATAAAAATTTCAGCTTCTGAAACTTTTTATACAAAAATTTATAGCGAACCAAGATCTGAAATTTTTACAGGAGGTTCCTCAAGATTTCGACTTTGCGTTGTACAAATTTTAGCTTCTGAACATTCGTAGAAAAATTTTATTGCAAAAATTCCATGATGGCTTGTTTGGAGCAGCGAGACCCTAGAATCCAAAGCTCTGATACCAAATGTTATGAAACCAGCTCCAAAAATAGAAAAAAAGAGAGATCAACGCCTTAGAAGTCAGCCACTTCGAGGGGGAACCTCCAATACATTACATAAATGAACAATTATTAGATGGTACAAATGACCAGAACCTTCTTCTATATATAGGAGTCCATGGGCCCACAATATAATCCTATCCGACCTAACAATAACAATGCAAGGGCACAATAATAATAATATTGCAGTTACAATGGTACAACAATAAAAATAAGGGGGCTACAATAATAATAATAAGGGACTTAACTATTAATATAGGGACCTAATAGGGTATGGAACAGATTCATCAGCTCATGCACATCTTGATCCCTTTGTTGTCACAGAGTGGTCTGTTGTATGTACTTGTCCTCATAGCTCCCCACGAGGTAGTATTGTTCCTTGATGGCGTCTCGGAAAGAATTCCAAGTGGGTACGGCTGAGAACAGAGAGGGTTCTGTCTCGTCCTTTTTCTCACAGTATGTTTCCCACCATTCCTTGACATGGGGGGTAGCTTTGAGGAGTGAAAAAATAATCTTCTCCCGGTCGGAAAAGTCATGAACAGAGAAATATCCTTCTAATAGATTCAACCATCTATCTACTGCATCTACATCTATTTGAACCTCAAATATGGGAATGTCAAAATTTACTTGTACCTTAAAGGGATTCGCGTCTCCAGAGTGGCTGCTGGATGCAGATGCGCCGCTGGTGGGCAGTCGTTGAAGGATCTGGGAAACGTTATCCATCATCGTGTTCCTTTGTTTTTCGAGGGCCTTCTCGAGCAATATTTTGATAGCATCTCTTGCTCCCTCATCTTTCTTTTCATCCCCCATGGGCGGCCCTTGGGGTTTGCGAGGCTAATCTTACAAAGGTTCCACCAGATCGAGCCCTAACTCCTCATATCCCGACCTCGTTGGGGACATGCAAAGAAGGATCGAGAAAAATAAGACCACTCTGATACCATTGATCCAAATCTATGCAAGAATGCAATAGAATACACATATAACCATAAATACAAATATGAAGTGGAAATAACACTTCATTTCATTAATATCAAAGAACTGAAATTTTCTTACAGACAGAATGGAAATAAACTAGCTAGGGCGCTGATAGCTTATCTCTAAGAAGAGATGTGGTGGCTACAGGCCTCTGAAATGTGTTACAATGAGGCTCAAGGGCCTATTTATTATTTATAAACAATGGAAAACCTTAAACATCCAAAACCCTAACCCTAGGAGATGAAGCGCCAAAACTATGGGCCCCGTTTGGGTAAATTGGTGTTTCGACGTCCCGGGGATGCAACTTTCGCATATGATCTCCGTTTGACGCGCACCATACCTCATTATAAATATCTATCTGAGGGCTACAACTTTGGATGTGAGAAAAATTGATCCATAGACCCCTGTTGCTCTCGTTTTTCCCAAAAAACGTCGTTTAGGGCCTCAAAACAACTCTATAAATTTAGGACCTGAAAAACTACTAAAGATAGTAAGTCATGCTGAAACTGAAAAATTGAAAGAGACAATGGTGGGGCCCCAAATGGAATAGGCGGGTGGCCACCAATATCGACCTGGATCATTCCTCCCCCTTAGGAAGCAATGGTCCCCATTGTGTTGAGTTCCTCCATGAGATGAGGAAACTTTTGCTAAACTTGGTCCCTGGTGAACCACTTACCTTGGTGTAGGAGTTGGCCAGCTTTGACAACCTAATATAGTTTGATCTTCTGTTGGCAAGTGTTCTTGATTTTCATGTCCATGATACAATCTGTGGTGGCCTGTTCCATGCAGTCTAGGTTTAACTTTGTTGGTGTGAGTTTTTCTACAATGTCAAAGGTGTTTAGCAGTGGTGGGAAGTAGGGACCAAAAAACATCTCAAAATGTCTCTGGAAGTTCAGGACCTGAAAAACTGCTGAAATAGTAAGTCATGCCGAAACTGAAAAACTGAAAGAGACAATGGTGGGGCCCCAAGTGGAATATGTGGGTGGCCACCAATATCCACTTGGATCAATTTCTTAGATGTCCATCACATATTGATAGATAAAAGTATAAGGCCTTAAGGATGAAATCTCAAAAATATGTTATAGTAAACGACCAGTTATATTGGAGAGATCATGTCGATGTTTTGTTGTTGCGTCTAACAGAGGAAGAAATGACTGGAATTATTAATGAATTTCATGGACGTGCCTATGGGGTTCATTACAGTTAGTGAGTTACAACACATAAAGTCTTGAAGGTTGGTTTTTATTGCCATTGTTTATTTTTTATGTATATAAGTTGGTCAAATGCTGAAAATAATGACATTTTTTGTTGAAAAGAATAATTTGGCACCACTGCCATTAATTCCAGTATTTGTAGAGGAACCTTTCAGGAAATGGGTGTTGGATTTCATCGGGGAAATTATCCCACCTTCTAGTGGATAACAAAAGTGGATCTTGACAACCATTAATTATTTCACCAAATGTGTGGAAGTCATTCTAGCTTGGAATGCAATAGATTCGGTGGTGATCAAATTTTTGGAAGAAAATATATTTTCTAGATTTGGTTGTCCCAAAAGGTTGGTAAATGTCATTTGTCAATTAGCTAAGTTAATAGCTACATTGATTCAAAATGTTGAAGAAGAACCTAATGAATTGACTAAGAGAATAAACCAACTGGTGGAATTGAAAGAAAGCAGAGAACAATTGACTGAAAATATGATCAATTATCTGAAAAATATGAAAGCTATTTTTTACAGAAAATCCAAGGGTAGACTCTTTCAGCTTAAAGACCTTGTTCTGAGGCAGGATGTCAGAAGGGAGGACAAGGGTAATCATGGAAAGTTTGATCCCTTATGGTTTGGACCTTTCAAAATAGTAGAAGTTTGAGGTAACAACATCTTCATTCTGGAAAACCTTGATGGAGAATTGTTGCAACTGCCTCCAAATGGGAAGTATCTGAAACATTATTTCTAGCATTGAACATGTTTATTTCAATGTTATAAATATAAATGTGCTCACTGTAAGTATCCCATGTGCTTAATCATTTCAATGTCTCAGTAACAATATGACTCTATGCGCGAGGTGAAGGAACTAATCTTTAGTTCTTAGTATTTTGTTCGAAAATACTATCCCTAGGTGGAGGCAGTGTTGTAGCTATTTTTCTTCTATTTCCGAAAAATAAAAATCATAAAAAAACATATGTGTGTGTGTGTGTGTGTGTGTGTGTGAGAGAGAGAGAGACAAAATAGAAAAAAAGAGAAAAAGAAAAGAAAATAGCGCATGCTCGCTACATCGGAGGAAAGGTTTAAATTAACAATAATATTAAAAATATGTTTTATGCACAAAGGTGGGCAACCTCGTCATGGTGAAGCAGATCAAGGGTTAAAAAACATGCATCTATATCGACTCAATGTTGTTGCACGCATCTGGGATTTTCTCACCATGAACCCGATTTCAAAAACACACCACTCGTTATGTGGAGGAGTTCCCCCATAAGAAGACCGGGGAAAACTATTGTCGAGGCAATCTGCAGTCAATATTAACCCCTACAAAACTCCCTAAATATACTGCTTACCGCCAAGGGTTCCCTTGGGAGAAATAAGTGGTTTTCGCTACATCTAGGACAAGTGAGTGTGAATGAAAGTGAGTGTGAATGAAAGTGAGCGCGTGACCCTGTCAGCAAGTCCAATTCATCACCACATCACTTCCCATTGTGCCACCTCACCCACCCTTTCCACGTATTTTTCCATGATTCTTTGCCACGTCACTCATCCATACTTATTTTTCCTCAATGTCATTACTTGTTTTTTCCCGCTCTGCACCTATAAAGCCTTGTTTTTTTCCTATACCCTTTCATTTTAACTAATTTTTCACAACTACTACTACCTCCAACATATTTGAAGCCATCATCTCAACACTTATAAAATCACCAGGCATTTAACCGACTTCATTACTCTGTGAATTTTGAAAAGAAGTCTAAAATGAAAAAGAAATTTGTTTTATTTTTTTCTTTGAACCACATTCCCCTCATGGATATGGAACATGACAATTTTTACCCTACTTGTACTATAAATTTAATAGAAATTCATTAAAGTATCCTTGTTAATCAAAATGAGTGAGAAGTGTCAGCTATAATTCTCAATTCGTGTCTTCTTTCTGCAATTATTCAAAAAACTTATCATTTCCCATAGTTTGTCACCTAGTTGACCTCATCCTTGCATCCTCAAAGGTGTTATGTCATGAATTCTCTAGGAGAAAACATTTTTCAAGTTTATTCATTTCTAATTCACCAAGCTATGGATTTTCCACATTCATACCATTATGCTTCTTTCTTTGATGAAACCCTCTTGTCAACCTAGATGAATCTGTCAACAAAGGACTATAACAAATTATATAGTTATATTATGCCTCCAAATGAAGTTCTTCCTTCAGAATCCATCCAATTCCCTAGAACTTGTTTTACTGAGGGTGTCAGGTATGTATTGCAAATAATTATCAGAATTTTGGGGAGGGATGAAACTTCAGTAATTGATTGTCAAGATATAGGGTTGTTTCACTTGATGATGCAACCTAATATGGTGTTGGATATTCCTAACTTTTGGGAGCTTTCCATTAACTCATAAATTCTTAATTTCAACATTACTGGGTGTTTAGGATTAATTCATTATTAGTGAATCTCTTCCTATATGCATGTTGAACAGTTTATGGACCTAAGTCTGAATATTATGGATGGCAATAAAAAGAAGCAGGAAATTGTGGTAGGTTGAGTGGAAGCAATAGCTTCTTTCAGAGATAGAAATTTCTGAATAGGTAATTGTAGCAGATTGAGAGGAAGGTGGCTAATATGGAAGCCCTTGAATGAAAAAACTGGCTTTTCTCCTCCAAGTTTAGTTGTTGATTCACCTAATTTAGCACTGTGACATAGGAGGGAGCCTGAGAAAATGTATCATTAAATTTATCTTCTTCATGAATAAACTATCTAATCCCTTGTGAAGCAGTGAAAATTTTAAAAATTGAACTTGTATCATAAAGCATGCTTGATACGATGACTAATTTAAGAACTTAAATGAACAGGATTTCTTTTATAGAATGACAATATTTTTCCACTGAATATATTCCAAATATCATGGGGAAGATAGGCCATGATTTCTTATTAGAATCCCTTAATAATTTAGTAGTTCCACAACCTATAGTCTGAGAGGCCACTTCTCTGTAAACTAATTTTTCAGGGATAAACAAGGGCAAAACATGGGGCTGATCTTGGCTACCCCGGACTCTAATATAGGTAAATAGTTCTTCTTTGAACCAATTTCCAACCCTGAAAATATTATCCATGGCCTATGGTGGCATTCTAGATCGCATAGATCTAAATATAATCTCATAAATAGGAATCATGACTTTGTGACAAGGTAAAAATGGTTGAAATACTTTGTTTCCCACAATATGTCATGATAAATATGAATAGTCTTAGGGTCTTGAATGATCCATTTCTATCCCATTGCAAGGAAGGCCAAAGAAAAACATAGTTCATCCATATTGTAAGCAGACATGTAGAAGGGATGAAGTTTGTCCTCATAGATGTTTCGGGAATGCGGGAAGGCTAAAATGTGACTGGCCAAGCTACCAAAAAGAATAATAGCCCAATCAAAGATATAACCCTTGAAGTCCCCATCAATTAAAGGTACCCAGGTATCATAGAATTTCGACACGTTAGGGTAGACATATAATTGACACAACATAACAGTGACATGAGAAAAATAGGACGTAAGAGAATCAAGTGAATAATGACCACTTTCTTTAGCTTTGTGCCTGTTGGAGTCTTTTCACGATTCTTTAATTGAGTCTGTCAGGTGTCCATGTTCTTTTACGAAGGATTTAGAATATTTCTTATTGCAAATACATTGGAAATCTGGAAATAAGTACATAATCTGGAGGTATTTACTGGTAAAAGAGCCAATGGTTGTTCCTTTTCCTTATATGAATCTTCGTCCCTCAAATGTGAAAGTTTCCACCACCCATCAGACCATGTTTGTATACAGTAATAACCTCAGCCTTTCCCCAATTCTATGAAGAAAAGAGTTGGATGCATCCCTCGCAGCTGCCTTTGATACGAGGATTTCATCATCTGTTGTTATCGTTATAACTGTAACTCTTAGTCCTTCATTCTCAAAGTATTGATAAATAGCCTCCCAGGGAGAATTTTCGGAGTCTTGGGTGCATACTGTATCAGAGAACAATCCAACTCTCGGGATCATCTCATCGATTTCCTAAATATACAGGCATGTGGGCTACTACAGTGAAACCTTCTTCTTAGCTTTAGATGCTTTCTTCATCTCTTTGATATGTCTAGGATCTAAGCTTTCTCGGAGGAAAAAAATACAGAAATTAGCTAGGAAAATCTTTACGAAGGATCAAAACGGAATAATCAAAATGTTGCATTAAAATGTATTTTAAATCAATCGAGTGTTACACAGTAATTTGTCACCCTGTTCACATCCTGTCCTTGATCCTGAAGTGCCCTGTGATGAATATTATGAAGTATATCCACCTTATAAAAATACATCAAGATATCCTTTAAAGACTGAAAGAAAGTTTCCTTGAAGAAATTTTGAAGAAGCTTAGCTCAAACCCTAACTTTGTGGGTCAACGCTTTTCTCCAGTTATCTGATCGTGCTGATGGTAGGTTGCCCGTGTTGATGGAAGGTTTCCCGTTATATAATATCACTTTCAATGCTCTTCTAACTGGAAAACCTATGCTGAACTCTTTTTGGCAATGTTTCCTCAAATGGAGGAGAAGCTTCGACCTCTAGAAGTTTCCAAGACGACGAGTTGGATCTTGTTCAGTGGAGATAGGGTTAAGATGTATCATTTGGAGATCTTGATCTTATGAATAGGGGATTATCACTTGAGAATTGGACCTGACTCATTCTTTCATGGGCTCCTAACTCCATCTCCCTTCCTATAATTTGATCCTCATCCCTCCACTACTGGTTGGTCATTGTTGGGCTGGTATGATTATTCATCCTTTGCATCCTTATGATGTGTCAATGCCTAATCTGCCATTCGGGAGAAGGATCTCTTAAGAGCCTCATTTTGGACTTGGACTACACCAAAGCAAGGCCTCCAACATCAAGGCCATGGTTGTAAGCTTCCTCTTTTATATTATAAATAATACATCTGGTGTTTTGCTTTCTATATTTGTTTGAATATTCATACAAGTAGCCTAATGCTCCTTGATATGTTAGGTAATTGATGTTAAATGTATGCATTGTATTGGATCACATTTTATGTTGTCCCTTGATCACCTTCATGTATTCAAACGCCATTAGGAGTGAGGATCGAGCTTGAAGGATCGTGGATCATGGCCTTCATCAAATGGTTGAGCATAGCATTAGGAAGAGGTAGGATCTTTTCCCTTTCTCATCCTTCTTTGAATGTTAATTAAGAAAGTGTTCATTAGATAGTCTCATAGGTTTCTAGACCCACTCTAGGGCTAGAGAGATCACCTTTTTCTACAGATGGGACTGTCTTCACAACAGAATTGGTGACTCCCTTTTCCAGCTTGGTTTTTTATCAATTTAACCGATCATTGAGATCTGAGTCACTTTATGTCTTTGTAGGTCTACATAGGATATGATCATTGCTTTAGGGTGTCAAGTATGGTTTGAGTGTGGATTTTTTTTTTTTCCTTGTATTTCTTGCTCAGTGCTTTTTCTTCTCTTATAGTAGCACTGACAATGTTGTTCTATTTCCCACGGACGCGGTGATCCCAAAGATAGTAAGAAAATCTAGGGTTTCCATTAAGCTTTCCAATTTTTCTTGGCCTCTACAATGTATTTCAAGTCTACATGACCTCATACTATTGTGTTTGGTTTGATTCACTTTGTTTGAGTGATTTATTTGCCTCTTTTATTTTTCTTGTTCTTGAGTGGAGTTAAGTCATATTCTAGGCCTCCTAGCTCAGTTGACCTTCACTTGTCACTTGTGTTTGACATTACAGAACTGTGTATGTTTCATAGTTTTTTCTGAAATCATTCAAAACACCATTCCACATTACTTTTGTCTTGTGTTTGAGGTTTTCATCACCACACTTTGCAATCATATTTTCTTAATTGTCAAACATAGATTACAATTGTTTGATTCACAAGTTTGGAAGTGTGTGTTTTGATATGATTTCCCATTTCAAAAGATTTGATTGAAAGTCATTTTATTTTCAAACTTTTGAATTCGTTTGTTTTCATTTTAGCAAGAAGAGCGAAATTCATTTTTCATTTAAGTATTTTTGAAACGATTTGTCTTCCATTTGAGAAATAAAAATTGAAAAGTGATTTATTTTGCAAATTATTGATTCGTTTGGTTAGTTTTACTTTTCTTTTTTATTACATCAAAGTAAAAGGAAAAACAAAAATATGTTTAATGCATCTTAGTGGAAAGATAAGTGATTTCATTTTTCAGTAAGTTTTCATTTGGGGGATAGTGAAAGTGAATTCAATTTTTAAAAGTTGCAGTTTAGTGATTTTAAACTAGTTGGGGGGCATAATTCCTTATTGCATTTCTTGCATTTTTCACTCTTGTTTGCATTTCTTCCCTCATTAGTTTAGAATTTCACCGAAATGAAATGGATTATTTTTTTCATTTAGCTGCATTATAGGATTCAGGTGGCATCGCTATTGAGCCAAAAAATGAAACACAATCAAATCCAACCTTAAAATGTATTCGATTAACCTTAAGGAGCATTCAAAATTAACGCAAAAATTTAGAGGTCTAGGTTAGAGATGTGTTCCGATGTCGTAAAGGATAGGAACTGTTTCTAACAATTTGTGTAACATTCAGGGGGTGATATCCCATCCCACGTATGGAGGTATATAGGAATAATCTCCACATATGAAAAGTATAAGGGGATTCTCTCATCGTACAGTTACACATTAGACTGCACTACTACGAACTATACTCCCACGTACCATCAAGTACATATTGGGAGACCCCACTAGGTTGCAATCCTGCCATAGGTAACCGAGTCGGCTACCTTGTAGATGTGATACACCAAACAAAAAATTTAGGGAGATTGGTTGTCGTATGTTGAGTCCTTGGTAAATTTAAATGCTAAGGTATATATTGCATTTCATGGATAACTGGTAATCCTTTCTTCCTAGTTCACCCTTTTTTATTTATTTTGTGTTTAATTTCTAAACTTTACTGCCCACGGAATAAAATTTTACCCATGCACAACTCCTTAGTAGATCTTTGGTTGGGACTGATGGTAATAGTTCCCGAGTTTAACAATTAAGGAATCCCCTCATATGGGAATCCTGGTCCTTTTCCTTCTTTTGGAGATAATGGTGCTCCATATATGGAAACGTTGTCCCTTCCGGGATTTACCATTGGTTTTACAATTTGGTTATTTTTGACCCCCATGTTTTGGAATGTCCAAGATTCTTCTCAACCAAGTTTTCCTCCACCTAAACAGATTGAACCTCATGTTGATATTAAATTTGACCCCTTTCCTTCTTTGCATGTTTCTTCACCCCGTTCTTCCTGTTCATTTGGTGAAAGTATGATTTCTAGTAACTAGGAAGCTAAGAAGAAGAGGATGAAGAAGAAGAAGAAAAATAAGCAAGGGTAAACCAAGCGACCATTGTATCAATGCAAATGATGTTGAAATGCCTTCCATCAGTCTCGCAAAGTCAATTCTCTTGCAAGTTATGCAAGGGTGACCACCTTCTTAGGGATTGTCGTAGTATTCCCAGGGTGTTAGAAGTGTGGTCCATTGACTCAAATTGACCTTTGCCATCTCCCTCTGGATATCATGTAGGTGACAAACCCTCAGCTAGTGATAATAAGGCCCATGGGAAAAACGGTAAAGTTAAATTTCCCTGTACGTTATGTGAAGGTAATCATCCTATTTACCTTTTTACTTATATGGATTAAGCCACAAAAGTGTTGGAAAACCTTACAACTTCTCAGTCCTGTCTTCCTGCTGGCTACTAAAAGCTTTCTGCTGATCCTCCGCTAGTTGATTAAGTGCTTGATTAGAATTCATCTCTGGTCAATCCCACTCTCCTTGAAAGCGAACCCCATGAGTCCATTCCCTACGAACCATTGGTTGAGAAAACAATCGACCTGATTACACCTTTAGTTAATCAAGCATTACTTGTAGAGAGTGCCCCTCATACCACTCAGGTTCTTTTTATTTCTTCATATTCCCATGAATTGGAGGGAAATCCTCTCTTACCCATGGTACAGGAGGGTGATCCTCCTGTTATTGCAACATGAGGGGGAATTTCTCTCGTTCCCTCGACACCCCTTCCAGGTAGTCTGGTCGCTTCCTTTGATTGGAGTCAACTGACAGGGTATCATCTTCCTACTTACGTGCCCTTTGAGATCACAGTACAGGCCTATAATGTGGTTGTACCTAACAACATAATAGATGAAGGTAAATATGTTAGTATTTTTTCCTCAACTACTTGGCAAGCTTTCGGTTCTCTGCAACTTGTGCCTATTACCCAGAATCTGTTAGCGTTTAACAGAGGAACCAGTCAATTGTTAGGGATCACTTATAAGTTTCCTATTACTTTGGGAGGAAATATTTTCTATATAGATGTGATGGTTGTCGAGGACCCTTTGGAATTTAAATTAATCCTGGGGCTTGACTATACTTATGTCATGGGAGCTCTTGTCTCTTCTCTCTTTTGTATGATGTGTTTCCCACATAAAGGAATACTTGTGACCATTAATCAGTTGTCATTCATTGGTCCTAATTTGGCTCCCAGTCAACTGTTAGGGCCCTAAATGTAGAAATTATACAACATATATGTATGTCATGGATTCAATCCGATCTAATAATGTACTAAATCTAGATATTGAATCGCTTTTACAAATCAATTGCAGAAATTAAACACAATCGCCAATCACATGAAGCAAAGAAGAATCAATAAAACCACAACACAGATAATTTTCCCAGGGAAATATTGCTACTCAAAACCTCACTATCCTCTATTTTATATTCAGCATGGATACATGAAACAATTACATACAAATCTCCTCACAAGAGCCTCTCGTACTAAGCTAATTGTATCACACTGTCCTCGACAAAACTGACCAACACTTAGCCAATTCTCAGCCTCTAAACAGCCTGCCTTTCTTGCACAATTATTGTGGAATGCAATTCCTATTCCATAGGAAATTTTTCCTTCCTTGAATACGCAAGGATCATGGCCAATCCAATGGGTGTTTGGTTGCATGGGTGCAACTCAATAATCCTACAACTGATAGTCAACATCCCTTTCACCTAGATCTCAACTGGGTCTCCACTGGAACTGACATGAATGCAACTAATAATAGTAAATCCTCAATTGCATGTGAGATCACTGACTGTGAATTAAATTATATTTAATTCACTTGATCTCTCACTAGTGAAACAAACAGTTACAACTATCACGACTGAATTTAACTCACTTAACTGAGTTAAATAATTACACATGCATTAAACTAATGCACCAACTACACTTCGAACTCTGTTACAACTAGAATGACTCTACTTACCTCACCAACTACCCTCAACTCAAAATTCATGAGTTAACTGAGTTTATCACACTCAGTTAACTATTACAAGTTATTTTGAGATTAGATTACATTTTATTGTCCATATTAATTAAGGGACAACTAAAATAGACATGCACCAAATTTACCCCACACCAGTGTAGGTGCTGCTAAGACATGTTGGTCCCACACTAGTGTAAGTGCTTCTTGGACCTCCTGGTCCTACACTAGTGTCGATGCTTCTTGGACCTCCTGGTCCCATAGTAGTGTAGGTGCTGAAATTTCTTATTGGACTTCAAGACTCCCTCTCAATAAGAAAGGGATTATCCTTCACCCCAATCTTGTCTCCATGGTATTGGAATTTGCTCATGGTGAGCGCCTTCGTCACAATATTTTCATCCTGATCTTCTGTGGGAATGTATTGAAGTAACATTATGGGCCTCTGCACATAATCTCTGATATGGTGGTACCAGATGTCTATGTGCTTGGATCTAACATGAAACATAGCATTATCCGAGATTTTAATGCAACTCTGGTTATCAAAATGTATCATTTTCATATCCATATGAGAACCAAATAAACTAACCAGGATCTTTCTCATCCAGATAGCCTCACATGTAGCTTGAATTTATTCCATGTACTCTACCTCCGCTGAAATGGAGTGCCACAGATCGCTGCTTCCTACTATAGAAAGAAATTGTTGCCGATCCTATGCTGAAGATACTCCTGATGTGCTCTTTCTGTCTAATGGACTACCTACCCAATATGCATCCGTGAAGCCTTGAAGTTCCACTCCCTCTGTCCGCTTGTACCATAATTCATACTCTGATGTGCCCCTCAGGTATCTGAAGACATGCTTCCCCACCTTCCAAAAGAGCTTGGTAGGCTTAACCATAGCTTGAATCAGCTGGTTAAATCCATAGCAAATGTCTGGTCTGGTGTTCAATAAATACATTAATGAACCTACTAAGTGATGTAGACAGTAGCATCTAATACCTCTCCAGAAGTAGCATCCTCTTTCCTCCAATTTCCTGAAACAGGAGTGTCTATGGGTTTACAACTCTCCATGTGAAACTTACGCAGTATCTCTTTAGCATGCTTGCCTTGAGAAACAAAAATTTCACCATCCTGCTACCATATTTCCAAACCAAGGAAATAATGAAGGAGTCCCATGTCCTTCATTTCGAACTCCCTTACAATATCCTCCTTGCATGAGTGTATCAAATGCTCATCACCTATCAAAATTATATCATCAACATAAAGTATGATAATCAAGAGATTACCCTCAACCACAATCTGGTACAGGTTTGCATCAGCTTCACTTTTGGTGAAGCCCAGCCCAGTGAAATAGATGTCAATCTGAGTGTACCAAGCATGAGGCACTTGCTTTAGCCCATATAGTGCTATCTTGAAACAAAACACATGCGACTCATTGTCAAAGATCTCGAAACCTTCTAGCTTCTCTATGAACACTCTTCCTCAATAGCTCCATTGAGAAACACAATTTTCACATCCATCTGATGAATGCGCTACCCCATCCTCGCTAAGAGTGCAAGGATGGATCTAATGGAAGAGTACCTTGCAACTGGTGCAAAATTATCATCATATTCTATCCCCTCAATCTGTGAGAATCCCCGGGCCACAAATCTGGCCTTGTATTTCTCCACACTCCCATCAGCAGCTTGCTTTACCTTGTAGATTCATCTAGTTCCAACCACTGATTTACCGACCGGTCTTGGGATAATCTCCCATGATCTATTCTTGACAATGGAGTCATACTCCTCTACCATTGCATCAACCCAAATTGGTTTCTTCACTGCCTCCTGAAAGGAAGATGATTCAATCACAATACACTTGCTCATAAGAGCCATTTATCCAGTAAACCTGTCTAGAGACTATATTTGTTTGTGTAGTGAAGTAGGGGCTCCTACATTCTCTACCGCATCAAGTCTCAATCTATCAGCTTCTATGGTGCACGTTCTATCATTTCTGATGGATGGCTCTACATGAGTGTTTTCTTCCACTCCATGATCCTCGACATGTGGCTTCTCCACATCTTGAGGTTCATTCTTTGGAACCAAGAGTTCCTCCTCTGCATGCAAATCCAACTCCCTCTCAAGGGCCAATCACATGGATTTATTCTCATCAAATTTTGTATCTCGTCTCAAGACAATCATTCTGTTGTTTGTAAAA
This sequence comes from Pinus albicaulis, assembly GCA_034641835.2. Classification (NCBI taxonomy): domain Eukaryota; kingdom Viridiplantae; phylum Streptophyta; class Pinopsida; order Pinales; family Pinaceae; genus Pinus; species Pinus albicaulis. Next base: position 431,538,089 of record CM076575.1, on the reverse strand, counting down.
TACACCCGATAGTTGTGGGGAGTATCAATGTACCCCATAAAAATCCCAATCTCAGCTATTGGTTCCAGCTTCTTCCCGACGTCTTTGGTCACATGCACATAAAAAGATGAGCCAAAAATATTAAAATGTGAAGCATCAGGTTTCTTACCAGTAAAATCCTCTTCTGGTGTACTCATGCCAAGTATCCTATGAGGACAACGGTTCTACATAAATACCATTTTGTTGCATGCCTCCGCCCACAGATGCATCGGTAGGCCTTGATCATGCAACATTTCTCTTGTTGCACCCACAATCGTTTTGTTATTTATTTTAGTGACCCCATTCTGTTGTGGGTTATGAGGTGCTATCAGTTCTCTCTGAATTCCTTATTTGCTGCAGAATTTCTTGAATTTATTGGAGATGTACTCACCACCATTGTCGCTCCTAAGAGCCCTCACTTAATTCCCCGTGTCTTTCTCCACCAGTTCTTTGAACTCAAGAAACTTTTAGAACATCTGATCTTTCTTCTCCATGAAGTACATCCAGCACTTCCGAGAAAAGTCATCAAAAAATATCACATAGTACTTATGATTTTCTGTCAAAGCAACAGATAATGGTCCACACACGTCTGAGTGAACTCTCTCAAGGATCCCCGAGGCTCGGTTATCCTTATCATGAAAGTTGGCCTTTAAATATTTTCCAATAGTAAATCCTTTGCATGTGTCTGACTGCACATGTGTACCCTTGGGAAGACCCGTACAAATCTGTTGCATGACTTTTAAGGCTCCGTGGTGAAGACAATCAAATCTTCTGTGCCATAACTCACCATCATCATGGCTCACCACTTTGTCCACCTTACCCATCAATGCTGGACAACCATCTGCATCCAGTTTATAGATATTCTTAACTCGAATCCCAATCTTCTTAGCTTATCCTTTTTTTTTTGTCGCAGAAAATATTTTCCTTCACTGAAAACAACATCATAGCCTCTATCCTCCAACATTGCAACTGAGACCAATTTTTTCTTCAATCCTGATACATGCATTACATATTTTAATTGAAAGGATTTACCTGGCTATCTCTGGAAGGTAATGTTACCAATCCAGGTAGCACTATACTACCCATTTTCACCCATTTAGATATGCATCTGGAGGTCCTTCTCGTCCAAGCTACTGAAAAGTTCTTTATCTTCTGTCATGTGAAAGGATGCACCACTATACAAATACCACACTGATCCCATTGCACTTGACACCATGCATGCAATGAGGGAGAATTCAAGCTCAAATTGTGAGGCCAAAGCCTCACTAGCTGCAAATCCTAAAGCCTTCTTGTTCTTCTTTTGCGGACAGTTAGTGGCATAATTCCCATGCTCGTGATAGTGAAAACACTTCACTTTGGACATGTCACTCCTCTTACCTTATTTGGACTTAGATTTGGAATGGAACTTCTTTACTTTCCCTTCCTTCGCCTTGGCAGCCAAAGCACAATCTTCTTCATCTTCATTCTTAGATGAAGATCCATCTCTGGTATTCTGTCTGAACTTCTCTTTCACCAAATCTGACCAAAGTCGTTCCCAATCTGGCAGCTTTTCCCTTCCATTGACAGAGTCTTGATAATTATGCTAAAGGCTTGGGAAGTCCTAGAAGAGCTAGGCTCACCAAATCATCATCAGCGATAGTAATTCCAATGCTCCCTAGCTCATCCTAAAATTGGACAAACTTTGTTAAATATTTTGGCATGGAGTCGCCTTTCTCCATCTTGATCTTCTTGAGTTTATCTTTCAGTGCCAATTTCCTATGGTCACTGTTGCTCTGAAATAGATCTGTCAAAGTTTTATACATAGCATATGGTGTCGCTTTGATATGGATACTTGAGAAAATGTGTTCTCATACTCTCTCCAGTAAGATCCTCCTCGCCTTTGCCACTTTCTTTTTCCATGCATCAAGATTTGCAACATCTGCCACAACGGGTTTAGGAACATCATTGTCAATGAATTCCTTCAAGCCATTGTCTTCAAGTACTACCGCCATCCTATCTTTCCAAGAAATATAGTTAGAGGTAACCTCAAGTTCATACTCCAATCTCAAGCCATTGAAATCCATTTCAATCTTGAATCAGTTGTAGCACCAAGAAAGTCTTCTACAAATTCGAATTCTATTCAGTCACAAACTCAACTCCTCCTCCACTATTGTGATTTACTGTGCTCTGATACCATGTAGAAATTATACAACATATATGTATATCATGGATTCAGTACGATCTAAAAATTTACTACAGCTAGATACTGAATCACTTCTACAAATCAACTGCGTAAATTAAACACAATCGCTAATCACATGAAGCAAAGAAGAATCAATCAAACTACAACACAGATAATTTTTTCTAGGAAAACTTGTTGCTCAAAACCCCACTATATTCTATTGTATATTTAGCATGGATACATGAAACAATTACATACAACTATCCTCACAAGAGCCTCATGTACTCATCTAATTGTCTCACACTATCCTGGACAAAACTGACGAACACTTAGCCAATTCTCAGCCTCTAAACAGCCTGCCTTGCTTGCGCAATTCATGTGGAATTCAATTCCTATTCCATATTACTTTTTTACTTCCTTGACTGTGCAAGGATCATGGGAAATCCAATGGGTGTTTGGTTGCATGGGTGCAACCCAATATTCCTACAACTGATATTCAACATCCCTTTCACCTTGATCTCCACTGGGTCTCCACTAGAATTGACATTCATGCAGCTAATAATAGTAAATCCTCAGTTGCATGTGAGATCACTGAATGTGAATTAAATAATATTTAATTCACTTGATCTCTCACTAGTGCAACAAACAACTATAACTAGCACAACTGACTTTAACTCACTTAACTGAGTTAACTGTTTAGACATGCATTAGACTAATGTACCAACTGCCTTTAAAAAACCGTAACTGTAAGTGTATATAGTGATGGTCCTTTATGGTCCATCACCAAAGACATTTTCAATGACACTTTTGGTGAGGGTTGTTAAAGGCCCATCACTAATTCTCTCTTTGGTGACACTTCTAGTGACGAACTTTTAATGACCCTCACCAATGCTCTTTTTGTTACTTTGGTGACGGTCAAAAAATGTCCGTCATCATTGATCATTAAAAAACTGTCACTGTAAGTGTATATAGTGATGGTCCTTTATGGTCCGTCACCAAAGACATTTTGAATGACACTTTTGGTGAGGGTCGTTAAAGGCCCATCACTAATTCTCTCTTTGGTGACACTTCTAGTGACGAAGTTTTAATGACCCTCACCAATGCTCATTTTGTTACTTTTGGTGACGGTCAAAAAATGGTCGTCATCATTGATCATTCCAATGAGTTTTTGATGATGCTATGTACCTGTTAATATATTTTTTTGTCAAAAGTTAACGATTTAATACCATTATTGTGGAGTATTTTTTATAATATGTCCAAAGCCATAGTGGTTAGGGTCAGTGAATTTTTTAGAAGTAATTAGCGTGTATCATTTCCCTCAAGTAATAACTAGTCAAATAGAGATTTCCTATGAGTCAACAAATGATTCATATATATTAAGTTTATTATCTAGAAAATTCCCTTTAGATAAAGTTCCACTATTGTGTGTAGGAAATATATTATTTAATACATAATCAAGCTTTGACAATTCTATTAATGAGAAAGACCTAACGATCCTCACCAATCTGGGCACGCCTTAAATTAATGCTTTGGCACACACTAACATTTCTTAGCACCCCACATGTATTGGAACATATTTGTACCTAGAACATCTTGTGATGACACTTATGCCCAAGCACATGGTGACATGCGCTAGCACAACATCGTACTCTGCTAACATGTGTTGGCATGCTGCATATAGTCCCTAGCATGCCCTGGAACACCTTGGTTGAATGCATTGACATACATTAGAACTTGGCACACAATGCCACTTGGCATGTATTGGGACCTATTATTAGTGTGCCTAGCATGCCCCTTTTCAAAAAGATAAAGTCCTGACTTATTAACCCTCTTAATATTGGTTCTTCCTTTTGTTGCCTCGACACATATTGACATACCCTGGCACCCTGTGCCACAATATCCTTAGCACCTAGCATGTATTGGCATATCTTGGCACTATTAATTGGCACATGATATAATTAGCACACCCTGGAACTCCCAAGCACACTTTGGGAATTCTTGACATGCCTTGATATTCCCTAGCATGCCTTACCAATGCTTAGCATACCTTGTTAGTCCTCCTTGGCATGAAAACTAACACTCATTAACACTAGTCTTTGGCCCACGTTCCTCATATTCATTAACTTTCATGAATTTTTACTTAGTGCTCCCTTAATGTTTTTTCCTAGTAATCCTTAACACTCATGAACATGCATTATCACTCTCTAGCACACTTTAGCACTCTTCAACATTCCCTTCCACTTCATAACATGCATAACACTAGTTCCTGACACATATTGGCGCTTGGCACGTGTTGGTGCTTGGGAAGTCTTAGCATGTGTGGAATATGTTGAGATGCCTTGGTATGATTTGGCATGGTTTAATATTAAATTTATTTGTGATTATCAGTTGTTGTAAAGTAGATGAGAAACAACGAAGGAATACTTGGAACTTAGAATGCACTAAGACTTTGCACTTGGCACCTATTGTTGCCTAGTGTTGGTGTGCCTAGCATGCCCCTCTTGGAAAAGGTAAATTGATGACTTATTAACCCTCTTATGTGTTAATTTCCTTGTAGTTTAACTTTTTTCTCCCTTTTGTTGTCTTGACATTCCCTGACATGCATTGACACACCCTTGCACATCTTGGCATGCCCTATCACTTAGCACATATTAGCATGTTTGACATGTATTCCCACTATCTGGCACATCAAGGGGGTGAAGAGAGATGTAGTCCTAAAGTAGGTCGAGTACGAGGGCGAGTAAGGGTTGCTAAAGGGAGGTCATGATCATCCTCCAAGAGCAAGATCATCATGTGAGTGTTCAAAAGAATGTTACATACCTTAAGGGTCGGTTTGCGCTAGGAAGTAGGATGGCATATTGTTGGTTCTCTTCTGGCAAATCGAGCTTAAGAGAGGTTTCTCATGAGAATCTGGGCATGTGATTTCAATGGTGTCTTTGTGTGAAGTCTGCATCAAATTCTGAAATGTTGAAATTTTCAACAAGAAACAGTGAGATTGGAAACCAGAAAGGACAAAAAAAATGCACCCACACTGGTGAGGAATTTTGATGCACCAGGAGTGAGGAATGTGGGGCGTCTAATTTATTTTTCCCTTAAATAAATTGGACAATAAATTGTAATTTCATCTCATAACAACTTGTGTTAGTTAATTAAGTCATGATGACTGAGTTGGCTCAAGAAATTCAAGTACTTGAGGGTCTAAGATGAGGCATCTAGAGGGATTCTAATATTTTTTGGGTCCAGTTGAAATTGATGCATTAGTGGGGTGCAAGTGTAATTAACTCAATTAAATGCGTTAAAATCAGTTTAACTGGTTCTAACTAAGTTATGAGATAGCTAGAGGTCCAGTGAATTAAATTATATTTAATTCACAATGAGTGATCAATCATATAACTGATAATTCGCTATTAATAGTTGTATGCATGTCAGTTTCGAGGAATACCCAGTTGAGACAGAGGTTAAAGGGAACATAACTATCAGTTGTATTCAGAGAAAAATTCCCATGTGAAATTATAGAGTCATTGGGATTCCATAATGGATTGTGCAATCAAGGAAGATTGATTTTCCTAATTAATAAGCAGTTAATTCCCTAGCTAGGATTGTATGAGCAAGGCAGGCTGAAGTAAGGATCAGAATTGGCTAAGTACTAGACCGAGTTTGCCTAGATCAACGGGAGACAATTGACAGAGTGTCGGAGAATCTCATGAGATATTAAGCATTAATGTTTTGTTTCATGATTCCTTGACTTAATACAAAATAGAGATAGAGGGCCTTTGAGCAGTTTCTTTCCCCAAATACATCATGTTGTTGTGCGATTGATAATTTATTTCTCTTACTTATATGTGATTGTGCGATCGTGTTTTGTTTCTGCAAATTGTAGGAAGGATTCAATATCTTGTTTTAGTATATTACAAGATTAGATTGAATCTTGTTGGTTAGATTTTCTACATGGTATTAGAGCAGAATTTTTTTGGGCGGCGCGTTTGCATAGAATATTTGAATATTTTGGTGTAAAATTTTCAAAAACAAATAGGCTATTTGGATTCCTTGCGAAAATCTACCGAAATAGAAAAAAAAAATCGGTCGAATCGGAGCTCGGATGTGGGAGATATCATCGATTTAAAATCAACTCTTTTTTAGAAACTTTTTGTAACGTTGGGACAATTACACTGTGCGCGAGTCAAGAACCTACATGTAATTGAGGTACCAGATGCATGCAAAGCTTTGAGGAGAAAGGCAGAAGATAGAGATTTGGTGGTTTAAAGGGAGCATAAATACCTCTTAACATGAATCTTCATGAGAAGCAGTCTCAGAAGGTTGTGGAGTAGTTGCCACAATTGGAGAAGCAGAGAGGAGACTGAGTGGAAGCATCCACTCAAGCAGAGGCCTCCATGAGGGGCAAATTTCGATCCATATGGAAAGAGGGAGTAGCCATACCTGGAGGTGTAAGCTGGTGGGGTGATGTGTAGACATAATCCCAAGATAAGAAATTTGGGCAAGGTCCATTGAGATGGCATGTGATCTCATGGATCGAACCTGGCTACGAGGAGCCACAGTACAATAGTAGTAGGAAGGATCAGTTAAATTGATGTAGTAAGATGTCAGCAAGACAGAAATCAGACTCAGATGTCAAATACTGGATCACAAATTAGATTTAGCAATAGTTCAAAGGGCACGGATGCAGATGTCAGTAGCAGCGCAGAGAATCCAGTACTCGACAGATGCAGTAGCTAGCAGCAGTCAGAAGATTCTGATGACAGATGCATTATACTGAGTAAGTTTTTCGAAGGCTATTCAGTTTTAGGACTTGCAGGTGCAAACAACACTAGAGAAGTGTAGCATGCAGAACATTCCAAAAGTACCGAATGGAGATAGATTGAATTCCTTTCTTGTTGAGAGGGAGTATTGAAATTTGCAACAAGAAATAATGAAATTGGAAACTAGAAAGGACAAAAAAAAATGCACCCACACTAGTGAGGAATTTTGATGTACCAGGAGTGAGGAATGTGAGGCGTCTAATTTATTTTTCCCTTAAATAAATTGTAATTTCGTCTCATAACAACTTGTGTCAGTTAACTAAGTCATGATGATTGAGTTAGCTCAAGAAATTCGATTTAAGGTGATCGAGGTGGATATTGGTATCCACCCGCCTATTCCACTTGGGCCCTCGCCATTGTCTTGTGCACAGTCAATGAGAGTGGGATTACATCGAATTGGTCTTTGTAATCAGCTTGGATTGCGCAGTGGAGGCAGACTAGCAGGAGGCGAAGATCGGTGCATGGATTTGCAATATTGGTCCTGATTAGTGTATGACGATTGTACTGTACTGAGGGCTTGTGATAAGCTTTGTATGCTTGCATGATATTTTCATATGATCTCCATGGTACATAATATGATAGTTGGGGTTTTCAGCTCCAAGCTTTCTCGTTAAACAACTGTGTTATGTGTGTTTTTATTGCTTCATGTGTTTTGCAATTGTTGATTAAATTTCCACAAGAATTATAGTGGAAGGATTCTGTATTTAGAAAGAAGATAAATATTGTTAGATCAGGAGAGTCCGGATATATACATGCATATTGTATATAATTTCTACACTATTGATGTCCAATCTCAATTGATCCCACTTAACAAGTTACCAAGGCAAGGCTGATCAAATCCAACTGTGGTAGTAAAACAACTAAGAAACAAAATTTACATCTTGACATGCCATAACACCTGACATGTCTTAAATGCCTTAGAATTATGTGGCATGTGTTAGCATACCCTAAATTCCTTGACATGCTTTTACACTCCCTAACACACCCTAGCACTTCCTGACACGCCGTGGTAGTTTAACATACCTTCGCATTGCCTACCAAATAACCTTGTCACTCCCTCCTTAACACACACCTAGAACTCATTAACACTCCCTATCACACACTCTTATTCGTTCATTTCCATGCATTTTAATCTAGTGCTTCCTTATGTTTACTTGACACTCCCTAACATTCCCTAGCACACATTAGCACACCCTAACACCTGGCACACATTAGCATGTCGCCCTAGCACTCTAGCATTCCTTGGAACTACCTAGCATACCTTGTCACTGTCTCCTTAGCACACCTAGAGATCATTGAAACTCCCATTCACAACTCTTATTCATTCATTTCCATGCATTTTTACCTAGTGCTCCCTTATTTTTCCATAAAATTCCTTAACACTCCTTTGCACGTGCTGGTACACCCTAGCACCTAGGACATCTTGCCATGTCGCCCTGGCCTCTAAAATGCCTTAACATTGCCTAGCATACCTTGTCACTCCCTCCTTAGCACACCTGGAACTCTCTCACACTTCCAATATAAACTCTTATTTTTTTACTTCCATTCATTTTGACATACTTCTCCCTTGTGTTTCCCTGGAACTCCTAGTTAACACTTCCTTGCACGTGTTGGCACATCTTGGCCGCATGCTGCCCTAGCACTCTAGCATTCCTTAGCACTGCCAGCATGCATTGTAAATCCTCCTTATCACACTTGGAACTCGTTGAAACTCCTTGTCACACACTCTTATTCATTCATTTCCATGCATTATGATATAGTGCTCCCTTGTGTTTCTCTAGCACTCCCTAACACTCCTTGGCACACATTGGCACACCCTGGAACTTGGCACATCTTGGCATGCTTTCCTATCCCTCTATCATGCCTCAGAATTTCCTAGCATACCTTGGCACTCCCTCCTTAGCACACCTATAACTTGCTAACACTCCCTATCACACACACTTACTCATTCATTTCCATGCAATTGAAACTAGTCCTCCATTTTGTTTCCCTGGAACCCCTTAGGATGCGTTGGCACCAAACCCTATCACCTACCACATATTGGAATGCCTAACATGACTTGGAAATTTATATCACGTGTTAGAACTTCCTGGGATTACCTGCACACCTTGGCACTCCCTAGTTGTCATTCCCTCATAGAAGCTTACTTTTTTTGCGACTTGGGAACCCAACCAAGTCCTTGAAAATGAGTGTTTTGTCTAGCACAAAGTCTCCCTTTGTCTGAAATTGCTTCATCCATCCCCTTATCGAAATCATAGGTTTGCCTCCTCCAAGTCCTATTATGAAATTCTCCTAACATGCTTTGTCCATGGGACACCTAGAATTCACTAACACTCCCTGATAAACACTCTTATTCATTCGTTTCCGTGCACTTTAAACTAGTTCTCCCTTGTGATTCCCTAACACTCCCAAACACTCCTTGTCATGCATTAACACTAATTGGCATGTGTTAGCACACCTTTTAATTCATTGGGATTCCCTGGAACTCCTTAACTACCATGTCCTCATAACGATCCTTATTTTTTTTAGACTTGGGAACCCAACCAAGTCCTACCTCGACTACAAAAACTTGACCAAGTTTCATTTACTACAACTAGACTATGCCTTGTTTTCCTAAGAATGGATTATAAATAATCTTAGGCTACTCATGGCCAATATTAACTCATCCCACTTAACAAGTTACCAAGTCAAGGCTCACGTCCAATCGTGGCTATAAAACAACTACGAAACATAGTTTACATCTTGACATGCCATAACACCTGAAACGTCTAACAATCCCTTGGAACTATGTGGCACGTGTTAGCATCCCCTGCATTCCTTGAAATGCTTTGGAACTCCCTAACACACCCTACCATTCCCTGACATGCCCTGGAACTCTAGCATTCCTTGGCATTGCCTAGAATATAACCTTCTCATTCTCTCCTTAGCACAGTTTGAACTCACTCATACTCCCTATCACACACTCTATATTCATTCATTTCCATGTGTCTTGAACTAGTTATCCCTTATGTTTCCGTGGCACTTCTTAACACTCCTCGACACTAGTTCTCCTTATGTTTCTTAGCTCTAGGGTGAGTGTGAAGGTCAATACAATGTACACTTGAAATTTCATCTTCATTCGAATTTGTATGCTAAACTTATGCCGAAAATAAGATTTTGCGAGTCATCGTTTGCACCATATAGCATGTTAACTAATTGTCGAAGGCCTTCTTATAAATACCAAGCTTTGATCATCGAGCTAATCCAATGCATCAACCCCCTTTATACTAGATATTTTCTTTTGATGATGTATATTTTTCCCCCATAGGCTATCAACCTCCTTTTAAACTTCAACCAATGAACGCTTTCAAAAGATCAGAGTTTTTCAAACATCAAAGCTATTTTGAACATTGACTCCTTTCAAGAGATTAGGTTCACTTGAGCAACATGCCTCTTTAAAAAATCAATTGCTTCTATACGAGGGTATCAATCACTTTTGAAACATTAATCCCACCTAAAGCATCAACCTCATTTTTATGAAGTATATTGACCTCATTCAAACCATGGTGACCAAGCACTTTCAAAGGAGGACATTAACTCTCCAAAGTATCATCCCCCTTTCAAGCTTAATGATTAGAGCCAACTAAAACATCATTTTTTTGGAGTATTTTTAGCAATGTCTCTGTTTCAAACTTCATACCATTGATCTTTTTTTAAACATTGGGTGATTTTGAAACTTTGGGTCGTTTTCCCATCGAGCCATTTGGACATAACATGTGTGAAACATATTCAGGAAATTCAAATTAGCCAACTTTGAACTTAATCCACTTGAGTCATTTTGAAACATTATACATTTGGAAATGTTGTAATTTTGGCCCACTAGAACCACTTCAAACTCCAACCACTTATGAAATTTTGAATGATTTTCCAACTTAAACCCCTTTTGAAATATTAGGTGTTTTTTGAACTTTTACCCTTTTGAAACTTTGGCCCTTTCCCAGCTAATGCCTATTGAACCACTTTGCCTATGGTCAACTTTGGGCCATCCAACCTTTTCAAAAATAAACTTATCAACCCATCCTTGAACACATCCATCAAGCCATTCCAGATATTGGTCATTCTAACTATGGCCATTGGTTCTCCTTTATGGGTTGGATCATTGGTCACTTTTGAACTTAAAGCCATTAAAAATTTAACCATTAAGTCATCCACCCTCTTTGACATATTTTCACACTTTATAAAAATTAGAAAAAATAAATTAAATTCAATAAACCGAATGGTTTAAGCCATTCCAGTGGAATTACAAATTCAATAAACCTAATGGTTTAAGCCATTCCAAAGGAATTACAAATTTACACACTATGAGGTTTGAACTCTATACTTCATTGGATAGTTGCATGTGTTGAGCATAATCGCTCTAGTTAACTAAATTTCGAATAATGCCAAAAAAACAAAAACCATCTTTAAACCTAACCAAAAAAACAATTCAAAAGCAATTAACTTTTTCCAAAAATATTCTTTCTGTACTGTCCAATGGTTATCATTATCACATTATCACACCAATGTGATTCATTTATAAAACTCACATTACCGACACATAATTTCCTACTATATATATTATATAAATCTTGTTCCATAAATTGGCCCGCGACTTTAACCACCGGGATTCAGGAAATTATCTAGATATTTTTTTTTTAAAATCGAATGTGCATTTACCATGCCAAGCGTTATTAAGGGAATTCGAATTTGAAAAAGAGAAAATTTTGATAGTCATAATGCGGGAATTTGGATTTGAAAAAGAGGGAAGTTTGGTAGTCATAGAGCGGGAATTCGAATTTGAAAAATAGCTTGAGTACAGGTCAAATCCAAGCCGATACGTCCTCAAGAAGGGAACAAAGGGATGGACAGAAGAGAAAATTAGCGAATGGTTCCTCGCTGGTCCCTTGAGGCCTCGCAGTGGCGATGTCACATTTCCAGGGCTTCAAATAATAAGTGGTATGGGAAGAGCATTAGGGAACTTGCAGATGAAGAGCAGATTAGCGAATGATTCCTCACTGCCCAACCATCGGTTTCAAGACGAGGCCTCGGTAGTGGCGATGTTGCATTGCCAGGGCCTCAAATAATAAGTGGTATGGGAAGAGCTTTGGGGAACTTGCAGATGATCCATCCCGGCTATGTAGAAAAATGGAATAACTATCAGCTAGGTCACTTCCATTCTCGAGGCCTGCTATCCTTTATGAGAACTTTGATGAAAAATAGTCTTCAGAGATTGCATTGGACTGTCTCAAAAGAAAGATAGAAGCTTATCTCATCCTCTGCTTCTTCTGTTAATGATAAACATGAATGGGTTGAAGCAGGTATAAGAGGGTTGAGATGGGTTTAAATTGTGATTATTCTACTGTACGCTGCCACTGCCACCAGGAAAGTTGTTTTTTGGATAATACATGTAGTAGATAAGTCGTTATTTTACTGAGGTTCGTTGTTAGGTCACAACTAGCTCGTGGATTTGAAATTTGTGATCCAAGGGTAATCTTCCCTGCTTTCAATAATGTGATAAGCAGGTCAAATCCAAGCCCAAATATTTTTGAACAGGGTTTATGCGGGGTTCTAAGCGTCACAGAATGTTGTGAATGGTGCAGAGATGGGCGTAAATGTGGACGGAAGACTGTGAGAGTAATACCAGACACCACATATTTTGCTGTAAATTATGCCGGTTATCCTTCTTCCATTTCACGATCTATTGAAACCCTCGGAGGTACCAAAATAATTGTGAAGGTGAGACCACCTCTTTCTTTATTCTTTTGCTTAAAAGCCTGACAGATTTACATGACATTTTAGTTCCAGATTTTATATTCAAGCAAAATTTTGATTTAATGGAAACTGGGTCTTCGACATTGTCTGAAAGAAATTAGTATTCGACATTCATATCTCCCTCCCACTCATAATTTTGTGAGACAGAAACTTAAAATTGAATATTCGGCTGGAATCTACGCATTAGGTATATTAGCTTTTGGACTTGCTACTATGTTTAGGACATACCAGTGACATTTTCTGGTAGTGGAAAAAATGACATTGCTGTAAAATGTGATTGATATGATTGCCCATCACATTTTAGATGTTTTTTTTCGAGAACCCTTTTCTTGTATATTTCCAGCTATGAAACACTTACATTTCTGTAAAGAAAATGTATCAAATAGGAAACTAGGCTGCCCTCACGATGACTGATTATTCTTGTGCTTATTTATGTATTGTCCATCCGTGCAGTGTTTGTTTTTCTCCAATTGATAAATTGCTTCTTCCAACAGTTAAAAAATAAATATGACTGTAAACTTACCATTCAAGTATAATTGTTTATTTCCTTGGAAACTATGTAGGTGCTTGATAAGGATGGTGACTTTCTTTAAAAAGGTAACCTGGAAAGTGGTGCAAGCTGGTCATTGGAATTGGGTCGTCAAACTATGGGGTGCCCTATCATAGTGGAGAACATGAATCAGCCCCAAGAATCGCTTATAGAGGTCAGTTAAATTGTTAGATTAATAGGGTTTTTATATGCGCTCAATAATTCAATTTTGTTATTTTGAGACATGGTTTAAAGTCGTCATGCTATCTTCTGTTGGTTTTCACCAATTTTGTAGATGCTATGTGAGAAGATGGGGCTCTTCCTTGAAATGGATGACATCATTTGAGGCTTTGGGTTTATGATTTTAAAGGGAGTCATGGAAGCTCACAGTGACAAGATCTGGGATCGCTTTGTTGTTGAGGTAATTCCATAGTTTCAAAGACCTTTCATTCCATGTAAAGCTTCCTCTTTTGTTTGTGTTTGGTTGCTTGAACAGACCATAGACTTCAAGAATTTGCATTGTGATTTATAATGAGAACAGAGTATGCAATTTATTTGAAGGTTGCATGTGTTTCTAGAGACCAAACAAATTGCATGGTTGATGCTTAATAACTATCACTTGGAGATTGTTCTTGGGAATTTGATTGTGTAGGGTTGTAGACCATAATATATTCTAGCTATATTCTAGAACAGAACATCGTCATTATTTTCAATGATTAAAGTTAAAATCCCTTTTCGTTCCCAATAATATCTTTAAGTTTCCGAGGATAGGTGGCTTCTGGTGCAAGCTGCACTGATTTCTCAATATTTTCAGGTTCCTCTACCAATGGATAAGTCTTGTCAATATCTCCATTCTCTGCTGCCATGCCCGTTTTGGCTATCTTCATAATGTGTCTACAATCATCAATTCACTTTCCCACACATTCAATATTAAATCATTAGATTGTTGTTTAAGATGAGGCTTCTAATCTGTGTTGATCTGTGAAGTGCCCAATAAAATAAGAATGAGAAATGCTTTCCCTCATTTTACATTTAGACTTGATTATGAAACTAAAGACATTGTAGAACTAAAATTCATTTCCCAACAGAGTTCTACGATACACATTAGCTATTTACTGATAAAATTATGAAGACTTGTAATAGCTCACCTTTTGGAAAGGGAAAGGCCCTATTGAAATAGACATATTTTTAGTCTTTGAGTTTTTCACTGCATCACATTCACTCAAATTATCAATGACAGATTACGAAACTAAAGACATTGTAGAGCTAAAATTCATGTTCCAACAGAGTTCTACTATGCTTGAGTGTTAGATATTTAGTGATCAAATAATTAAGACTTGTAATAGCTCACCTTGTGGAAAGGTAAAGGTTCTATTGAAGTCATAGTTTTAAAAACCGGAACCGGTGACCGGACCGGTGGACCTAATGAACCGGGTTTCTAACCGGAACCGGTCTAACCGGGAGCGGTCAGATGCCAATGAACCGGTTTAAAAAAAAATACATTAAATAATTATTTTTTTAATAAAAAAAAACTATTTTTAAGATTTGCAACCATGATTCCAAGCCAATAGAGACAAAATATGCAACAAGAGGGCAGTTAGCCAGTACTGGAGCTGATGTACCTGGTCTGATATTGGCTACTGGGTTTGGAGCTTCACTTTACTTTTTACGCAAGAAAAACATGAAACTAGGTGAGAACATGAGCCATGTATTATTTTGTTCACATTGCCCCAAAGAAGAAATTTGTCTTGGATGTTGAAACTTGAGATCTATGGAAAATCAAGAGGATAGGATTAGTTCCTATCTGAAATATCACAATAAATCTGCATTAAAAAGAATAAATAAAAATAAAAATTGAAGGATTGGCACATTTGAGATTAGATGGGAAATGGACTGATTTGAACTTTATTACTGTCAAGTAGTCTGTCCAGCCTATGGGACTTGTAACAAGGGTTTCTAGAGTGAAACTTCATGAGTTCTTGCATTGGTGATTTCAGAAGGGAATCTAGTAGGACTGTTGTATAAATCAAAAGGTTAAAGGTCTTGTAGTTTGTCCTCTTTAGGGTGCTTGCTAGACCTGGAATTTGTTATGAGAAACACTGTATATCACTTTCTTAGATGGTTGTAGGTGAAGCATCTAAGAATGGGATGGTTGTCAGTATGGTCCTTGTCTAATTTTCACAATCGTAAGCCCCTTTTCTTGATTCATACATTGGCCATTTCTATCTACCAAATTTAAATTTAAGTCATGCAAATTTGTCCTATTCGTCAGTTTTCAATATTCACTTTCAATTCCAACCCTCAGCAGCCCTACCTATGTCAGCACATGTCTGTTTACAAAGGAATAAGAGATTAGGAAATAGGTATCTTGCCAAACACCCGGTCTGGTGTTTTTGCTAAGGATTCATATACAGAAGTATGAAGTCTTGACTTTTAAGTATTCTTGTACTTTTCTGCCTAACTTTATGTTTTTTGCTGATGCAAGGGATTTGCATTTTTTCTAGAAATTTCCTTTTAGGTTGCCATTGTCTACGTGCTTTAATGAATGCCATCCATTCAACCATTTGCAGTTCTAATTTTCCAAGTCCCAAATATTTTTTGTCAATTTTTGTTAATATTTCCTACTAGGTTATTTGTTTAATAGCAGATAGTGTTAGATGATGTCACAGATGATAGGAATCTCCACAGTTCGCCATGAGTTCCTAAGGTTCTCCACGAGTGTCTCATACTTTCTGCGTTGTACCATTTAATCCCAGTCAACTGCCTCATCTTCTGGGTCCTGATTGTGGTTTTATTTTGGTTTTATTGATTGGATCTACAACCTTTGGGAGAGTTTTGGTACCTCAAATAAATTATTTAATAGTTAATACCTAGTTTGGTGACTGGTCACATTTATGAGAAACTTCACTGAGGTATCCTTCTTCGGTGCTATCACAAATTCGCAAATTCCATTAGGAGAAAAACTCATGCATATTACAGGTCACTGTAATACAGATGCACACTGCAGAAGAAGTTGATTTATATGAGGCTAGTTTCATGGAATGGGCAACTTGTGAAATTAAATTATATTGGTAGAAAAATGGATGTTCTAACTTCTATGTGACAATGGATAATGTCGGAGATGTTGTCGTCGACATGAAATGTACTAGTTATGTAGATGAGAATGATGTCACAGTTAATGTCTTAGGTGATGTTCTTCAGTATAAGTGCCCTCCTGTATCGATGCCCTTCTTAGCATTGGTGTAGCCTGTAAATGAGACTTCCTGTACAGATGTTCTATTGTTAAAATTATGACGGCTTTGACAAATATTAATTGTTGCACTTATGACACCTTGTATGGTTGTTTTATCAGTTGCAATAATGATGTCTTGTACATTCACCATCTCATTATCCTTAATAATAATGTCTTCAATTGACGTGGTCCTTTCAATTAGGGTGTCTTGAATGGATGCCCTTTTATCTATGAGAATGATGCTTTCTAGGGAGGTTCTCTGAGCTACAATTTCTGCATGGAATTATTTAATGGGAAATAACATGGCTACAAATTCTGTATAGACTGTCAATTGGAGAAAAATCGTGTTCAAATTTCCTTGAACCCAGCAACCTGGCAATTTACTACCTAGCAGATTACAGATCTGCTCAGGAGGAGGTAGCACCTAAATTATTCACTTCAGAACATATTGTTTTAAATTATTCACTTCATAACAGAGAAAAATCATAAGAATATTCTTATTTTATGCAGGCCTGCAATCCATGACTGAGGAGGAATTGACAGCAAACAATAAACCACATTGCTCAGAGGCATTCAACAAAATTGGCAGTTCTTTGGTGTTTTTTCTCAAATTCACCCGACTGTTCAGACGTTGCTGATTCTTCTTACCTGTATGTTCAAACGCATCTCCAAAAATATATAGCCATCTAGAAAGTAATGACTCTTTGAGCCCTTTGAAAATACACCACATAATAATCTCTACCCAATTGTTTGAGCTGCTTATCAACTCACCAATGTCTTGTCCAAACAAGTTTCCTTCAAGGATCAAATTAATTTCCTCTTTTCAAATAGAGTTTAGAAGCATTTGAACAGATTCTGGAGTTGTTGCTTCTGACCATACATTTAAAGGTCTCAAATTGCTTGATTTATATGTATTTGCATCCATTTAAAGGTCTCAAATTGCTTGATTTATATGTATTTGCACCCATTTAAAGGTCTCAAATTGCTTGATTTAAAGGTCTCCTCCTCATATGATGTACTATTTTGAATATTCTATTCTTTTCATATCAAACATTATAAAGCTTCTTGCACACACATCTCTTTTATTTGAACATAATTCTGATAATCATTACATTCATGAAGAAAGGATATATTCATGTGAAACCCTGTCCAGCTGCTTCTCTTGGCTAATGCCATCACCTACATCCCATAGAGAATCCGACAATTGAATGTCGACTTGACCAAAGGCATTGCTTACTTCCTGCTGAGATTGACCAAGAGAATCAAAATCTCTCCTTCCAGGGGTCATTACTCTGTGCTTTGAACTTGAAGTTTGCCTCTTTTCCCTTCTCTTCTATCCCGAGACTCCAAAAACTTGCTGCAGCCCATCCTTTCGTCTCCTCTGCCCACTGAAATTTCAAAAGCACTTCATCCTCGCCCTTATATGCTCCTTCAGTTTGAAATCCAAAATCATCATTTCCACTATTCTTGTTTTCCGTATTTACTTCTGTTGAATTTGTATTTTGTGCTAGGTTACGAGTATATTGTTTTAAATTATTCACTTCAGAACAGAGACCAATCATAAGAATATTCTTATTTTGTGCAGGCCTGCAATCCATGACCGAGGAGGAATTGACAGCAAACAATAAACCACATTGCTCAGAGGCATTCAACAAAATTGGCAGATCTTTGGTGTTTTTTCTCAAATTCACCCGACTGTTCAGACGTTGGCTGATTCTTCTTACCTGTATTTTCAAACCCATCTCCCAAAATATATAGCCATTTAGAAGGTAATGACTCTTTGAGCCCTTTGAAAATACACCACATAATAATCTCTTCCCAATTATTTGAGCTTCTTATCAACTCACCAATGTCTGGTCCAAACACGTTTCCTTCAAGGATCAAACTAATTTCCTCTTTTCAAATAGAGTTTAGAAGCATTTGCACAGATTCTGGAGTTGTTTCTTCTGACCATACATTTAAAGGTCTCAAATTGCTTGATTTATATGTATTTGTACCCATTTGAACTGAAAGCTATATTGTGCAAAGTTTTTTCAAGCTCAAAAGTATCATCCTGCCTATAGAAGCCTGAACCCCAATAATCCTTGCAGTGGCCACTTTCACCAAGTAGAATATGTGCTTCATAAACATCATCAAACCTCAAACCTCAATTTCCCTTCCAAGTTTTTCTCTACAACAATTTTTGTGAGTCCTGCTTGTCGGACACCAGTTAAAAACTTTCTTTCACTTGAAAATTCACAACAATTGAATTTAAATTAGCCTCACATGGGTTGTATTTCATTTTTAGTATATTTCGCTTGATTATTTCTTTATACAATCTCCCCACTTTTCTTATCCATGTTCCGACGTTCCTTTGCACCTCTTGGTGCAATTGCTAGTTATAAGAATATTTAAGATTCTGGATCTATTGATCTGAGATGGATATTGCAATATAAATCTGAAAGATTCATAAGATTACTTCATGTTTGATCAGATTTTTTTAATGATAAATGTTATCTTGTAGGAAAATTTCAAAATTTGAAGTCATATTAATTCAGTACATTGATGCAAATTCATACGCTGGTGCGATGTATATAATGGAAATTTCATTTTTTTACAGTTACTTTTAGTTTAATTATATCATTTAGCTCGATGCTTTCCATATATTTAACTAAACCTTTCTTGCTTAACAAGACTTTGTCATTTCCATGTTTTAGTGAAACTGTTTATGGTTTGATACTCTCATACAACCTTTATCAAGTTACATGCACCCTCATTCGAAAAAACAAGAGAATTTTGCTTGCCATGACTAAGTTTCTTTGTCAATGTTAACTTAAGAAAGTCTTTTAGCTAAGAAACTAGTTTCAAGGTTATGGCATAACTTGTCATATAAATTGAACATAATTTATATCCAAAATGTTAACTTGTAAACTAATTAACTGGTTTTAGGCTTTCCATTTAAAATCTACTTCAGTTTGAACTTTGAATGAGTTGTTCCATAGACTTGAATATTAAGAGATTTTGGTGTAAGGATTAAAAATTAGCTCGTAAGGCCTCTCAGTTATTCATTTGTTTTATCTAATATAACATTTACTATTAAATTAGAACCGCTCGGCACAAATACGTCATAGATCAAGATCATACTTTATAGAGTGTCGTAGAATAAAAATAGGAGCAAGGACACTGAGTTCTTTCGGTTTTCATGGTTCTTATTCCTTTGGTGTATCTTTGCAACTTTAGGGGCAATTGCTAGTTTAAAGTCTAATTCTTTAAAGGGTGTTAGCTCAATGGAAGAGCACCTGCTTTACAAGCAGGAGGTTGGTGGTTCGATTCCATCGTGCCCTGTTATTCATATATAGGGAATGACAAAGATCAGTTTTTGGTGACGGATGCTCTTTTGACCATCACTAATGAGTTTATGGTCAGACTTTTCGACCCTCACCAAAATATGAAATGGTGACGGTCAACGAACGCCACCATATATATGCATCAATAGTGACGACCATTAAAGGGCTGTCACCATAAATCGTTGTTGTTTATATGAAATGGTGAGGGTCATTGTTTGTCATTATAGTCATTATTCGTGACGGACCTTGATGTCACCAATGCGTTTATGGTGACGGTCAATGAACGTCGCCATATATATGCACCAATAGTGACGGCCATGAAAGTTCCATCACAAAAAAT